>JAENRP010000060.1:35706-113198 GCA_024741835.1 Diplocarpon mali | reverse complement strand
CTTAAATCATCTCACCTCAGCTTCCCCTCGCCTCAGCTTCCCCTCGCCGCAACACCAACCTCATCCTCAACCTCGCACCATGGCCTCTGCAGAGTCTTCGGCCGCGGCCACCGCCGTCTCGGCGCCCGGCAAGGTGCTCCTCGCCGGCGGCTATCTCGTGCTCGACCGCGCCTACACCGGCCTGGTCTTCGGGCTCAGCGCGCGCATCCACGTCCTCGTCCAGGAGGTCGCGACGGGCGCCGGCCTCGAGCTCGCGCAGATCGACGTGCACAGTCCGCAGTTCCGCGACGCGACGTGGACGTACGGATATCGTCGGGCGGCGGAGCAGGCTGGCGTCGAGGTGACGCCGCTGCAAGGGTAGGATGGCTCTCTTCTACGCATCGTCCCCCGGGGGTGCCGTCGTCGTGGTGTTGGGGGAGACGGTATCTCTCCTCGAGCCCCCCCGCTCTGCCCTCTGCCTTCTGCCCTCCACCCCCCCCTTTTTTGGCCACTGTCACGTGCATGGTCACGGGAGTTTGTCAACAAGCAGGCTCGGGTCAGATGAAGCCATTGAGACCTGGTTGTCCCTGGCAAGAAGAGCACGGCATCAAGCCGTGTCGGAATCGTCCATGGCGACGACGCTCTCCCCCTCCTGGCCAGCCCGCTAACCTCCCTAAGCACATCGACCGCGCCACTCGCCCGCAACCCCTTCGTCGAAACGGCCCTCGCCTACGCCCTGACCTACATCTCGACCCAGCTGAGCTCCCCCATCCCGGCGTCCAAGGTGACCATCCTCGCCGACGACGACTACTACTCCCACACATCCACCGCCACCCTCCCCGCCTCCCCCTTCACCGACTTTGGCGTCCCCCTCCTCGCTGCCCACAAGACCGGGCTCGGCTCCTCCGCCGCCCTGGTGACAGCCTTCACCGGCGCCCTTCTCACGCACTACCTCCCCCGAAGCGCCTTCACGCTCTCCGCCCCCGCGAGCCGGGCCAAACTGCACAACCTCGCGCAGGCCGCCCACTGCGCCGCGCAAGGGAAAGTCGGCTCGGGCTTCGATGTCGCCGCCGCCGTCTACGGGACGTGCCGGTACCGCCGCTTCTCCCCCTCCGTCCTGTCCCTCGTCGGCGAGCGGAGCGCCCCCGGCTTCGCGAGCCGGGTGAGGGAGCTCGTCGACGATCCGGCGCAGGAATGGGACGCACAGATCTCCAAGAACGACGTTACGATCCCCCCCGGCATGGCGCTCGTGATGTGCGACGTGGACTGCGGCTCTCAGACCGTCGGTATGGTGAGGCAGGTCCTGGCGTGGCGGGCGCAGCGCCCGGACGAGGCGAAGAGGTTGTGGGACGCGCTGCAAGCCTGCAACGACCTGCTCGCCGAGCGGTTGACGAAGGGATGTGCGGTGGAGCTCGCCGAGGCCTTCCTCGCCATCCGCGCGCTGATCAAGGACATGAGCCGGGAGTCCGGCGTGCCCATCGAGCCGGACGAGCAGACGGAGCTGCTGGATGCCGTGACGCGGGGGGTGAGGGGGGTGACGGGCGGCGTGGTCCCCGGCGCCGGGGGCTACGATGCGGTCGTGCTCCTGGTGAGGGACGACGAGGAGACGATGGGAGAGCTGAGGCGCTTCTTGGAGGCGTGGAGGGAGATGGGGAGGGGCAATGTCAAGTTGTTGGATGCCAAGGGGGAGCTGGAGGGGGCCCGGGAGGAAGATGCTCTGACCTATGGGCGGTTCTGAGCGGCCTGCATGATTATGATTATTATGATTATTATGATTATTATGACTATCATGACTATCATGACTATTATGACTATTATGACTATTATGACTATTATGACTATTATGACTATTATGACTATTATGACTATTATGACTATTATGATTCTTATGATTCTTATGATTCTTATGATTCTTATGATTCTTATGATTCTTATGATTCTTATGATTCTTATGACTCTTATGATTCTTATGATTCTTATGATTCTTATGATTCTTATGATTCTTATGATTCTTATAATTCTTATAATTCTTATGATTCTTATGATTCTTATGATTCTTATGATTATCTGTATCAAAGAAGAAAACAAGCGCAGGTCATCACCCAACAACTGCGCTACGCTCCGACCAGCCCACGTCTGATCAGCTCGCCAGAATCCCCCCGACCCCAGCCGGATCACCACCACCTAGAATCCACCTGCACCCGTCCCGCCGCGCGAGCGTCGCCGCCTCCCTCACGGACGACCTCACCTCCCTGCTTCTCGAGCCATGTCCTCCGGGAACTTACCCATCGTTTCCGGGGCTTTTGTTCTTCGTTTCTTCGCTTCCCCCCCCCCGGAATCCCAGCTGACCAGCGCAGCAGGGAGCCCCATGAGTTCTCCACGGGGAGGCGTGGAGTACGGTGGGCCCAGAAGCGCGCGAATCGCCTTCTCCGCTCAAACCTACTGCGAGATGGTACCGTCGCGATCAGAGAGTCGAGGCCGGGAATACCTTCCGATGCGTGATCTGCCGTGCGCGGGGGAAATCCTACGCCTGAAGAAACGGGAGCTGTGCAGGTATTCCCAGGACGGATTCCCGTTCGGTTTGGTGGACGTCGACTCGGCACTAGGCAGGGGAGGAGAGGACAGACTGGCCTTACATTTTGCGACGTGCAACAGAAAAGAGCAGAGGCCTTCGACGCAGACGCGGGGGATGCGGGATCGCGGCGGGAGATATATGTATTTATGTATATATATATATGTATAAATACATAAATAAATGCATACACACATACACATACTATCGTGCTTGAAAGCACGGATCTTTCTTACTGCTAAGCAGAAGCTTGTCAATTCTAATGTAGCTATATATCCAAGTACTTTTACAAGAGTGCTCGGCCACTTCAGGGGCTGCTTACATAAGCAGTCCTTAGAGCCTCAGGCTCCTCGTGGCGCAACATAGATACATCTATACATCAGAGGCTCATCAGCAGCACCACCATCGTTCTGGACATCACGTCTGCGGCCATGGCAGCGCCGGAGAGGGACAGCTGCTGGCTGGTAGGGTTCGGCGGCGATGTGGGAGGAGCGTGTGTCTTGTAGAGCTAGCCCGTCCTGCGTGCGACTTTGGCCTCACGACCCGGAATATTACTTTCAACCACAGGTTGGGGGGAGTGTCAAGGCTGTTCGTGGAGTGCGGCCCTCGGTTTTTACATGATAAAAGAGGCTTCGCAGAGATTCTTGGCAAATGACTGATTGGTTTGCTTTATACATTGATGCGCCCGCCCATCTCCCGTCAGAGCACGAGGCAGTGCGATGAAATATGCAGGTTTAATAGAGCCCGCATAGGACGAATCGCCGAGAGCTTCCAGGTTGGTTTATCCCTGCGGACGGAGTGGCGGTACTCGTCAACAGAGCATGATCCGTCACACCCCTCCGACGTGCGGTTGGAATATCTGACACTTACTGACCCTGTAAGTATTACGAGTTGCGTGCCCGCGCCTAAACACAATTGCGGGTGTCCAAGCGACGCCGGTGAGGATGTCAAACAGATTGCCGAATGGGTCGCACCGTAGCCGAAGAAGTGAAGCCCAGAGGGTCACCACCTTCTCATGCGGTGATGTGAAGCAAAGCCTTGTGACGCCAGTTGCTCCAACAGCAGTCAAAGAATGGCACACGTGACAGTCAACAAGCCGCACCCGAAGATCGTAGCTTGCAAGTCTGCCATTTCATCGCTTCCAATGTTTAGGCGTGTGTCGCTTTCAGACCAACTCCGTGCGACGCCGCCGTCACCTTCCAGGCAGCGGCGCCAGAACTTTTACGGTACGACTTACTCGAGGCTGGGATATCTGATAGCAGGAACATACATACCTGACAACATACCAGTATACTTGATGCAAGCAATGAACAGCACAGCATATGAGGCCAGGAAAAACCAGCTCAACTGAATTGTAGGAGCGACTCAAGACATTTGCTGAGCCGAGTTTGAGGAATGGGGCTACGCGGACGCAACACCAAGAGCCATTGGTTAACAAACTTAGACCAAGGGATTCCATTGCTTGTTGGAGTCGAACACCATCAATGAAATCAGAGGACTATCAAGCCTTACCTGTCAGCCGAGAATACTCAGGTGCCTAGGTACTCTGAAAAACTATGCTTTCAAAGGCTTGAGGATGATATTGTCAATCAACCTCACAGGCGGGCCATCAGCCAATCCGAGATCCTCTCCAGCCTGTGGTGCCTCGACAGGAAGCATCCTCACGGCTCCGCTGAGAATAGCTCCTTTGGCTTCATCGACGTGTTCTAGCTCATGCATGGTGTCTGGATCGGCTAACGAGATGTAGTCAACCTCAAATCTGACTCGTTCCTCGGCTTTTAGCTCGAGTTGCCCCTTTAAAAGCACCTCTGACAATTCCTTCGCCGGTCCCAGGATTTCGTCTCTGGTACGACCGCCACGAAGGTATACTGCCTCGGCAACCCTCAATGTTTTCAACAGCACTGTTCCGAATTTCCTTCTTCTCGCGCCAAGGTATACATTCCTCGAGCTCATGGCCAGTCCATCAGGCTCTCTCATGGTATCTCCAACAATGACCTGCGTACCCATCTGGAATTCCTTGACCATCTGTTTGACCACCACTGTCTGCTGTACATCCTTTTGTCCAAAATACACCTTCTCGGGCGTGACTATGTTAAATAGCTTCATGCAAACTGTAGCTACCCCTCGGAAGAATGTAGGTCGGCTAGCGCCCTCCAGCACTTCCCCGACAGGTGTGATCGTAATGAAGCTCCCTTTCCCATTGATCGCCTGGCTCGGCGGGCCGCTTGGATACATCTCCTCCGTGGTTGGCGCAAACACCGCAGCAATCTTCCCCAAGTTGCTACCATCCGCAGCCAACTCCATATCCAAGTCCCTCAACATTTCAACGTCCTTGGTCCAAGTCTTGGGATAGCTGTCCAAGTCTTCATGTTCGCCGAACTGGGTAGGGTTGACGTAAATGCTGACTACCACCGAAGAATTCTCTCTGGCGGCAAGCCGTATGAGTGACAGATGACCCTCATGCAGAGCTCCCATCGTGGGTACGAGACCAACTGATCGGTAATCGTGTAGCTGTTTGGAACGCCATTTTCGAAGGACAGGAATTTCGCGAAATACCTTAATAGACGTGTTTGGTATAACCTGGTCTCTGCTTTGTGCTTGCATATTCCCGGACGTTGAAAAAGCCCGCGAGGTCTGGGAGAGGAATTTCTTAGCCGCTAGCTTTTGCTCAAAGAGAGGTGCCAATCGCCTAGCAGTTGAAGATACCATCTCTGCGGTTTCCTTGGCGGTAATAACTGGAGTGAGTATTTTTATGGCTCAAATATGCTTACAGCACACTGACGGACCATTTCTTCGAAAGAAGTGCATCTGTGCTGCAATCTGCTGCGTATTTTGAAGCCTGAGATGTTGTCAACTTCAGTAGACGCTCCCGTCGGTACGAGCCCTTGCAGCTACGATCGCTAGTCTCAAAGTCGGTTAGACCTCCCGAGCGCGGGGACTTCATGGTCCCTGCCGAGCTTATCGATTTTTTTTCTTGATAGCCAACACCAGAAAACGCTCAACACATCCTCCAAATTCCAAGCAAAAATGGCAGACGATGGCATGATCATGAATTTTGAACTTGGAGATACGCCTTTGATTCCTAAGCAACGCTTCCAAGGAGGGAGTTGGAAAGACCGATTGGTAGCGAAGAAGATTACGCAGAAAAGGGCATTTGCGCGATCAACGCATCCTTTTGACAGAGAGCTATTCAAGGAGAAGAGACATGACGTTGCTACGGAGGAATACATTGGCCCTGGATCAGCACCAAGACCACCGAAGAGACAACGGGTTGAGCACGAGTTCGGCCGAATGTCGAACAATGCGAACAGTGTTGGGCGTAGGTCTGGCAGAGTTCTTCCTACAACCACAGAAGATGGCGAGAGGGGTGGAACTGTTTCTCAAGGTGACAAGAGAATGTCTTTTGTTGCTGGAAAACTGCCGCCGGGTAGCATAAGTACCGTGCCGAAGAGGTCTACATCTTTACAGGAAGAATTAAGGCCTGCTTCTGTTGCTGGGAAGCTGCCGCCAGGGAGTATAAATGCCGGGCAGGATAGAGAAACTGTGGATCAAGCAGAGAGGAGGCCTGCGTTTGTGTCCGGGAAACTTCCACCAGGCAGTATCAAGGTCGGAATGAAGAAGACGACAAAATTCGTTGATGACGAGCCGCGCCCAGCATTCGTACCTGCAAAGGCCCAGCCCGGAAGTGGGAAGCCAAAGCAACACGTTTCTTCCTTGTTTTCATTCAATCCATCCTCGAAGAACAAATTCGAGGAACCCGGGGAAGAGACTGAATCAGCAAAACCTTCAAATGCGCCACTAACAGAAGAAATGGCTACCTTTACAGCCCTGGGCTTATCGAGACGATTGGCAGTTCATCTTTCAACAAAAATGGATATGAAAGCACCAACAGCAATCCAAAAGGCAGCGGTTACACAGATGATTAAGGACGATAGCGATGCCTTCATACAAGCAGAAACTGGGTCCGGAAAGACACTGGCCTACCTTCTACCTATTGTTGAGCGGATCCTAGGTATGAGTAGCAAGGATGCACAGGTACACAGAGATTCTGGTCTCTTCGCTGTTGTTCTTGCGCCAACCCGTGAGTTGTGCAAACAAATCGCAACCGTGCTGGAGAAGATTCTGAGATGTGCTCCGTGGATTGTTAGCACAACTGTCGTTGGAGGTGAGAGCAAACAATCCGAAAAGGCTCGGCTACGGAAAGGCGTGAACATCTTGATCGCAACGCCAGGGAGACTAGCAGATCATTTAGATAATACCGAAGTTTTGAGCGTCAGCACTGTAAGATGGCTAGTATTGGACGAGGGGGATCGTCTGATGGAATTGGGGTTCGAAGAGGAGATCAAGGAGATCGTGGAGAAGATCGGGAAGAGGTCCTTGGTCGTGGACAAGAGGAACACGCTCGATCTCGCCAAGCTACCCAAGCGAAGAATCACAGTCCTCTGTTCAGCAACTATGAAGATGAATGTTCAAAGGCTGGGAGAAATCAGTCTGAAGGATGCGGTACACATCCAGGCCGAATTCGAAGAAGACGCTGCGAAAGACAAGACAGGCGGGGCCGAAGCCAAGGAAGTGAAGTTCTCAGCACCAGCGCAACTCAAGCAGGCCTACGCCATTGTTCCAGCGAAACTTCGACTGGTCACCTTGGTCGCCATTTTGAAGCGTGCATTTGCTCGGCGAGGCTCAGTTATGAAGGCGATCGTGTTCATTTCATGTGCAGATTCAGTCGACTTCCATTTCTCTCTCTTTAGCCGTTCCCTAGGAGTATCACCTGAAGATGGAGAGTCGGCAGTTGAGCCCCCAATGATCCCCAAGAACGAGATGACGAAAGACACCATTGCTCTCGGCACTGCGTTCTCTAGCAAAGTGAACTTTGTCGTTCTGCACAAACTGCACGGCTCTCTTGCCCAAAACATCCGTACGGCAACGCTCAAAGCATTCACTCAATCTGCAGAGCCTTGCGTTTTGTTCTGTACCGATGTCGCTTCTCGAGGTCTAGATTTACCAAATGTCGACTATGTCATCGAGTACGATCCTCCTTTCAGCGCAGACGACCATCTACACCGCGTTGGAAGAACTGCCAGAGCAGGCAAAGATGGACGTGCGCTCATTTTCCTGATGCCAGGCGAAGAGGAAGAGTACGTCTCAGTCCTCGCATCCGGATATCGAGACGGTACGAAGTCGCTCACCCACAATACTCACAAAGATCTACTCCTGAAAGGATTCGGAGGAACTGGGTTTGAATGGGAAGAACGTGCTACAGAATGGCAACTGGACGCCGAACGTTGGGTGCAGGACTCCCCGAAGTATCTCGAGATGGCACGTCGTGGGTACCAGAGTCACATTCGTGCCTATGCCACGCACGTCGCTAGCGAGCGCAAAATATTCAATATGCAGTCACTACATTTGGGGCATTTGGCCAAAGCATTCGCTTTACGGGATAAGCCTGGAAGCATCAAAGTACCTGGCCTGAGGCCTGCAAAGATGACCAAAGCGGACAGAAGTGTAGCTGCAAGAAAAGCGAAGAGAGGAGAGGTAGAAGACAAGGCCCCTGAAGGTGAGCGGGTACGGAAACAGAGGAAGCTGGATCGGGACCTGCCGACAATTGATCGCAATGATGCCGCCAAGAGGATGAAGAAGAAGATAAAGGAGCATATGTCTGTAGCGAGCGAGTTCAATATAGGCTGAGTCGATCGACCAGTGAAGAAATCGAAGCCCAAGAACCCTACTCTAGTCTACGACAGTTTCCCGTGAACTCTGGAGCTGGCCGACAACCGAACGAAGCTACCGCCCGCAAAGTTCATTTGCTTTTCTGTAGGCCATCCGTTACACAATCACATTGTATTCCAGGAATCGTCTTGAACACCCAAGAAGCCATATTCTGTACAAAAAGTGACATTTATACTGCCCCACTTGCGCGTGCGGCCAAATTGCGTTGCCTCTCCCCGCTGGACAATTTCCGGCAAGTATCACAATGGAATTACGGCCAACATCTTCCAACTCGAGATTTCGACTCGCCTGGCCAGTTCGTCAATCATCGAAAGTTCCTGACCCATAGACCAAACCAATCTAGTCACCACGAATTTGAGCCACATTGTAGTAATTTTTCGATACTGGGATCAACTCAATCTTGGTCTTCTCACTCGCCAAGGACAAACGGAGCACTCGATAAAAGTGCGGGCGTGATGAAATTACTCAAAATAAAGAGCTGCATTTGCAAATGGGGCAGCGCATGGATCCACAGACGTCTGGCTCCTATTCAGAGCAATCCGCTTCACTCGAACAAAAGAACGCGAAGGCACTTGAACCAGATCACAGTACTATGCTCAGGAGTCAAGAAAAGCATGTTCAAATAGTACCGCGGTCGATGATGGACCCTCAGGCTCAATGGACTATACTGCACCAACAGGAGGGCCGGAAGAGAGCAAAAGCACGCGAGCAAAATCTGGCCGCCTAACGAAAACGACTCAAGAGGCAGGAGGAAAGACTGGACGCAATCTTGGTTCGATACCGGGATGAAAAGCCCGACTGGTACGCCTTGAATAGGAGCAACTAGATTAGGAGAGTTTAGAGGTGCAGAGGATAACAGCGCAGGTAGAGTAGGCCATGATCCAGCATGGGGAGCAGGAAACGAAACAACTACAGATTATCGAGGAACAGGGCTTGCAGCGGCGATGGGCTTGCGAAAAACAGGGACAGCATCAGGGGCAGCAAAAGGAAGCCAAGTTGAGACAGATCGATCAGGTAGGAATTTAACGACAATATATTCAAATTGCGCCTGGACCTCAACAAGCGTCACCAAGCTCTCAAGATCATAGCAATGGGAAGTCAACTCAACCGCCACACCCAGCCCGACTTCGAGTTATCGGCCTGCACAGAAACTAGCGAAACCATTCTCTGGTGTGAAGGCGGCATCTATGAAAACATCGACCGAGTTCCTATCTTGATTACGCGCTCGTTCAAAAATCTAAAGCAGGGCCTGGAAAGCACGAGACAGAGTGGGCTGTCAATCGTGAAGGATGATCATATCTTGCCTCGCCACATTTGTATTTCCTCACCTGCGCTGGTCACCTCACCCACAAACAAGAATCATCGCGTTGCATGTCTTTATAGAGATCGCAATTGCAGTGACTTACATAAGCATCTCGCTGTATCGCATCTGATTTGATTTGGAGGGGTACCTTTCGATCGACCATACTCAGGTATTTGATGGAAATTTCACAGAAAATGTTGATGGCCGCTGCGAAACTTGTCCATGACGAGGAATTCTTCCCGAGTAAGGTAGAAAGCCTCAGACACCAACCGCTGATCGCCTGGGAGGGAGGTACATGGTTTGGATTGGGTGAGTCCGTTGAGAGTAATGAAAGCTCCTGGGCCTCCTGCTTTCTGCATGGTGATGGACGACTTATTAAGCAACATCTCCTCTGGCCGTGGCTTGAAAGCTATTGCTAGGAAGATTCGTAGCATCACCAAGTCCGATATTCTGGAGCATGTGAACTGTGGTACTTGTCTCGAGACCAAGTACAACACAACCAATGCTCTTTTAGATGCTGGAGATATCGCCCTAAAGCAATCGAGAAGTAAGTACGACCGCGAGGCTTCAGAAGTTATGGAAGCCGCAGCATTAGATCTGCTGGATGTAGGCAAAATGCTAGATGGAGCAGACAACAGCAGAATTAATTCTGTGCTCTGCCAAGAGCCAGAACTCCAGCAGCCAACCTACTTGGGCGATTTCTTGGAACACATTGACGATGATTAATCGGAGAACTGCACGCCCAGGCGAGATCCCGATTTCAAATGGGGATTTCGCGCGAAACTTAAGCGTTCGGTTGAAGATAAGGAGCTAGAGAAAAGACGAATCCATGCAGATTCTGGTCTTCTCGCCAAGATGGTACTTTCAAGCTGGAGTGAATGATCTCACGGTTCAAGCTGGACAAAGTGCTAGGAAATCCGTAGCCTGCTGGAACTTCTCGTCGGTGGCTCCAGCCCTCTGACCTGTGAGCGGTACCTGTGGAGAGTGTATGCTGTGATTCGCACAGCTGCCATCGTCGCATCAATTCCTTGCCACCATCATCCAAAGTTCACGGGGAAGGTCGGGACCGCTGTTGATGAAATAAACCCCTGTATCCTGGGACTTGCTCGACGATCATCACGCATGGAGATACAGCGCAGGCCTTCAAGACCCTCTGCAGGACTGGCGTAGTAATTTTGCCGTGGATGCGTTAGGATCGACCCGGGTGGTAACTAGAAGCCTTCAATGACCATACTTCGGAGGACGCAATTGACCGACGCCATGTTGTTTATTACGGAATCGATCGTAGAGGGTGGTGGTGTCAACGCGTTGTCGGACCATGAACTACTTGATGTCACCAAGCGCTAAAGATACCCTGGTTGTTGCCTGTCCCCATTGAGACATTGGAGATTCTTTCGGAGCTTTAGTGGGAGCTCTCATTCCTAATATTGCTTCGGGCCCAGAACATAACAGAGTCGCTCTACAGTTGGGTCAATTTGGGACATTGCTGAAGGTCCTGGTTTTGTGTTGATCAAGTCCTCGATTGCCCTGGGTTCAAATGCACTAGGATCTTAACATTCAAATGGTTGGTAAGAACAACATCCAATTGACCCCAAAATGGAAGGGCGCAGTGGCCGCAACCTCTACCTGATAATATTGAAATCCATTCACCAAGGTATTTTTGACTATCCAATCTTTCTACCCCTCTGCCTGTTCCCCTCAATATAGACAACCGTTGCTAGCCCTCCGAGCATGATACGCAACCTGTTCCCCAAAGCCACAGCTGGAAGAGCCACTTCGTGATCTGGGCACCACCCGTCCTGTACAAAGTTCGAACCGGCCTTCTTCCACTACAGCTGTCGAGGCGAGGGCTTTTTCGCGCATGAGTGAGATGCTGTGCTAGGTCAGGACTCGGAATCTAAGAACAGGGTATATGATTGAGGCAACGCTTACTCATCTTCACTGTAGCCAGGAAAATGGATTGCTGGGCCTTCTGTGAGGTTGAATGGTGGGCTCTGACGTGTTGTTAGCTTGGAGATATAAGCGGCGCACTGGAGGCGTACGATCCTGACATGTTTTGTGGGTGGCGGTGGCTTTAGAGAGAGTACTTTGAGACATTTGTTGCTGATGTTGGACAAGAATATGTGGATTTCTGAGAGTAGCTTCATTGGGTGGAAGAGTTTTACCGGTGAGAGTCTTCCAAACGTATGGGCGCGTGGTCGTGGGAGCGATATGATATTAGAGTTGAGAAAGTCCTGGGCAGTAATGAAACGACTGGAATCAAGTAGAAAATCAGAGGCACTGGCTGATAAAACGAAAGACCGAATGGCAAACATGCGAAGAGGGAAAGACAGAATAAAGAAGCCACCAGGAAGGATTCAATTGCAGATTTGCAGACCACCCTGGAGCAGCATCACTCTTGCTACATAGGGATGCTCGGACCTATATACTTGCGTGTTGAATACCGGTATGTGAGTGAGATCTCAGCTGCGAGGGGCAACGCGTAGATATCAAGACCGCGAAATTAGTATGAGTCTGTGAAACAATATGAAGAAATCATGGCGCTAGAGCTGCCATTCTTAAACGTTACGGAGCAACGGACACGGTGGGCTCCTTGAAACATGGAATGCTGAAGCTCTCACTATGTGAAATAATTCCTGCGCCATCGTACGTATATGAGACTGGAAGATGACTTACCTGCCTGTTGTGCCGTCATTATATGCACAGGTGGTAATCCTCATGAAGCGGCTGAGGAATTGAAGGTGCCATGACATCTACCAACTTGGCTTCAAGGGAGTTTAGATACCGGCGGACGGGACTGAAAGGACGAAGAATGTAATTATATTGTACAACAAATTCCAGAGGCCTCCTTTTGTCTAAGCATAGGGGGTGGTGAGCCAATCGAGTAGGTAAGGGGCGTGTTAAGCGGACAAGGAGTATTCTCCGTATCCCTTCGTGCAACCGAGATATTTGAACGACGTCTAAAATGGCGATCCTAATCATTTGAATTTCTTTAGTTGTCAAGCTCAAAGCCACATGTGGTGTCGAGGCTCCAAATTCCGAACAGGTGACAGTACGAAAATAACTCCATTCTTCATTGGCCATATCTATGTTGCCAATGCCAATTCGTGTGTGTCCGAAACCCCGGTACTACTGAGTGTGATGTATCTAGGATGGCCAGAGAGATCGGCCAATATGTCCGTCTATTTAGGGTAGTTCTTGACGTGGAAACTCTTCAGCTTCACAAATTGATCGAATCCGAACTTGCTCAAGGTAACGCCCTTTCCAGAATTTTTCCAGCCCGTCCACGCCAAATCCTGCATGTGAGTCAGTCCTGTGGAGCATGAAAAGGAGAGTTCTTCATCTGACCGGGCTTGGGTAATCGCATCTATTAACGAAAACAGTCCCGGCATCAACCTCCTGGGCTAATTCGGCCCCCTTGTCAGTATCCTTAGTCCATATGGATGCAGTCAGGCCAAATTCGCTGTCGTTCATCAACTTAATAGCCTCCGAATCACTCTTGACCTTCATGATCGGAACAACAGGGCCAAAGGTTTCTTCGTTCATGACGGCCATATCGTGGGTGACGTTCGTCAGAAGCGTCGGTTTGACGTAGTTGCCATCGGGTGGAGGTGATGTGAACGACTCATTTTCTGGAGTAGAATCTTTTGCACCCTTATCCAGTGCGTCCTTAACATGGGCTTCGATTGCGTCCTTTGAGCGCTTGGAGACCACAGGCCCGACCTGAGTCTCCTTGTCGAAAGGATCACCGAGCTTGTATCCCTTAAGAACCTCCTGAACAGCTTCGACAAATACGTCATGGATCTTCTCATCAACGTAGATGCGCTCTAAACTGCAGCAGCTTTGACCCGAGTTGAAAATTGCACCGTCGACGATTTCCTCGGCTGCCCATGCCACATCAACATCATATCTAATGTATGCGGGATCCTTGCCACCAAGCTCCAAGCCGACGTTTACCACACGGTCTGCCGCAGCTTTCTGGACAGATATTCCACCAGCTACAGAGCCAGTGAAGCAAACCAAGGCAATTTGGGGATTTCTGACAATTGCTTCGATTGTGGTGGAAGAACCGGAGTGGAAATATTGTATGACATCCGAAGGGAGGCCGGCTTCTGTGAATATAGAGGAGATGTGCTCGACAATCGTGGGAGTTTGCGGTGAAGGTTTTAGGATGACAGAGTTCCCGGCGAGTAGAGCCGGTATGAGGGAATTTACGAGGATCAGATACGGATACTGTGATGCTGTTTAGCAAAGAGCTTGCGGCTTAAGAGGACGACTTGCGTTCCATGCAAACAGAATAAGCACAGGCCCAACGGGCACTTTACGAATAAATCTTTTGAAGCCCTTTTCTGCCTCGCCATCCGTATCTTTCAATGTGTCATCACTGATCTTCAAAAGATATTCTCCTCTCTTGACCGCAGTTATCACTTCCTTAGCAGTGTATGCAATCGGCCTTCCCATTTGCTCTGTGAGCTCCTTTGCCAGCTCATCTTGCTTGTCTCTCAATAACTTCAGGGACTTCTTGACGATTGCTTGCCTCTCTTCGAGAGTAGTCTTGCGGAAACTCAAAAATGCTTCGGTTGCCACTTGCGGGAGCAGCCTAAGTTCGGAGGTAGAAATACCACTTCTGGTTAGAATTGGCTTGTTGGTGGAAGGGGAGATTGTGATAATTTTTTCGAGAGACATGGTGATTTTGGAGAACGTAAAGTAATGAGGGGTAGCGAAAAATGTTCTGTAACAAAGTGGGTTACTGATGAAGCTGCCCGCTCAAAAGTGACGTGCCCCGCCACGCTCCGGTGTAGTGCCGCGCTGTCATCGCAAATCTTATTATTTTTATTTGTCTGGCGGCGCTAAAAAGCGTCCTTGTCCTGTCGGCTACCTCCAGAGATTAAATTCCTCCAACAATGGCGACACGTAAACATAATGAGTTCCTCGATGCCAGCGAGAGCGATGACGACCAAAGTCAGGGCTATGACTCAGAAATTGAAGAGCTGAAGAAGGGCGGAAGGAGTTCAAAGCGGAGGAAGGTCGAGAAAGACGTGAGTGACGATGAAGAAATTGACGACAATTCCGACCCGAAGCTCTTAAAGAAAGATTCAAAAGATCTGGAGCATCCGAAGAAGAAGCCCCGTCAATCAGATGATTATATAGAACTTCCCGGCGTATCGAAACCTCTGACGAAAAAGAATCTTGTCGCAACAGCTGCAGCTATCAAGAAATCCGGCGTCGTCTACTTATCCAGAATACCGCCCTTCATGAAACCTCAAAAACTACGATCACTTCTCGAGCCCTACGGTCCCATCAATCGCATTTTCATGACTCCAGAGGATCCCGCATCGCATACCCGTCGAGTGCGTAACGGAGGCAACAAGAAAAGATCATTCGTGGACGGCTGGGTTGAGTTTGTGAATAAGATCCATGCGAAGCACGTTTGCGAGCTCCTAAACGCAAAGACTATCGGAGGAAAGAAGGGCACATACTACCATGACGACGTATGGAATTTGCTATACCTGAAGGGCTTCAAGTGGAACAATCTCACTGAACAGATTGCTTCCGAAAATGCTGAGCGAGCGAGCAGAATGAGAGCTGAAATCAGCAAGACTACGAAGGAAAACAAGGAGTTCGTACAGAACGTGGAAAGAGCTAAGATGTTGGAAGGTATGGAGTCGAAGAAGGCTGCGAAATGCAGAAAGGAGATGGGAGAGACGCCAGGTGAGAGCGTTGATGCCATTGCGAAGGATAGGAAAAAGACTGGAGAACGACATCGGAAGTTTAAGCAGACCCAAGTGGCGACGAGAAAGGGGCCTGAAGATCAACCAGAGCAAGTGAAGAGGGTTTTGAGCAAGATCTTTTAGATGCAAAATCGTTCAATATATGTTTACGCCGGGACCACTCGTCGAACTCTTTCATTACTCGAACGGCAAACGGCTTAGAATCTTACTCCGATCCTGACGTGCTACTGTATGGTCCTCTTCCATTGTTTTTGTTTGCCTATGATTATCAAGTACAAGAACCCATTCTGCGCTAGTCCGAATGTGGTGATATCTGATTCCTTCGTCGGGCCTGCGCTATTACATGTCGGGCTTCAACCGTTGTTGTCTTTCGCACCTCTCGCGAGAGAGACAGACTTCTTTCGGTTTGAAGAACACCCTCTAAGGGCTATATTTCTGTGCAATTTTGAAGTACAAGCCTATATTCTGGTTGGCACTGTTATCTTGCATATCACCGTCACAGATCCCTCTAGTACATTCCGTGTTACAGCAATGATACCCAGATGGCCACCAAAATATGGGATGTCTCCTCATTCAGCTCTAACAGTAACAGGGACTAAATCAAGCTCCCACCCTCCAAGGTCAGCATTTTCTTATTTGGCTGGGCAGGCCCCACCTGCACTGGCTGATAATGCGCTCTATGAGAAATGCCAAAAAGATTATCTGTTTAGATTCACCTAAGAGACTAGCAAGTACTACTATTTCTGATAATTTGAATGTCTCTGTAATTTTCTCAGTCTATCTGTCCATGCATGGGCTGTTCGCTGATCCTCGTATTGCTAGAACCCAAGATCTCGCCAAAATTGATCTGATCACAAGACGCAGTCTCCTACCGAGCCCACTATTAGGGATAATATACCCAGTATTTGTGAGATCTAGATGGGAAACTACATAAGGGCTAAGAAAAACATTGATGTCACTTACACTTATGCCGTGACTTATGCCGGGACTATCCGGCAATTTATAAATCTATTCTAATAATAACCTACCATACTCACTGAGCAAATGCGGAGCTGTCATGCACTCGTAGGGATTGCGAGCAATAGTATATTCTGGAAAGCTATGATTTCAAGTGCCCGTGTTTCCAGCAGAAGCTGGAGAAATCCTTTGGAATGCCAACCTAGATAAAGATTTCAGTTCATTTCTCATTGCCGTTATTAAACCAGTGACCCTTGCAGGCCATACTACAGTAGCTTATGCACGAGTAAATCCGCCGTTACAATCCAAGTATTCTTAGGTTATCTGGGTTACGGGACGGAGGGGGCGGTTGCATGAATGAAGTTGAGCAAGGAATTGTTTCATTCGAATTCAAAAAGTTTCGAAATTACGTCGATACCACCCGGCGAAAAGTTTTAATTCTCTTCTGGATTATAAAAAAAACTAGATTTGGAAATAATAGTATGCGTCTCCTCTGGAGCAGAAGACGGCCAGCGAGTAGTAGCTTCTTTGCAATTTTTTTTGTTCGTTTTAGATTCAGCAAGCTAACGCCGTGGAGCTCTTCGCAACTGACGGTGTTAAATCGTTCATACCTAACTAGGACTACTTGGATACATATCCATATGTTTCTATCTATAGGTAGTCAGGTATGCAGATATCTTCGGGCCTCTTGACTTGATGTGAAAGCCACTGACTCTGTCCTGCCCCTTCCCAGCTTGTTTTTCTCGCTTAAATTCAAGGGCCGGAGTGAACTTCGGAGGGCGGTCCTCAGGACCTCTTGTCTTACCCAGAGTCTAGATCGGTTTAGCTAAGCATTGAGACCGTAGTAGATACCCCTGCGAAGCTAAATGCTATATCTCAAGTAGCAGATCGAGATCAAGTGCTCCGTGTAGGAGATCAGAGCTGAGTATGCCGATGATATAGCAGTGTTTTTGTGTTGTGTAACGTAATATGGCTCTTTGTTCGGCCAGCACGTCATATTGCGAGAAGAGGTAAGAAATCTCCATCTTCATTTCAAATATTTGCGTATTTAACATTCCTGCCAAGTCTTTATAACAGCAGCAATTTTCACCTCGAAAATAATCTCGAAGACAATGTTGTATTAAGTCTAATTTCTGTCGAAGAGCCTTCTAGCTTCCTGTGTTCTAAATACGATTTACCTATCATAAGTTGGTAGTCAGTTCTGCAGCTCTATGCGGATTCTAGATAGTGAATGTGGCGTTTTCATCGTCCTTGACGATACCGAGCAATAGACCAGGGCCAAATCGTACTTCGCAATGTCCAAATGAAGCAGATTGGGACCGCTGGCGCTCTTGAAAATACAAGCCCGAGCTCAAATTTGGCAGATCGACACAGCAATTGGATTCTGCCGCGACGACTTCGCCATTAGTTGAACGACAGCCCCAGGTAACAAAAAATTTCTTCGGGCGCGCGATGGACAAACTGTCTCGAATCTTGATCTTCAGCTCCTTGTGAAAGGTCGATGCAGCCGGCACGATATGAACTATAACGGAGTCGCTGCTCGGGACGGTGATCAAGGAGGGCTTTTCGAATATGTTTCGTTGTTTCCTGTTTCAGGAACATGGCGATTCATTTGGGGACAGAAGATATTTCTGTACAAAATGGTATGGAGCTGGGAGTATTCATAAATGGCTGTTGCCGGTCGAAATTTAATTATGATTCAGATTTATATCCGAAAGATCGCAGGCAAGGTTATCGGGGTAGCATTTTGGACTCGGTGTCCGGTAGGTGACATTTTCGGGAGTGTCTATATGAGCTTTAGAGCGCTTTCTCGTTGAGAACCGCCGATTGAGACGTACTCGCTCTTGAAGATACAACATGCTTACCAGTCTTTCGCTTTTTGAAGTTCTCAATTCTTTCTGGTCGAATCGGAGTCGAGCCGTAGAAAAAGACAGTTTCTTTGCTTTCGTCCCATGCTCGTTTGCGAGCTTTGGCGACAATGACTTCCATGTCTCGCTTGGAAAGATTCTTTTCAAATCTCCACTCCTTAAGCTTCATCTTCCACTTTCGAGGACTGCACCATCGACATTAGTTATTGCAGCGAGATTTTAAACTTCAGGCATATTGCCTGACCTTGCCTTGAAGTCACTGCTTGACTCGATCATCGCTATAGTAGCATCCAGAGTGTTGTCTTCTTCAATGTAGAATCTATAAATTTCTTGTTTCCAAGCGTCCCACTTCTGGTCATTCCTGGCTCTAGTTGAATATCTCAAAGAACTGGGCGGGATTTCACAACCATTGGATGAAGAATCTGCATGTATAGTATTTAGAGACATCTTGGCCGAGCTGAACAGTGCGAGGTGATCGCTGAGGAAGGGAACTTTGATACAGAGGAATCAGGGTTTAAATCCTTGACGGCATCATGGTGGAATTCCAGGAGAAGATTCCGAGATTATAAGCGATACCAAGGACTTTACTCGTCACTTGAAACTAGAAACATCGTTACAGTTCCACATTTGTTCTGCAGGGTGGAAGCCATCAGCCGCGACCAGAAAGTGCAAATGAATAATAATCCCTGCCAACCAGAGTGGAGGGAGTGGAACAACTATGGGCAGCAGCCTATCACCTAGGGGCTTCAAGAATAAAACATGTAAGCCTGCGACAGAGAAGTTAACTAGAACACGACATCGACGCACGAATTTGGCGTGCCGAAATGTCTCCAAGGTGTTGTGCATATGTGAGGAAAACCAAAGGGCAAATATTGGATGTTCGACACTGGAACTTCAATAAGACATTTCAAAAACCACTATAGGAATGAATAATTTTAAAGTCTATATAATGACATCACGGCTCTTGTAAGACATTTTCAAAGAGCCGCAAAACAGCACAAGCAGTAAGAGCAGCCTCCACATGTCACATGTAAATACAGCATAAGCAAGCCATTGCACACGACCAGATCATCATAACGAGCCTCAGATGCTTCGAAATAGGTCTAGGTATCCTAAATGGAACCACTTAATGATTGGGCACTGCTAAAGTTGTCAGGGAGATTCATGCGGTCAATACAATATAATGTGACAGAGATGGGCAATGTTTATTTTGAAGTTACATCCACCACTCCTTTGGGTGAAGGCTGGACGAGAGGAAAATTCTTTCTGACGGCCATTGGTGCCGCTGAGCCTCTTGAATATGAAATAGAAGAAAGCGAGAAGAATCAAGAAAAGACGAAAAACAAGATGTACAAAGCTGCTTGACTTACATTGGTCTGCCTAGAAAGCGGAAGATATTCTTTTCTATCATCTCAACACGCACTCGAGACAGGATCCGTTGCTAAGGGTCCATATCATTGGGGTTTGTGCCTCCCACGAATCCTCAAATGAGAAACTTGGAGTTGTACTCCAACAGAACGTTACTGGGGCAAAGTCATGTCACCGCCTTTTTCTGCCTTCACTAGTTTTACACGAGGCAGAATTGGAGTTATGAGAAGGGCGGTGACATGATCTACGCCCCCCTGTACACAGTACCGTACCTACAGAAGAAAATCCACGCTTTACCACGTATGGTTAAGTGTCAAAGCTTACCTTATTACGTATTTCCTGGAGTCAAAATGTGGGGAAATGCTAGCCTTCGTACGCCCCTCCACATCCTTCCCAACGACACTCCATCGGGAGAACAACCACAAAATTTCAACTGCACAATTCGATCTCAAGATTTGGAGTCCAGATCTGAAACATTCGCATCCATCGGTTAAGTCTGCATCACGTTACGGCAATGGCACCACGCTCGATTTTCCAGTATGTCACAATTCGAGCTACGTAGAAAACACCAAGAGAGCTCACCGGGCCTAGAGTAAGAATCAGTTGTTAATGATCGATTTTTACACAGGCGCCAGCGGACTTCTCTCCTGATTGCAACATTCTTCGGTGCGACGGCCATTTTCGGTGGCTTGAAATGGAAAGCTGTATTCTCCAGGAGTGAGGCCGCGAAGAAGGCTAGCACGAAAGAGAACTACAACTATTCAGTCGCGCCAGGAAGAAGTGGTGAGACCCTACACCTTCTAATTGCTTGATTGGTGATCTTTCTCGGACAGGGCTGAAAGTATACTGTAGGAGGCGGGGTTTAAGTCAGGACCAGTATCGAATATACGAGAAACGCGGATTACAACGATCGCTACGGCTAGAACGAGTGGACAAAGCTACAGTGCGATACTTCATAAGGCGCCGTTGGGGGTTGATGGCAAAATCGCTGATGGCGAGCCCCTGATGCCAACATGGCTCCGGAGCTCTGCGAGGCAAAAACTTGAAAAGAATATGTATTGTGCAGGGGGAGCAAGCAATTCGTCGACTTACAGTACGGTCGAGCCTTGTTCCCTGTAATCCGCGAGAGTCATGATTTGCAAAACGCCCGTCGAATCTAATAAGCTAGGCTATATGCTAATGTCAACATGTTTTCAAAGTATAAAAGCGTCCGCCTGTTATGATGCCCAGATCGACCCCGAACAAGATTAGCATTATAACTCGTCGCTACTTTTCTGTTTCTGGCAATCAAACCTGCCCAATGCGCATATACAAGCGAGGCACCCAAGAAAGACCACTGAACTTCCCACAAATGGCAAACGCGTCAACAGGTATCCCTTCCCTACGACTTGGGAAAATATTCCCGACCACGATGCAGTGGCGATGATACCTGCAAGCATTTCTACCGTTCCGATTCCCAAATACAACTGCTCGACCTGCTCAGTACTCGTCGCCAACCCCGTAACATAACTTCTCAGCGCATCCGTCATTCCGAATCCCACTTTCCAAACAGTGATCCCCAAAATATAGCTAAATCTGCCCGGCGCGAATCCCATAGCCACTATGCCCACTGAGTGCGCCAGTGTGCTGATCTTCGTGACGAAGAGATCGACCTCTAAGATAGAACCTCCCAGGCGAGGTTTCAAAAACCGGTGTGACAGGGCTGGGAGCACCAGCAGAGTAGCCGAGGCAATTGACATCTCGTAGGCAGTAATGGCATTGACCTGAGCTATAACCCATCCATGTGTGATAGACGGCCATTGAACGAGGAGAACATCGATACTTGTGCCCGCTCGGAACATGAAGAAAGCGAGCCAGGTCATCTGAGAGAGGCCTGTGGAGTAAACCATTTCTCGAAACAGGCACAGAGACTGCAGAGTGCTTTTTGTCAGGCCGCTGAGGACGATCCAGATCGTGCCCTCTTCCGGCTCGATGGCCAGAGGCACCATTGGGGGCACCTTCAATAGCGACGAGGTTTCGGTGCACTCTTGGGCAGAATCGCTGTCATACGCCGAGTCTGAAGCTTCAATTGCGTTTTTCTGGACTGGCTGAGGAAACAGAAAACACACAGGGATTGAGATAGTGAGGGCTACGAATCCGACAAATATTTGCAGCCACTTCAACCATATTAGCCATGATTCTTGAGTACTCTTGATTTCATGATTTGGGATGCGTCTGGAGATCTCAGATCCAAGGAAGCAATCCTGAGACGGTATCTGAACATCAGGCAGATTAGGCGAAGGTATACATACGACGTTCTCTCGCAGAAGCAAAGAGCTCAGCCACATGCCCAGGAAAGACACAACCATCTGTGCGGCACTAAGCTTGTACAAAACATCACTCCTGGCCTGAGTCAGTAGCAGATATCATAGGTAGGCGTTGGACTGTCCCACAGTCGTTTCTGATTCACACTCTCCGAGATATAGGCGTAAGTGAACGATGACCTAATGATCCTTGAGGACGGGTTTGGAGTCAGTACTGCCTATTCCAGCCGTTCTCGAGAGCGCTAAGGCCGGTTCAGCAGCCTTGAAGCATAATCAAAAGCAAAATATATCTGAAGCCTGAGACACGATCGGAATGGAAACAAAGAATCGGGGAGCACCAACCAGCCTCCGCCCGCAATGTCAAAGAAAGGAGCCAGGTATATCCATCTCATGTCGAACCGCCGGTGGCAATAGCCTCAGAAACCCATCAGCAGATTATCTCCAGGCTCGCCAGATTTTGACATACAAACGGCGGCGAAGAAGATTCCAGACGTCATTAGACTCGCCATGTTCACTAGCATAATCGGTTTCTTCCCTATTCTCCTTGCTGTATTACCATACGGTCCAGCCAAAAACAGGGCTGGTTATCACTCAGCCGCTCGATGCTCAAACATTTGTGGCCTTGGATCGCAACTCACCAGGAACGTAGGTCAGCATTTTGTACAGACCGTAGATGCTAGCCACATGCGATTGAATCTGGGGAATCTTGCAGCTCGACTCATCCATCAAACCACCCTCTTTAGGAGGAAGATTTTCAAGAGAGGCGTAGTGTTCCCTGCAGACTGCTTGCTCGATCAAGTATACATGGGCGCTGGAATAAAGGATTGCTCCAAAGGAGCCCAACGTCATGATGAGGGTCGCGGGCAGGAGAGCTGAGCTCGCATCTTGATTGGCAGCCAACCGTCTCATGATTTTCGTGAACATGATAGAGAAGAGAAATGCTCGCAGCTTTCTCCGGACCTCCTCGCAGAACCAAGAAAATGATACGAGAGTAAACAAAAGGCAGCGGAAGGCAAAACCATCTCCGCGAGGGGGCGAGCATGATTTACCTACTGCAAAGATGATAAGGGGCCCGTCACCCAGCGCTCCGAGACGAGAGATAAGAGCAAGATTGGAGCAGAGGGCAGGTAAGCAGGCGAGATAAGCAAAGCCCGTCTGCTGTATTACACGAGTGGGGAGTGCACATGGCTCTGGCACGTCGCCGTGGCACCCGAGAAGAAGATCCCGAGTGCGGCGCGACGCTGGACTGGAGAGCATCGTCGTGTGACTGTCGCTTCGTGAACTCCACGACTTGCTTCTCACGTGGGGGTTCCTGTTCTGAATGCATCCTTGATGCTCGGGAGCGAGCGAGACAGGGACCGGAGCATTGTCATGAAGGTATCGGGTGAACATTCCGCGAATCGCTTCCCCCAACCCCTTGAGCAGATGGCCCAGCGACCAGCTGTCCTGCGAATTATTATACGTCACATTCAACAGCATATTATTGCTCAACACCACTCACTGACATATCCCCCAGACTCCCCCCCCCCTTTCAAAGACTCGGCTCGATGCACGTTGCCGTCTTGCATGGTACCCAGCACGAGCCCAGCCACTACCCCCAGCAGCGTTTGGACGAGAGCCGACCCTACCTTGACGAGCTTGGAAAGTTTGGAGCAGTATTTGTACGTAGTCCGACCCTGTTTCGGATTCGATCATACCGTGCAATGTGATTTCAAAGTACTAGTAGTACGAGCGCAGATACGTGAGGTGAAACGAGCAGAAGAATATCATCTAAACGGGCATAACTGCGAGGGACACGCCGCGTAGCTGGAAAGGGGAAAAGGATTCCATTAAATAATTCATAGCAGACAGTTGTCGAGCTCTGAGAACAAGGAGCGCCATACACCCTAATCCCGACCAGAAATCAAGTAATCCATTCCCAGCCCCGCACCAGTCGTCCGTCCGCATAAATTCGTAAACAATACACCTCATATATCACATTCAGTACTCTTCCACGGCGCAGTTGGGATGGAGCACGTAAACGACCTGCTCCGCCGCACTCGAAGTACCCTCACCATCTTCGCCAACTAATCCTTGGCCTCGAATCGCCATCAAGATATTCTCCTATCAAAGCTGTTAGTACGTGGTGTTGTGTCACGTAGAAGATGCGTGTACCTTGACCATTCTCTTGATGATCTTCTTTGTTAATGCCATCTCCGCATGATAGTCGTCTTCCCCTGCTAGCTCGTCCTCCTTCTGTTCTAGGTACCATTGGACGAGGGTATCGCCATTGACACCCTCTCCTTGTGATAGTTCGTCTTCGTTGACTCTTTGCACGAGCAAATTGACAACGCTGATGTATTTGTCGTAGGTGATCTTTGTCTTCGGTCGCTCTCCGTTGGCTGGGGCTGGAGTGCTGCCATTGGCGCCGGCAGCACCAGCCTGTCCAGCCTCTCTATCCTCGCCCACGTCATTTATGTCACCCATGGGAGAGTCAGCGTCGATATCTCCGCTGTTACCGTTAGGACCCAAGACATCTTCCTCATCCTCGTCGACATCTACATCGTCTTTCTCTACTGAGATAATACTTTGTCGTAGTAGATTGAACGCTTCGATGACCATGATTGGAGTAATTTCCTCGACACAATTGGCCTTTGCGATAGCTTCAGAAAGTCGGATCATGGACTCGAGTTGTCGGACGGTGATTCTGTAGCTGTTTCTTCCGATACCCCCCTGAGCATCATCGCTCCTGAGCTCTTTGTACTTCTGGACGAGTATTTCTCTAGCTTCCGGGGTGAACTCTGGCTTGAAGGTCTTCGCAAATCGGATATACCGTTGAAGTTGCTCAGTAGTGAACTCGGGCTGGACAGCTTCGTCACGAAGTTGGTGAATGCCAACAATGTGTTCAGCCAGGTGTCGATCGACAGTCTCGTTGCACTCGTCCAGGATCACGAAAAACAGATCGAAACGAGACATGATAGGAGCAGACATGTTGATGTTGGCTCGAAGTGTGGTTTTCCGGTTATATCGACCTCCAACTGGATTTGCTGCAGCCAATATTGAGGTCCTAGCGTTCAGAGTAGCCTGGATACCAGCCTTGGCGATGGAGATAGTCTGCTGTTCCATAGCTTCGTGGATCGCAACCTGATCACTGATGTCCATCTTGTCAAACTCGTCAATGGCACAAATGCCATTGTCTGCCAGCATCAAAGCTCCGGCTTCGATTGTAAACTCGCCCGTCTCTTCATCCTTGACCACGGCAGCCGTAAGACCAGCAGCGGAAGAGGCCTTTCCAGACGTGTAGACGGCGCGGGGCAAAAAAGAGCAGATGTACTTTAAGAACTGAGATTTCGAAGTTGAAGGATCACCAACAATACAGATGTTGATATCGCCACGAAGCGACATTCCCTCGGGAGTTGTCTTGCTTAGACCACCCATGAGTTGGAGCAGCAGCCCCTTCTTCACAATCTCATGACCATAAACCATAGGTGCAAGAGAGTTGACGAGTCGAGAGTAAATGTGATCACTGTGAACCATCTTTCGGAGATCCTCGATTTCGGCATGGGTCATCGATGCAAGCACAGCTTCTTGGGCATGGTCTCCAGGCTCGTTGGGATCGATTGGAGCCGTCTGGTTGAGAGAAGCGAGGATGTTGTGCGACTGGCCGTTCAGCTGCTGGCTTACAGCTGATCCGGTCGTGGACGTATCTGGAGTTACCATACAGGCCAAGAAAGCCAGCCTGTAGGTAAGATCTCGAACACCGAGAGCCTTGAGGCCCGTCACTCCGCTAGCATCCCCAGATCTATTTTGGTTCTCTCGAACAGCTGTTGGGCGCACACCTGGAAGGCCAAGTTGACTAACATCCGGAACTACAATCAATGCACCAGTGAAGATACATTTCTCTCCAGCTTTGGCTCGATCCACAATCTCTCCTCGCAAAATGACATCTATTGTCCGTGGCATGCTCCCTGTGGGTATCTCGGAACTGTTTTCTTGAACACGGACCTTCTGCCAATCTACAAACGTGCTCTGTCGGATGTCTAGCCGCCATGCCAAACGATTCGCGCAGGTTTCGTTTGGGCATTGTGCCGGCTCGGTATATCGGAAGGTCTGCTCGATGTTCGGAATGGCGCTTCTGCAAGCTTCACAGGTGAATGTAGCTAGCGAAAGCTCGGGTCTAACTTCTGAGGTTCTCGTGACAGTACCCGAGATCGAAAGAAGCTGCCCAATGTTTGCGGTCCTCAAATGACGGACTCGAGATACGAGGGGTAAGTTATAGAAGGCCAAAGCAAACAGCTTATCAGTCTGCTGGTTAGTTGTCTTGTTTCCTTGGAAGTCAGACTGGCTAGCCGAGGCAGCGTTGCTGGCACCGGAGGAGGTCTGGTTACTGGAAGCAGTTGGCTGACGATGGTCACGGAAGTAGCGTGGTTCGTATTTTGCGATAATGTTGTGTAAGCCCTTGGTCAAGAATGGTAAGAATCTGTAGTACTCCTCCACAATTCCTTCTGCCAGCGCGCCACCCTTGTATTGAGAGAGATGCGTGTAGTCAACATAGAGCGTGGAAAGCTGATAAGTCCTCAATCCGTGGATCTGCGCAATATAGTATTTATCTGTCGTCACGGCACTGGAAGGGGGCGCTCCAGATGCGGATGGCTCTTCAATAAACCTAGGACGTGTTAGGAAGCCGTTGCGATTGTTAGAGTTGGTACTTACCCCTCAAGAAACTCTTCGAAGTTAATCTGAACATATTGACCGATCGCATCCTCAACACGAGGAACAGCGCGATCTTTAGGCCTCGGCCGCCCAGTTCCTCGCGGTATCTGATCATCTGCAAACCCCTCATCGTCACTCTGAGGCGCAACACTTTCTGACGGTGGACCCCTTGGCCTAGCTGAGGAGCCTCTTTGCACTGCGCGTTTAGGGGTTCCGTGTCTGCTAGACATTCCCATGTCAGAAACAGCATCAGACATCATGACTGAGGCCATTCTGGGCGAATCTCCAGTATATTTGGTTGTTAGGATGCGATGTGGTGATGTTGACTTTGGGAAGGGATTTCGGTGTCCAGGAGGCTGCCGTATAACGCGAAATTCTTAGTCGCGTCGCGTCGTATCGTGAAAGCTCTTGCGCTTATGCACAAAAATAGTCACCGTAATAGAGTGTTTTTGTGGGGGAGGGGGGGGGTAAAGGGGCAGTGGTATTGGTTGGCCTACAGCAAAACATTTCCAATGTTTGGGTTAGTCGAGTAATCTCCATGCCCTTGACACGTTATTTCAGTATAGATACAATTCGTTTTACACTGCGCCGATGTGCCGACGATGAGTGGCATTGTTGATTGATCATGTTAGCTCAAGGCGCATAACGTCATTACAAGTTCGGATCCCTTCCGAATCTGACATATTCTTCTCCTCTTTTATGTTTCTTCTATCTCGTGTCATGTCTACAATCATGAACCAATTTACTTTGCCTTCTAGATCCCACCGAATGACGTATCGCATTGGTCGAGGAGAGCAGGGAGTTCTGACTTTTGAGCCCTACAAATCCTACATTCTTCCTCATTGGCGTTTTCGAACCGTTTCAGTCGCCCAAAATTCCTCTCAAATTCTCTGGGGAAAGTTCCTGGAGTTCTATGAGCTTGAAGACTTCGTCGGAATGGACATGACCCGAAAGTTCATCCAGATGGGCATGACCAGATCGAAGCGGTATGCGAACTACAAAGGGGGAAGAAAGTATGTTGATGGCAAAGAAAAAGGGATGAAGAATGAGAAGAGTACTGGGCATGATGGAAAGGAAGAGAAAGAAGAGGCCAGTCAGATTTTCAGGGAGGTATGGGAGAGGTGCAAAGATCATGAGGGGTATCAGAGGTTGAAAAAGGATTTTCTGCAGGAGCAAAAAAAGTGGCTTCTGAAGCGCGAGGCTGAAGATGATGCTTAGAACGAAGTTCTCTGTATTTCGAAGCGCAAAGGTTATTATGGTGAGACGGACGTCATCTTCCTCACCTGACGGTTCCCTGCCAAAACCAACGTCCGGGTTCCGGTTTTCATGCTGGACCTTTGTCGACAAATGAGCTCTACCTAACGCATCGAAGATCCTATGGGCCATTGGTTTAAGCTCCAAGTCGAAGATCACAACTGGCACGCGAAGCTCAGCAGCAAAGCCAGATGCTAACCTACAAACAAGGTTCATTGACGGAAACCTCGTTGATATCCATCTGTTTTACCAGCGTATTACTTGCAGCCGCTGAATCGAAACGTAGCTGTGGCAGCTAAATTGGGAGGCTTATTGAAGATCAGAATACACCGGCCAAGTACGCTTTACGCTGGCCATAGCCCAGAGACCAAGCCCATGTAATAAGAAGCTGGACTTCCTACGTAAGATAGATAAACTGGCAGAGTGACAGCTTAAATGGTAGACGTATTATCGTCCTCAGGCGGGCGTCTCTCCTCGCCCTCTACGCTTTCCAAAGTTCTCGTCGTTTATTTCAAATCGGGATCCCCAAGAGCTGTTGCCACGAAGGAAGTATTGTGAACGCCGCCCGACATCGCAATAGAGTCATTGGTACTGGGGCATGCGCTCACTTCAGGGCTGGGAAGTCGAAGACGAATACCACCCGTAATCAAGGACGTATGTGATACTGTATTGGCGAGAATGTGACATGCTTTAATGGGAGAATATGCTCGGATCAAGAGCTTCGAGCGAGTTTAACTTCTTCTTTAGTTGTTCATCTTGCGCGATCACTTGACTCTTCAGCCACAGCATGTACACAAAATAGATTTGGCGATAACAACAAATATGCTCGGTCAACCGTGCATCTCTCATGGCACCGTGAGACTAAATGAGAGCTAGCGAAAATTATTTGACGAAAATTCAGCGTCGGTACGGAAATATCTGCGCCTAGTATAGACTCAAGCAGTGACGAGTATGTGAAAATGGAGAGACTCTTACTGGGAGTTGTTGACATCGGTAGCTGTCGATCTTTCTCCGTACTGCCGAAGCCATCGGCCATCATCGGCATCTCCAAACATTCTCGACAACACCCTCGAACTGTAAGCCCTATGCCCGTTTGCAGCAATTGATTCTTCCAAGACGCAAGGAATATCTCACAATGGCGACCAGAATGCAAGAACAACTCACGCTCGAGGGCGCAAAGATCGCCGTCGCAGCGTCAGAGAGGAAGGCGGAGGAGATAGGTGTTGATATGAATATTGCTGTGGTGGATGCTTCGACGCATCTGCTGCATTTCTCGAGGATGTCGGGCGCAAAGATTACGAGTATTAGTAGTAGGTTCTTTATTTCTTGGCTGGCATAAATCTGTACCTCAGCTTGAAAAAGGGTAGCTTGAAAAAGAGTATTGAGAGCCATGATACCGCTCATCATAGAAGTGGGGTGATGTGATCTGTACTTGCACTCCCTTGTCATTAAATGATTTTTCGCATTGTATCCTCGAGAATCATAGTGTCTAATGAGATTTCAGTTGCAATAGACAAGGCCTTTACAGCAGCAGGGCATTTGGTCGGCACGCATCTCTACAAGGAGGCTGTATGGCCAGGCGGACCAGCTTTCGGACTGGGAAATAGCAACGGGGGCCGTTTTACCACTTTTGGAGGTGGATTGCCGATCTTAAATTCAAAGGGACAGGTTATCGGCGGTATTGGAGCAAGTACAGGAACTCCGACTCAAGATCAACTGGTTGTCCAGGCTGGTGTTGATGCTTTGAATAAGGTTCTGAAGGGTGGCAAGTTGAGGGCGAAGTTATGAGATAGGTTGGGTAGCTGGAATGGAGTTTCAGATTTCTAAAAAACTTAGGGAACGCTGTTAATTGGCTTCTGTGTGTACAATACACATTCGTCTTATTTTTAAGGCTTGTTGAAGGCACAGAATTAGCACAGAATTGATATTTCGGGGGAGGGAATCCGCCTTCCGAGATATTTTACAAGTATTACTTTCCTTTTCGATGCCATATTGCACTATGCATATATCCCGCTCACGAACTCCTTCTTATGTAAGAGTAGAAAAAGCCGGTTTATCCACAGCCGACACAAAATCCAAACGACCCATCAAAAGCATCCCATTCTCCTTCCATAGCTTTGAGACAGCCCAACCGAGGCACTTTGTCTGGGGCGTAGAATCGTAATAGCACTTCCATATCCTCTTTGCTCATCTCACATAAATCTTCCAAACTGTACGCATCGCTAACCTTGATCATCCTAAATATGATTAGCACTCAATCCGTAGAAAGAAATATTTTCTGGCCACCTGCCATGACATCCTCTTGGGCCCTTCCTCTATGTTTGGCGCAATCTTCCTCAGCATCTGTCTCAATCGCCCAACATTTGTGACAGCCTCCCCGGCATTCGGGGGCAACTTCTCTGCTATGAATCTTCTCACTATGTTTGCCAGTCGCGGACCTTTGCCATTGGTGCTAACCATGATTTGAAGAGGTCCATCTCGATGTACACTTCCAAAATAGAAATCGCATTCGGGTGGCACGTCTGCAATATTTGCTGCAATCTTCCTCTCTTTGCAAAGCTTCCATATTTGTGTCGAGGCTTCAGGGTCATCCACTGCTGTCAGCACCATGTCGACATCGTCGAGATCCGAAGGCTCGAATTTCCGATCTACATATTCGACCTGCCCCTTATCAATCCGGTAGGCCACTTCTGGATTCAATCCCTCCCGAGGGGAGACAACGGTAACTTTGGCGTCTGCATCAAGTACATTCAATATTCGCCCTGCGGCGACCTGAACTGAGTCAGTAGAAGTAGAATACTGCAGATGAATCGTCGCGACTCGCCTCTCCACCACCGACAACCAGGACTCGCTTACTACGAATCTGCCATGCCAGGATCAACGAGCCACCTCCTTTGACTTCGGGGAACCTTTCGTCGCCCATTTTGCCCTGTGGTTGAAGGTATTCAGATGTAGGTATCCCTGGCGAAGAATTTCACGATATCACGATAAGAGCCTCGATAAGAGCGGGATGCTCGCCTAATGCGGCATAGAACGAGCAAGGTTTCAGTGGTCACAGACCGCGATACTCCAAACACCTCGAGCCGGCTGGCTTTGAGAACTGCACTCCATATATTCCTGCCATGTCTGGTCGAAAGCTGGGAGGTGGGAGGATTCTAGGGAATGGGAAATCGCTGGCACCTCCCCCCCCTCTGGCGCATCAGCGAACCTCGTCCCTGATCTCCTCGACCGCGGCGAGCTCCGTTTCATCTGGGGGGTCGTCTGCCTCTCCTCTGGCTACGTCGCCTTTACAAGATGAACAGGATCTGAGCTCCGTAGTTTCTCTGCAGAATGGTTCGGGCAGAGAGGCGAGTAGCAGGCTTCTATGTCCCATATGCAACGAAGAAATGGTAGGTGTCTTGCATCGTTCTGAGAATGTTAGCTAATGTCGCCAGATGACCCTATTACAATTGAACCGGTAAATAGGAATCTCGCCCAATATCCAAAGCCAAGCTGACGCTCGCAGACATCTCGACGACAATCACCAGGAATTGCCAGCAGTGGAGCAGGATGAAGTTAAGAACTGGTTTGACAAGCAGGTCATAAAGGCCAAAAATTTTCAACCTTTGGCAGTTATAAACCAAAAGCTAAAGGGACTGGACGTTTTTGAGTCAAATGAATCTCTATATATACCAGTTTCCACCCCCGTGTCCCACGCTGGCAACCGGCTTTCGACACCAGAACCAGCTCGAGCGGTAGATCCCGATGAGGTGGTTACGAGGGCACATTGGCAAAGAACGGGCTTCAATGATTTGTGTTCGGAGCCGGCATGTGGGAAGAGGCTTGGAGCTGTGAATGGGAGTGTGAACTGCAGGAAGTGCGGGCTATTATTCTGCGAGGACCACACCATGTACCAGATGAAGCTTTCAAGGTCTGCGCAGCACGAACCAGTTCGAGGACTATGGTGCAGGACTTGCGAGACTTGCTTCAAGTCGAGAGAGGGTTACAACGACCACAACGGGCTAGTACGAGATGACTCTGCCGATTTCTTCGCTATGCGAAGGAGGAAGGTCGACAAGGAATATTTGGAAATTTCGAGGTTAGAGAAGAGACTCACTAAGCTCACACAACTTTTGGCAAACCCACCGGAAGACTTCGTAGGGGGCCATAGCGGTCTTTTGTCACTCTCTGGTCAGAAGAACCAGCGGAAACTACTTGAGCAATCGGTAGTAACTTGGGAAGAGGATGCACAAGTGTCAAAATGTCCTTTTTGCCAGCAAGAATTCGGATCTTGGTCATTCAGGAGGCATCATTGTCGATTATGCGGACGGGTAGTCTGTGCGGATCCACGAACAGGCTGTTCAACCGAGATTGGCCTGAACGTGACGACAAGTAAGTTTTACAGTATCTGCAAATCTGTCGTCGGTTGACATTCTCCAGTGACTGACATTCAGTCAGAAAAGAATGGCACCCCAGGGCTCGGCATTGATGTTCGCATGTGCAGAGACTGTAAAGCAACAGTTTTCAGCAAAAAAGACTTTGCTGCCGAATTATCTCATAAGCCACCTGACCAACGCTCCTACGAAAATCTCTTACAATTCGAGAAAGGCATTCGCCTCCTTCTCCCAAAATTCCAACGCCTTTTAATAGCGCTTCAAGACCCAGATAAACCACCTTCGCATCAAACCTTGACCGAAGCGTCCAAAGTCCGGAAACGGCTGATCGACTCCTTCGGTAAGTACGACTTAGCCGCAAAGCGAATCCGAGACCTACCAACCAGTAGCTCCGCTCAAGCAAAGCTTCAAAGGGCCATCTACCAACAGGCCGCCAACTTCCTAAGCATTCATATGCTGCCACTCAAATCCCTCCCCAACATTCTCAAACACGCATCTCCACATGGCTCGAATGGGCTAACCCCAAATGGCCGTGGGGCCCTCGCAGCCATCAAATATAACGACGTTGACTCCGCTTCTCAAATAAGTTCCAGCTCCGCAGTATCAGCAATGGAAGCCGAGGAGAAGGAACTACGGGAACGAGTCATCGTATTGGAGGAGCAGAAATTTCTGGTGGCAAGGATGGTGGATGCTGCGAAGAAGGCAAGACGCTTTGATGAAGTGAGTGCGCTGTGTGGGAATCTTGCAGATTTAGGGAGGGAGATTGATGAAGTGAGTGGCATGATTGGGCAGTTGGACTTTGCGGGCGTCTATACCGGGGGTGACAATAGGCTATTGGGAATAGGGAGGTAGTACCAGGTCTGATAACATCATAATTGTCTTTCGATTTCCGGAAGAGAATTTTGGAAGGGTGAGGAGGGAGGCTTTCAGATTGTTGTTATCATTCATGACAAGCACGGCAAAGGAGCGGCATCGGGCGGCGGCGTTTGCTTAAGAAACTTGTTCGGTTGGGGCGTTGTGGCTGGGTCAAAGGGTGTTTGGAGTGTAAGTGAGTATTTGAGGACAGTTTCATTATGTATCTAGTCTAATGGCTGACGACAGCTTCATCCATTGAAAGCTTCACTATGTTTGATAACTTGGCCCACGGCCAAATTGTTCCACCGTGGAAGGTTTCGAGCTTCTAAGCTTCAAGTTACAGGTTGACAATCAGGCAATGAGGTTCACCAGTTTCCCGAGTGTGATGCGTGATTGGCTGGTGTAGGGGGGTAAGAAATGTCGTTTCCAACGCGAACAATAAGCGAAGCAAGCGAGTGATGAGGTAGCTGCTGAAACGCAAGTCGGAAGAGCGAGGTTCTATCTCCAGTTACAGCAAATGCTGCACAAGGTAGTTGTACAGTTTACATGGGGAATCTTTATACCAATTACAATCACAAGCACCCCTCCGCTTCTCTCCCCTCTAACACTCACTCTACTTACAGCAAGAGCTCCAGAGGATTCTCAACGACCTTCTTGAACTCCTTTATCCACTCACCACCAACAGCACCGTCCACAACCTTGTGATCAAAGCTACCTGTCACGACAATCTGGTCATCCCATTCAATCGAGGTGCCATCTTCAGTCTCAGCTGGGATAGCAACCTTCTTGGTGGTTCCGACAGCGAGAATACCGGCTTGGGGTGGGTTAATGACGGCTGTGAAGCGATCAATTGCTGGGTTCATGCCCATGTTTGAGATGGTAAATGTTCCGCCTTGATACTCTTCGGGCTTGAGCTTGCCGTCGCGGGCCCGCTTTCCAAGGTCCTTGACTTGGGACGAGATGGACTCGAGGCCAAGTCCTTCGACGGACTTAACTATTGGGGTCATAAGACCAACTGGGGTAGCAACGGCAACCTGTAGTTTCTTGTGAGTGGGATTGAGAGGCTGCATAGGGGCCAAACTTACGCTGACATCAACGTTGTTAAATTGGCGTATGAAGCCGTCTCTCCAACTGGAGTTGACCGCAGGAACCTTTTTACATGCAACACCGACAGCCTTGATCAAGAAATCGTTAACTGACAGCTTGTACTTTCCATCCGCGGAGGCATTAAGGGCAGCTCTAAGCTTCAGAAGCTTGCTTACTGAAACGGAGGCAGCAACGAAGTAGTGAGGGTTTTGATTGACGGACTCGGTAAGGCGGTTGGCAATAGTTTTGCGCATAGAGCTGATGGGAGTGTCGATAAATGAAGATGCTGGAGTGGCACCTGGAGATGCCGGGGCATTGCCAGATAAAGCCTTTTTGACATCGCCCTCAGTAATCTGTCCACCAGTTCCAGTACCCTTGATGCCAGTGATCTTGACACCGTTCTCAATTGCCAATCTAACAGCAGCAGCGCTGGCATTGGGAGCTCTCGCCAAAGCTGGCTCCAATTTTCCACCACTCGACTCAGTTTCTTGGGGAGCTTGTGTTGACTCGGCTTTTGGTGGAGCTGTTCCGGAATGCGTGTCTGCAGGCTCGGAAGATTGGCTGGCCTCCTCCTTTGGTGGCGGCGCTGGTGCACTCTCGCCTCCGGCATCTTCGAGTGTGAAGGCTTCAAATGCTGAAGCGTCCTCTCCATCCTCAATCATAACTGCGATAGGCTGGACATGGATAAGTAGAGTGAATAATTGATTCCGGTATAGGACTCACGTTACCAACTGCGATATCTTTCTCTCCGGATTGCTTCAAGATCTTTGCCAAAACGCCGTCCTCCTGAAACTCGAAGTCCATTTGTGCTTTATCAGTCTCTATCTCAACCAGTACGTCTCCGGGAGCGATTGCGTCTCCGACCTTTTTGTGCCACGCCCCAATATTACCAGCCGTCATCGTAGGCGACAGAGCAGGCATGGTTACCACCGAATGAGGTGGGAATGACTTGGAGGCGTAGCATCGTGCGAATTGGAAAGAAAGGGAGGACTGAACGGCGCGCCGTCTGATCAACGCAGCGAGCATTCTGAAGATCTTGCGGACGAAGTAGCAGGTAGAAAACAGAAAGAGAGAAAGAGATAAGGAAGTTTCCAGACAATTGAGGTCGTGGACAAGCTGCGTCGAGGAGGATGGCAGGAGGAAAAAAGACCGACAACGTCAACAGGATTGTTGAGATACGGAACCATCAATTTTCTGATAGTTGGGCTGGGAAGAGCTAAAAGCGGCATGAAGTGACCGGCTCTCCGACAAGCGCCTAAAACGGTGGGTAGCCACTTCACTGGCCCAGTAGCCGCCGCGCTTGAGCAGGGGATACCCATCCCTATCATGGGCCTGTAAATCTGGGGAGACGTGGTAGATACATTCAATCCATATATTTTTGATACAAAACCGAACATCGGCTCTCCCTCGCTGACTGGGACCACGACCACGATCATAGCAGAGGAAGGGTCACGGATGGAAGTCGGTAATAACGCCAGTCCATGATGACCTCGATTGTATTTGTAGCGTCAGCTTTAGAAGCTATTGCTGCATCCAAAGAGGCACAAAAAAATAAACCATTATCGGAATCCGTCCAGAAAGCTCTCAATGATATCAAAGATAATGCGCCGCAACTACCAAATCCCGAGACCATATTTGTGCCTCTGCAACAAGCAACGAAATCCGGCAGCATCCCTCTAAGCACGACGGCCTTGGACTGCATCGGAAAGCTCATAAGCTACTCGTACTTCTCTGTACCATCGTCCCCCAATGCCGACAAGGAGGCTTCTCGAGAGCCTCTGATCGATCGAGCGATCAATACCATTTGCGACTGTTTCCAAGGGGAGACCACGCCTGTGGAAATACAACTGCAGATTGTAAAATCTTTATTGGCAGCTGTGTTGAATGACAAAATTGTGGTGCATGGGGCTGGGCTGTTAAAGGCCGTGCGACAGGTCTACAATGTCTTTCTGCTCTCGAGGAGTAGCACAAATCAACAAGTGGCCCAGGGAACTTTGACTCAGATGGTCGGAACCGTGTTCGAGCGAGTCAAGGCCAGGATACACATGAAGGAAGCTCGATTGAACTTTTCGAAAATGGGCACAAGCGCAGGTAACACGAGTTTGGTAACAGTCGATGTCGCGCCTGAAGCAAATGGCACGAATGGAAGAGATGAATCTGTGGAGGAAATCGCTGCTTCCGAAATTCCATCAGAGGATGGGCCGAAATTGACGCTCAAGGACCTTGAGTATCGCAAGAGCTTTGACGACTCACAGATGGGAGATGGTTCGACAATGGTGACACAATTGAAGAATGCGCAGCCACCACCTATATACGTGGAAGGGGAGACACCGCTCCCTGAGAGCAGCATAGACGAAGAGTTGGACTCCGAAGACAGTGAAGACGAAGTCTACATACGAGATGCATATTTAGTTTTCCGATCCTTTTGCAATCTCAGCACAAAAGTCCTCCCTCCAGACCAACTTTACGATTTAAAGGGTCAAGCCATGCGCTCCAAACTGATTTCACTTCATTTGATTCACGCCTTACTAAATAATAATATGCTCGTGTTTACTTCTCCCCTATGTACTATCACCAACAGCAAGAGCAACGAGCCTACCGGATTCTTACAGGCTATTAAGTTCTACCTGTGTTTAAGCATCACTCGCAATGGCGCTAGCTCGGTTGACCGAGTTTTCGAGGTGTGCTGTGAGATATTTTGGCTCATGTTGAAACACATGAGAGCGCCGTTCAAGGTTTGTCTAAAGAGGAACATGGGTTGGTTGTCACTGACGAATCCGTAGAAAGAAATTGAAGTATTCCTCAATGAGATCTACCTTGCACTTCTGGAGCGACGGAATGCTCCTGTTGGGCAAAAGCTGTATTTCATGGGTATTCTACAAAGATACTGCGGGGATCCGAGAGCGTTGGTTGAGACCTACCTAAATTACGATTGCGACAGGAACGTTGATAATATGTTCCAAACTCTTATCGAGGATCTCTCGAAAGCAGCGAGTCAGGCGGTCATGGTCTCCCCAATCCATCAACAACAGTACGAAGAGCGAGCTGCTAAAGGGGCTCTGAATGGGTCAGGGTCGGATTGGCAGGCTCGAGGGACTCTTCCTCCACCTCTGACAACTGCGCACCTAACCGAGCGAAATACAAACGTTGAAGAAGAGGTACCGAAAGAGTATATAATCAAACGATTAGCGTTGGATTGCCTCGTGGAAACCTTGAGGTCGATGGTCAATTGGTCTCAGCAAGGTATTGCCGATGATACCGGGAACCCTGATGGTGAGAGGCAATCGGAAGATTTACGGCAATCGTTGGATCCATCACAAAACGATAATTCCCCTCGAGCCGCGAATGGCGACACGCCCCTGGTTCCTTCAACTCCAATCGTGGAAGACGATCCAAATCAACTAGAAAAAGAAAAGCAACGAAAGACTGCCTTGAGCAATGCTATCAAACAGTTCAACTTCAAGCCTAAGCGCGGGATTCAGCTCTTACTGAAGGAGGGCTTCATTCCGAGTGATGCGGCTGTGGATATAGCACATTTCTTGATAACTGAAGATCGCCTAGACAAAGCCCAGATTGGAGAATACCTTGGCGAGGGTGATGAGCGAAACATCGCCATCATGCACGCTTTCGTAGACACTATGGACTTTACCAAGCGTCGATTCGTTGATGCTTTGAGACAATTCCTCCAGTCTTTCCGATTGCCAGGAGAATCCCAAAAGATTGATCGGTTCATGTTGAAATTTGCCAATCGATACGTCACTGGAAACCCCAATGCCTTCGCAAACGCCGACACGGCTTACGTGCTTGCATACTCGGTGATTATGTTGAATACAGATGCACACAGTCGCCAAGTTGTGAAGCGTATGACAAAGGAGGATTTCATTAAAAACAATCGAGGCATTAACGATAATGCAAATCTCCCTGATGAATATCTCAACGGGATATTTGACGAGATTGCTCAGAATGAGATTGTGCTCAAGAGTGAGCGGGATGCCGCAGCTGCTTTGGGAATCATACCACAGCAGTCGGGGGGCATAGCGGCGGGCCTCGGTCAGGCTCTTGCTACCGTTGGTCGCGATCTCCAACGAGAAGCATATCTGCAGCAATCCGAGGAGATTTCGAACAGGTCAGAACAGCTCTTCAAGAACTTGTTCCGTAATCAACGCAAGAATGCCGCCAAATCTGGAGGAACCAAGTTCATCCCTGCCACATCATTCAAACATGTGGGTCCAATGTTTGACGTGACATGGATGTCATTCTTTTCTGGACTCTCTGGCCAAATGCAGAACGCCCATAACATCGAGATTATCAAGTTATGCATGGAAGGGATGAAACTAGCTATTCGCATAGCATGTCTCTTTGATCTGGAAACTGCACGAGAAGCTTTCGTCTCGGCGTTGAAAAACGCGACAAATCTCAATAACCCCACCGAGATGCAAGCGAAGAATGTCGAAGCTCTAAAGGTTTTGATAGAAATTGGCCAAACAGAAGGCAATCTACTCAAAGGTTCTTGGCGAGATATCCTGATGTGTATCAGCCAGCTAGATAGATTGCAGCTGATATCTGACGGCATTGACGAAGGGTCCATTCCCGACGTTTCCAAGGCCAGGATTGTACCGGCTTCGAAATCAGATTCTCAATCAGTAAATTCACGAAAGTCAAGTCAGTCGCAAAGACCACCACGGCCTCGGCCTCGTTCAACGATCGCTAGCACAAGCTACTCGGTAGAGATAGCCATGGAAAGTCGTTCAGACGAGGTGATCAGGGGCGTCGACCGGATCTTCACCAATAGTGCGAACCTTTCTGGTGAAGCCATTGTACACTTTGTCAGAGCATTGACAGAAGTGAGCTGGGAAGAGATCAAGATCTCTGGGCAAACAGAGAACCCCAGAACATATTGTCTCCAAAAACTTGTCGAGATCAGTTACTACAACATGACTCGAGTAAGATTCGAGTGGACCAACATCTGGGCCGTGCTCGGGGAGCATTTCAACAGAGTTGGGTGCTACAACAACACGCGAGTTGTCTTTTTCGCATTGGATTCTTTGCGTCAATTATCTATGCGTTTCATGGAAATTGAGGAGCTGCCCGGGTTCAAATTTCAGAAGGACTTCCTCAAGCCCTTCGAACATGTCATGGCAAATAGCAGTGTTGTCACTGTCAAAGATATGGCACTCCGCTGTCTGATTCAGATGATTCAGGCCAGAGGATCAAACATTCGGTCCGGGTGGAGGACGATGTTTGGCGTTTTCACTGTTGCAGCCCGAGAACCGTATGAGAGTATTGTGAATCTTGCCTTTGAAAATATCAATCAGGTGTACAAAACTCACTTTGGAATGGTCATTTCTCAAGGAGCATTTGCGGATCTCGTCGTGTGCCTGACGGAATTTTCAAAGAATATGAGGTTCCAGAAGAAGGGCCTCCAGGCTATGGACACACTCAAATCCATTATTCCAAAGATGCTCAAGACCCCCGAGTGCCCCTTATCAAACAGGTCTAATGCAAACTCTGATGGCTCTATCAAGTCCCCGGATACAGCTTCGTTCAGCAGAACTTCTCAAGAGGAGGCCTTCTGGTTCCCCGTTCTGTTTGCTTTCCACGATGTGCTCATGACAGGCGAGGACTTGGAAGTGAGATCTAATGCACTTAATTATCTCTTCGAATCGCTCATCAACTATGGGCGCGACTTCCCGCATGATTTCTGGGACATTCTCTGGCGACAATTGCTCTACCCGATCTTCATGGTTCTCAAGTCCAAATCAGAAATGTCGAACGTTCTTACTCACGAAGAGCTCTCGGTTTGGCTGTCGACAACCATGATACAAGCACTACGGAATATGATCTCACTCTTCACCTACTACTTCAAGTCCCTCGAGTACATGCTCGACCGATTCTTGGATCTTCTGACACTCTGCATATGCCAAGAAAATGATACGATCGCTCGCATTGGCAGCAACTGCCTTCAACAGCTGATCCTGCAGAACGTAACCAAGTTCCAACCAGCACATTGGTCGAAAATCGTTGGAGCATTTGTGGAGCTCTTCGAGAAAACAACAGCATATCAGCTCTTCTCTGCTACCGCCTCGGCAGGGGGCGGATTGGAAAATGGGATGTCGCCATTAGATGAGACACTGGCAGATGAAAAGTCTCTGAGAATCACGAATGCCAACGGTTTGGCCTCGGACGCTGAGGGAATTGTCGATGACGATGCTAGGCCGATCGCGGCCGCCACAGATTTAGAAGACTACAAGCCTCAACCAGGGCTTCAGCAACAGCCAGTCGTTGTAACAGCGGCACGCCGCCGATTCTTCAACAAAATCATCACAAGATGTGTTCTCCAGCTTCTAATGATTGAGACAGTCAACGAGCTCTTCTCCAACGACGCCGTCTATACCCAAATACCCAGTCCCGAACTCCTCCGTCTTATGGGTCTACTCAAGAAGAGTTTCCTCTTCGCCAAGAAGTTCAACGAGAACAAGGAGCTGCGTATGCGTCTCTGGCGCGAAGGTTTCATGAAGCAACCGCCGAACCTCCTGAAGCAGGAAAGTGGGAGTGCAGCCACATATGTGAGCATTCTGCTTCGCATGTACCACGATGATAGCGAGGAACGCAAGAGCAATCGCGGCGACACAGAAGCTGCGTTGGTGCCACTGTGCGCGGATATCATCCGCGGTTTCACGCTACTAGAAGAGGAGTCTCAGCAACGAAACATCATCGCCTGGAGACCGGTGGTCGTCGATGTATTGGAGGGATACCTGAATTTCCCCCGCGAGGATTTCGCGAAGTATATCGAGACGTTCTATCCTCTTGGGATCGACCTTCTGAACAGGGATATAGGTACCGAGGTGCGCATTGCATTGCAAGGACTCCTCAGGAGAGTCGGCGAGATAAGACTCGCGTTGCCTGAACGGAGATCTGCGACGCCCTCGAGTCCGACGAGTTCCTTGACGGCTGGGCGGCGGCGGCTGAGTTTCAAGTGAAGAAGCGCAGCGCGCAAGATTTCTCATTCATGGTCTTGATATTTGAGCGTGGCATTTAGGGTGATTTGAGCCTCCGAGCCGTCAAGAGGCAAACGAAGTCTTGAGAGACAATGGAGTTTTAAGGCTGGGTCTTTATCAGAGCGGAAATGAAATGGCAATTTGTGGATTGAGTTTCCTCATGTATGAATAGACATAGCCTAAGGTGCGTTTTTCGAATTGGTGGAGCGCTTTATATCTTCAATTCATGTTTCTCGTCTGCTTGGCCGCTGGTCTTCGGGCTCATCATTGTGCTCATCAGAGGTGTACATCAGTGTTTGAAAATATCTCTGTATGGTTTGATGTTGATGTGTAGATAGAGGTTTAGATGTCCGCTGCGCAGCTGCTGATCACCACCGTCACTCCGGCGCCAGTTGAGCAGCCGGCTTCTACCAACGGCCAGCTTCTAGCTGACAGCCGGTCCAAGAATGGTGAGATACACACGCCCCGGCATCGCAAAGAAAGACCAAGAAATAGGCTGCAACTCAAAGTCGTCTTATGTTGAAAGCGGAGTTGCGGGCAAACTTTTAGGAGCAAGCTTCTCCCCAGAGTGAGGCAGTCTAATCAGTCAGCTCTCGCCTGGCGACCCTGATATTCGGCGTCGGCGGCTGCTTCTCAATCCCAACATACATCCTAGGAACCGAAATCTTAAGACACGACCCAGATCCTGGAGCATGTGCAAGAGACAGGGTCAAGTAGGGAAAAGCGGAATCAACATTTCTGTTGGTAAGCGAGCATAGGCTTTAGCTGATAGCCATGAATCAGTCCGAGAAACTGAAATCCCACAAAGTAGACAAGAAGGGCACTCGTCTCCTTTCCAGAAATCGAGCATCTCTTTTTGCTCAGAGAAAATGCCAGTCGGTTTGCACACTCCCATGAAAGTTGAGCGACCCTAGGATATTGCATGGACCAAGTATCGTTTCGTACCCTGAGCAACCACTTTATTTTGAATCCGTGATTGAGAAGTTCAATCAGTACCACACAGCTATATCTGATTCCAATTCCCAAGTCATAATCCCGACTGGATATTCCGTAAGCTACAGAGCTATCACACATGCACTGCCACGCTACTATGGACGGCTCAGCTTGACTTAATTGCCTATTAATATACCGGGCCTACGACTTCAATTATGGACTTGGGCGCTCAGATAGTAGCAGGGGCTGATTTAGCATCTCATATATGATGGCAGACAGGTGCGATGCTGACACAACAGCCACAGGTACGGATCAGATAACCATTCGGGGCTCAAAGAGGGGCACACAAAAAAAACTTTGTAGGCGTTGAAGAAGCCCATGGATTACTACTTCTGGATTTCTCGATACACGTCCCTTCTCTCTTTCCCCAATTTTGAGACATGGCAATAGTTGGCTCGCCTGTTACTCCGGAGAGAGCAGAAGGCGAGAGTAGAGGCAAAGGCACATGCACATAAGAAGTCTGTGGAAGGAAAAGCAGCCAGGCGTAGATACAAGGAAGCCCAATCGTCAAGCAGGTGATATAATTTAATTAGCGCGTGTAATAGTAAGTCTCGTACTGGGTGCTTCCCGCTGGGTCTTCGAAGCCGACGTCAGCGGAATCCGAGTAGAAACCCGTGGAGAAGAGACGGTTGGCGCAGAAGATGTGGAAATCGAGATGGAGGCTATCAGTTGATCTCTCTATTTTTACCACACGTAGGAAATCCAAGCAAGCTTTTGAGGTTGATATCATAATAGCTCGGAGCGACGTGCGTATCTAGTATTATACTACCTTACGTACCTAGCTGACTAGGCACTTATAGCATCGCTTCTTAGTTACCTACCTTAATCATTTAACAATTGCTTCGGAGCGGGCAGACTTGATCCCAAATGAAAAAACATTTCTACAAATTATATGCACGTCTTCCCTTTGGCAAAAACAGATCGAAGGGATCCTCACACCAAAAACTTTTGGATCCTATGTATCAAATACTCGCTTGAAAACTCGAATGCTTGCGCTTGCAGGTGAAGGTGCAGAGCACTTGTAATATTCACCTAGTCGGAAAGTCGCGTAACAAAAGGTCTGCACCAACCTCACTTGCCCACCATACTTCTTCTTTAACAACCATTACCACGAGCTTCACTGGCGTATTGCAAACGCCAACTACTACACAGGTCTTCGCAATATAACTTTTAGCCGCTGTGATGACGATGGGGGTAAAGAAGCAAGCAAACCAGCTCACATTAGCGTCATCGCTGCTAATAGGTTATTTCCCAGATAGCGGTATCGTAGCATGTAATGGAGATGTTTTTATTGTCCAGGAAGGAACTAGAGCTATAATCCATGAGAGCTCTGAGAATGGCAAGGTATTGTATATTTGAGTGTTTCGACTCGAATTAGTGGCACTTGCTGACCTCTGGATTTACAGAGAGTTATGAAGCTCTATGGCCAGGATACAATCAATATGCATCAAATAGACATTGACAGGATTATTGTACCACCAGATTATCCTCTGTCAGAGAAAGAGAGAATAATGTTCGGAGAAGCACTGAGGCCAAAGCTTAAGAGCAAGAGTCCGGCCATTGCGTGATGTACAACTGGCCAGAAACAGACTGAAGATCAATTACGTCTCCAAGAGGAGATTCTGCCCAAGAAGAAGCTGCTACAAACAAGTAATCTGCAAATTCAATATGAGAAAAGTGCCATCGGTCTGTTACGAGCGGAGAATCCGAGCGGCCCGGAAATCGAAAGGCGGCAGCTCGTTATCAAAAGACGAGAAATTTACTATCGAAGAAGATCCCAATCTAACTCTCAGAGACGTCGTGCCTTGGTTCTTGAACCAAAACCGAATAGCCGACAGCCAGTATGGAAGACGGAGGAACGGACGATGAGTGACACCAGCTCTCTCCAGAATCTTGCTGATTGTAACTCAGAGGCCATATTAGTTCCCGTAGACCTGTGCCAGCAATTCCCGTGGCAGTTACATACATCCAGCCCGCTTCATGCTTATGGACACAGCTAACGTCTCACACCCCCTTTGGCCCGCCCTTGCCCTTGGCCTACCTCGCTTACCTTACTGCAACTTATACCTACTAACTTTAATAATAAGTTATATCGTTCTTCCTTTACCGAATTAGCTGAATTTGGGAATTTATTTTATTTATATTATTAAGCATTAATACAAAGAAGACGATACTAAGTGTGCTTTTAAAGGATTCGCAGCTGGCAAGTCTATATAAAAGGCGTATTTAACGTAGGGTACTCCAAGGTCTATACTTCGCTGTTATAACAATACAACTCAACTGCGCTAAGATTGTGCTAGCTAACTGCAGAGATTTCTTATATTCAAAGATAATCGACTAACTTATTGGATTCTGACTCAAGAGTCTCTAAGCTATAGACTTTCGTATATATAAGTTAGGAATTTTTAACAGAGGCTTCTTGCTCTGCAAGGGGACCATAAACCACTTGGAAAATACTGGACAGGGCGCTTATCAGCTTAGAATCCTATTTTTAAGACTAAGAGGTAGATATACTTTGTTTCTATACGTATTAATTGCGCTTAGTCTAGAGTTATTAAGCCATAGTTTTAAAAACTAGAGATTCCGGCAATGTAAGCTATTCTATCTAATTAATAGTGAAATATAGACGAGATTGGTGTTAAAGAAGGCTTTAGTCTTAACAGATATATTATAATGAGTGCCGAAATACGTAAGGTGTAAGGAAAGTCGCTAGTTTTATATGCTTAAATAATAATCATTAAGTACATCTTTGCAACTAGAGCTTCAGCTTAACACTTGTAATTTATAAAGGAAAGTCGGTGCATTAGTAATAGTTTTTATCTTAGTTGAAGATATTCGAGGATTGGCATTTTACTACTTTTGAATATAGGTAGACTACTAATAATATAGCTTTAAAGTGGCTAAGGAAGGTGTTTATTATTTAAACAGAACCATATGATCATTTAGCACGACTTTTTATTCTAGATAGCTATAGGAGCTGCGAAACTATAGAACTCCTTTGGAAGTGCCTTGATTATAATATCTATCTCTTGATCTTACCTATATATATTATGCGTCTTATAACCTTTGGATTTAACAGTTTTCTTTGCACTTGAATTATCCTTTAAAAAGAGCTGTAGAAGTCAAGTAGTTTAATCGATTCTATACTATGTAGCAAGCGCGACTTCCTTATTTGCTACTAGAAGGCATATTAAGAGAGTATTACGTCGTTTAATATCAAGGCAGGGTAGAGGATTTTAAGTCTGTAGCTGGTATCTATAGTCAAGCCTTCAACAAGCCCTTTGCTATTGGAAAATAGTAATAAGTTAATAAATCTTACTCTTTTAAAGCTTTTAAAGACGCTAGTATAACCTGCGAGAGCTTCTAGTACTTCAATTTAGTTACAGACTTCAAAGGTTAGGAAATATCTACCTTTATAGATTCGAGCTCCAGCAAGCAGGTTATATAATAAACTTCCGACGCAAATTTTACTTTTAAAAAGGGTTTAAAAAGAATCGATAAGAAGGAATACGAGCTAAGGAAGGCAAATGTAAGAAATAAATAGTTAAAGGAGAGACTAAAGCACTTAAGGCTAAAGAAGAAGAGAAATGTTAAAACTAGTCTAAACTTCTAGTTTGCGATAACACGTGCTATTAAAGAGGCTCAAATTGTAGCTAAAAAGCGTTGTATTACACCTGTTAAATCAGATTCAAAGGAGAATCAGACTTTGCAATATCTTATATAAAAGTTGACGCAGAATAGAGTTATTAAGAATTGAATAGGAAGTATTACAATTCAGCTAGGTGGGCCAAAGGCAGGGGTAGGCCAAAGGGGGGGGTGAGACGTTATGCCATAAGAGGTACGTGCTGAAATCAGTTTGCAAAGCTTGTCGATCTCGGAGATGACTTGGAAGAAGCGACCATGAAGAAGGCGAAGAGGAGCAATTCTCGCTTGTCTGTTGACGCGTTCGAGTCAGATGAGCAAGTCAGAGACTGGTTAGATGCGAACCTTGTTTCTTCAAGGACGACCGTAGGGGAAGAAACAGCTGCGCTGCCAGCCAGAGAGAGGAGTGCACATACTGTGTAGTAAGGAGGTTCTCTGATAGTGAACTTGATAGTAAACTAGAAGAGGGCACGAAGAAGTATGAGGTGCAAACGACGATGTTGGGTGTCTTAATTCATGAGAGCTCTCTAACTAAGCGCTATTTAAGGTAAGCGGGCTTCTTAGCGAAGCCGCTAAGTCATGTGGCAAGTCATATGACATATTATGTGTATGATGTGTCATGTGACAGATCATGTGACAAACATGTGACGGGCATACCTGCAACATACTGATTATAAAAACTTCATCACCCCGCCGCAGGAGGATCAGCACATTCAGCAACTATAGGATATTGATTCACTGCCGGTGTAGAAGTAGAGATACTCCAGATATTGTGAACCCTTGGCTATGGTTGAAAACGGCAAGCAGGAAGTTAGAGTTGTATCGGCGTTGACGCAGAGGGAGCACATTTTCCAGGCCAGCGGTCCCGGATCGAGAGATCAGAAGGAGAAGGTACATGCCAGTAAGCTTTCGAGAATGTATCCGCTAACGCGAGACTGATGACACGGGAACAGAACATCGCAATACCGAGACATGAGCTGAAGTCAGGTCGACGTAAAAAGAGGTAGACCTTCTCATGAGCAGTCACCAGATGCAAGATAATAAGAATGGCTTATCTGGCCTTACGGATAGTAACATCCTGATGGATCGAAGAGAGGGCGAAGGGACAGAGGCGGGATACTGGGCAGGCTAATGTAGCATGCAAATCGGCATTGACCGATGTTACTCGAAACTGAAGCTATAAATTGGTATCATTGCTATGTCAAGATACTTAGCAACTTAACAGAGTAATCAATCTCTTACATCGATCATATTAGGATTTCAAAATCCTCCGATGGAGCCCTGTAGCGTTTGGTACTGTTATCTTGGCATTCTGACAAACAAGGTGCTTATTGCACTTGAGGCCATTTGCAGAGAGAGCATTAACTATAGAATACGTAATTATTAGTATAAATATTCTCGGTCGGCCGGCGTCTGAAATACTATGTATCAATATGTCGCACATTCCCATTGGCGATCGACATAGTGGACTTGGAGGTCTCGCTTGTTTACTTCTTCAAGCGAGAAAATAAAGGGGAGGGAGGGGGGTATGGTATTTCGTCCTATGTATTGAAGATGACGACTATAAGTGGATCACCTTTCGCGCTATATAGTTTCGATTTTCTCACACGATTCCTGGTTAATTTACAGTTCTGGCGTAGACCCTGCTACACGGAGAAACCGCGGTGCAGCTGATATCAGACGCGGGGGGAGAGGGAGCCAAGTCGCGAGGGCCCCCGAGCAAGCGTACGGTATCATGATCTAGGAAGACGTATACCTTCCTCTGTCGCCTCCTCTTTCCGTGCGTCCTGGGTGTATTTCCATCATCAATGCCTCCATTTTTCTTATCAGGGACCCTTTTCCTTCTTCGTCCGCTGCCCATTAACGTCGCCCCCTAGTGCACCATCCCGCTCAACGCCATCTTCTGTTGCATTCTTGATTCTTGAAATGCCTTCTCCGCCGTTCCTGCTTAATCCGCCTGATCGTCTAAATACTATACCCACCTGCTCCTCCGTGAGCCGCTAATTGATTTTTATCAGTCATGTCCTAAGAAAGGCCCTGTTCGCCAGAGATTCCAGGAAGCGCGAAGTTGACTTGAAACGTAGTGTTGCTGAAGTCGATCATCCTCATTATTGTAAATTAGGTAGAAAGACGGTGGATGGGTACACACATCCAATTCTCGTGCCTAATTATTTCCCGCCACTGCAATTCTGCACAAGCATATGCTTTTTTTAGAAAAAGTTTTTTTTGACCAAATGATTCTGTTTTTCTCCTCATACAGCTGCATAAATCAAGTTAAATGAGTCAATTGAGATCTTTGCCACCTTACTGCATGCTGAAATCGTCATGAGCCAAACAGCCTACTATGAGGAACCGAACAGACGATCGGAAAATCGTCCGTCTTTGCATTGCCGACTATCGCGCCGACATCCTACATGCAGTGATCCTCTTCTTACTTACGATAGACACCCGTTGGCCGGTGGTCGGCCCGTCGACAGACCTCCTAAATGAAGCACGAGATAATTGCACAGATAGCAGGTGTCTGCCTGCGACTGGTGATATATGGCTAAACAATGGCTCACCCATAGAAAGGACACGTGATCCAATGAAAGAGCGAGAGGCATATTTTCTCATGATCTCTTGAGAGTCTCTCCCATCAACTCGACTGGAAGATGAACTCGAAATTCAAGTCCGATGGATAATAGTACAACTTGTTTTGATAGCGCATGTACAAATACACAAAGGAGTCATGCGAGATTATCGTCTTGGGTAAACTTTAGAAGTGTGGAAGGGAAGCCATTAGGTTTTGAGTATTTATTGTATGAGGTTGCAATGAACTTTGAACTAAATCCAAGGTACCCCGAGGTATTTCTACCTCGCTACGGGAAAGTTGTTGAAAAGGGGGGACCACCAAGCATTTTCACGACCCACTTTTTCGACTTCCGAGTTCCAACAGGTATGCGTGTCTTACAATAGCTTATCGCTCTCACCGCAATCGATAGTGGAGGAGTAGAATGTGGGGAAGGGCTGACTATATAGAGCAACTTTTCTTCATCTGTGATCGGCCTGCATTTCGGCTGGGTGAGGTTACCTTGGTCTATGAAGGCTTCTCGTAGGAGCGGTGAAGGCTGACTGAGGCTGCACAGTAGGTAGGTCGGTCGGCGGGAAACAGAAACAGGCACATAGTCAGAGGAACGGGCGGATGTTGTTGGAGTTTGGTACAGCAGCTGTTTAGCCGTGGATCTGGGGCGAGTGGATCTGGAGAAAGACAATATACTGTAGAGATATTCTGGGCTTGCTGGCGCGAGAGGTTGGTAGCTTTGTTAGAGTAGGACAAGAAAGTTCTAGCGAGAAGTAACAGGCCCCTACGTTCTACTGAGTCATGGAGGATGATAGAGATGAACAACTGCAGAGACCATAATCGGTCCACGCCCATCTGATGTGAGGCAGGCTGGTAGATGTCCACGGCGGTCGCTATGTGTCGCTTGACAGACAATTCCGGACACTAGTCTCAATGGCATTTAAGTAAGAGAGGCTAGAACTGCGGTGAAGCAGGCAAACTGCAGTCACTTTACTACTGATGCTCACTTTTGCTAAGGCTAGACGAAGTTAACACTGATATAGCTATTCTGCTAACCTACATACATAGCTCGCTTGTGTAGCTATTCTGCACGAGGTGGAGGGCGACGTAGATAATAGCTGGTAATGTATTCCTAAGCCTCTGATGAGATTTTTCTTCATCCACGTATCCTTCCTAGACAATCTCTACTCAGGACATATACTGTCTCCATCGAGAGCCAGAATGATTTCAGATCAAGTGGCAAAGCAGAAGTCGATTTAGGATAGTCTGTATCAGAGGGCTCGCTTCTGGCCCGGCCCAAACCGCGCTAAGCCCACACCCCTGCCAGGAAGTTTTGGCTGGCTCGCTGGGAATAATATTTAAAATATCGTTGCCCTCCAGATTCCTTCCTCCTCTCATTTTCGAAATATTAAACTTCTCCTACAAAGCTCAACTCAGCCCCTTATATCTACCGGCTCCAAGAGACACCAGAGAGCTGCGTCGAGCATCACCCTGCCGCAGCCCAAGACCAGATAAGCCCAACTGCGACTCCACCTGCCCCTCACTCGAACGTGTGCGGGCCAACAGATATCTGTGCTTTACAGGACAGATCCGCACTAGCAATCTGAAATTTCTGTTATCGCCCACACTCGCTCCCCCTCCTCTTCTTCCCACAACATGCCCGCTGTGACCGATTCCAAAGCAACCGCCAGCATGTCTACGAAGGAGAACAAGGAAAGCCTCAAGGTTCTTGATGAACTGATGGCAAAGCTCTTGATTTCCAAGGCCCAAGAAGACATCAATGCCGCCACCCACAACCTGGCCATCTTTATCAATTCGCCCATCGAGGAGAACGACGCCCCTACCAAGTAAGTACAGACTTCTCTCCAGGATTGTCATCAGTACCTTTCCTCGCAGACTGGCACTCCGTGCGCCTCTGTGCTAGCGACGTGTGGCGGGGCTGCCGGTCGCACTGTGTTCATTTTCGAGAATGGGAATTGAATCAAGCGCTGATTTGGACTGACTAGGACCGTTGAATCCCTCAAGAAGCAGCTTGGAAACAAGAAGGATGCCAACGTCCGCGAGCGCGCTCTCAACGCCATCCAGGCCATCGCCGAGCACTCGGATGTCGCCGCCTCCGTCGAGCCATACTTGGTCGTCCTCCTCCCATCGGTTCTCGCCGCCGTAGGAGACAAGCTGGTCCCCGTCAAGAATGCCGCGCAAGCTGCAGCTCTCGCCATCGTCAAGGCTGTCAACCCCAACGGTGTCAAGGCTCTCCTCCCACCCATTATCAACTCTATCCTGACCGCTCAGAAATGGCAGGAGAAGATCACCGGCCTAACCCTCATCGAGGCTCTTGTCGTTTCTGCCCCTACGCAACTCGCCCTCCGCGTCCCAGATTTGATCCCAGTCGTCTCGGAATCCATGTGGGATACAAAGCCTGAGGTCAAGAAGATGGCATACGGCACAATGGAGAAGATCTGTGCTCTCATCGTGAACAAGGATATTGATCGCTTCATCCCCGAGCTGATCAAGTGTATCGCCAAGCCAGAGAACGTCCCCGAGACGATCCATTTGCTGGGTGCCACCACCTTCGTTACCGATGTCCATGAGCCAACCCTAGCCATCATGGTTCCTCTTCTGGATCGAGGTCTTGCTGAGCGTGAGACTGCCATCAAGCGAAAGGCTGCCGTTATTGTTGACAACATGTGCAAGCTTGTCGAGGACCCCAACATTGTGGCCTCTTTCTTGCCAAAGTTGATGCCCCAGCTGACCAAGAACTACGAAAACTTGGCTGATCCCGAGGCCCGTGAGAAGACCAAACAAGGTCTAGACACTCTCATCCGTGTCGGTGCCGTGGTGGACGGAAAGATCCCAGAGGTTTCCCACGCTGGTGATGTCTCCACCGTCCTCGCCATCCTGAAGGAGATTCTCGAGCCCAAGCACAAGTCTGCCATCAGCAAATTCGAGCCAATCTTGGAATTCGCATCTGCCCTTGCTGGTCAACTCATCGATGAGAAGGACGCTGACACCCACAGCTGGACTTCTAACATCAAGCCTTTCATTGCCGCAATCATTCCTGAGTCCGAGGCACAAGCTGTTGTAGACGCTCTCCGAAAGAAGGCTTCCCCGCTCGCCGAGGCTGAGGATGCCGAGGAGGCTGACGATGAGGAGGGAGAGGATCTTTGCAACTGCACATTCAACTTGGCCTACGGTGCTAAGATTCTCCTCAACCAGACCCATCTCCGCCTGAAGCGTGGCCAGCGATACGGTCTGTGCGGTCCCAACGGTTCCGGAAAGTCTACTCTTATGCGCGCCATCAACAACGAGCAGGTTGAGGGTTTCCCCAAGAAGAGTGAGGTCAAGACCGTTTTCGTCGAGCACGATCTCGATGCTGCCGACACCGAACAAACCACTATCGACTGGACAATGAAGAAGCTGAAGGAGGTTGGTGTTGAGACATCCCGTGAGAATGTCATCAGTCAACTGAAGGAATTCGGTTTTACCGATGCCATGATCAACAACTTAATCACCGCCCTTTCCGGAGGCTGGAAGATGAAGTTGGCCCTTGCTCGTGCTGTCTTTGAGTCTCCTGACATTCTTTTGCTCGACGAGCCTACCAACCACTTGGACGTCAAGAACGTAAAGTGGCTCGAGGACTATTTGATGGCATCCCCCTGCACATCTATCATCGTTTCGCACGACACTGGCTTCCTGAACAACGTGTGTCAGCACATCATCAACTACGAGCGCTTCAAGCTCAAGCGTTATCGCGGTAACGTGACTGAATTCGTCAAGAAGTGCCCATCTGCCAAGTCCTACTTCGAGCTTGGTGCTTCCGAGATGGAATTCAAGTTCCCCGAGCCAGGTTTCCTTGAAGGTGTCAAGACCAAGGCCAAGGCCATCGTGCGTGTCTCGAAGATGAGCTTCCAATACCCCGGGACACCCAAGCCACAGATTTCTGACATTTCCTTCCAATGTTCGCTTGGTTCCCGTATTGCCGTTATTGGTCCCAATGGTGCTGGTAAATCCACTCTGATCAACGTCTTGACCGGTGAACTCATCCCCACTATCGGTGATGTTTACACCCACGAGAACATCCGTATCGCATACATCAAGCAACACGCTTTTGCTCACATCGATCACCATTTGGAGAAGACGCCATCTGAGTATATCCAATGGCGTTTCCAGACTGGTGAGGATCGTGAGACTATGGATCGTGCCAACAAGATTGTCACCGATGAGGACGAGAAGGCCATGGACAAGATCTACAAGATTGAGGGCTCCCAGAGACGTGTCATTGGTATCCACTCTCGCCGTAAGTTCAAGAACTCATACGAGTACGAGTGTTCGTTTGCTCTCGGTGAGAACGTTGGCATGAAGAACGAGAGATGGGTTCCCATGATGACCGCCGACAACGCATGGATTCCCCGTACTGAGATCTTGGCTTCTCACCAAAAGATGGTGGCCGAGGTTGATCAGAAGGAGGCTCTCGCCAGTGGTCAATTCAGACCTTTGGTCCGCAAGGAAATTGAGGCACACGGAGCCAACTTTGGTCTCGATGCCGAGCTGATCTCCCACTCCCGCATGTTGGGTCTTTCTGGAGGACAGCGTGTCAAGGTTGTGCTTGCTGCCTGCTCGTGGCAACGTCCTCACTTGATTGTTCTTGACGAGCCTACCAACTACCTGGATCGTGACTCTCTCGGGGCTCTTTCCAAGGCTCTCAAGTCTTTCGAGGGTGGTGTCATCATCATCACTCACTCCAAGGAGTTCACTGAGAACTTGACTGAGGAAGTTTGGGCTGTTGTTGACGGAAAGATGACTCCTTCCGGCCACAACTGGGTTAGTGGACAAGGTGCTGGACCTCGTCTAAAGGGCGACGACGATGAGGAAGAAGTAAGCCAAGCCATCCGATCCCCTTTCTAGCGAAGTTTGCGCTCGTCGACCTCTGCTTTCTGGTGGAGAACTTTGCTAACATGCTTTCAGGAGAAATGTATAGATCCAGCAAAGATCCCCTGATGAACATGACAGGCTAACAATTCTTTCTGCAGTCGACGCCATGGGCAACAAGATTGTCTCGACTAAGAAGGCCAAGAAGTTGACGAGTGCCGAGCTTCGTAAGAAGAAGAAGGATCGTATGGCTCGTCGCAAGCGTGGTGAAGAGGTTAGTGAAGTTGAAGTCCTGCTCGAGAGAGAACAACCCACTAACACATCTTGCCAGGTCTATTCTGACGAGGTATATCCGCCCTGACGGCATGATACCATACTCTGAGAGGTCACCTGCTAACACGTTTACCAGGATGATTGAGTGCGCACATAGACTGCTGGAGGAAGCGAGAAGAAAAGTTTTATCTGCAGCAAGGGCCTTGCGCATTGGGAATGTCCGGAGTTAATGTGCGCTTGGTCTTCTGGTTTTTACCTGCCGCTTTAGTTGATCCTCGAGGTCTTTTTGCAAACTAGAGATAGAGAGATGGCTTCATAGACCGTCAAGATTGCAATCATAAGTCCATTGTACAATGTGTTTGCTGGGCCCCGTCGGTGTAGATGAGCGCATGAGCTCTGTGGCCGGGGATTGGGGAAAGAAACTTGAGTGGCGCCGAGGCTGGTCCAACGAGGGCACAATGTGTTGAGCCCCCGCTGCAAGAACAAGGCAAGTATTCGCACGCCTCTCGATCATGCGCACAACGCGCGAGGCTACTCTGACGGCTGAGATGGAGAAGTGAGAGCGGTTGCAGTTCCTGTTGTAGAATCCATGTTTCAAGTCAAATGATAGTAGGGGAGGATTCTAGTATGACATGTATAAGCTGAAAACCCTCTCTGCGGGCGTGGGCCCTTGGAGCCAGCCCTAGCTAGCATGGCCTTTCCGTACCAAGTCGGCACACTCTGAATGATTTGCACATCCGCTCCGTACGCAGATCTGTGAGAGAGGAGAGGAGGGGCAGGGCGACGCACAAATCCAAGTAACCTCTGAGCTACGAGGCCGGAGGAACGGTTTTGCGGGAGGTATGTGGATCCGCAGGCGGTATGCACACCCTCTTATGTAATCTTCCGGTATTCCCCCGGCCGAACTCCTGGGAAGCCACCCGGCAAAGCCTGTGGGTAGAGAGTAAACTCGGTCAAACCCCGGCCCAAGGCTGAGCAGGCGATGCGAGACCGATGGGCTCTGCGAGAGGGGCCATGGGATGATGGGAATGGGCGGCATTGAATTTCCGGAGGGGGATGAGGCTCCACGGGAGACCCGGCTTTGCGCCAACAACGTACGTCGGAGTGGCTGGCGACGCGGTGTTTGTCTCGGTTGGCATCTCGGCTCCCGCGCAGCGCAGCTGCCCGACTGCCCACGCAAGGTCAAGTCGTCGACGGTGCAGTTGCCGTCGACCTGGATGCCGGTGAGGCTCCCCGCGCGCCCGGGGATCGGATGTGATTTTGGTGCAAGAGTGTTGGAATATACAAGGATTGGGCTTATGTAATCGTACCTTGTATATTACTCCTGCACCTCCATAGAACTCCGAATCTAGACCTTGAGATTTTGTCCAAGAGAGCAGACATGGCCGACTCCACGAGATGCGGGATCCGGGACGCACGGGCCGAGAAGCTGCGGTGCGGGTTCGTAATTTTAGACGGGCGGACGTAGAGAATCCCCGCCCGAATCCCGCGAGGTTCGGGCGGATGCGGGATCGAGGAGTCGGAGGACACACCGGCCCGGGTAATCTTCCGTGGTGGCCTCGGGCAGCCGGGGATCTGCGCTTGGAGTGCTTCCTCCGCGGGCCGCGGCCAGGGGCGTCCTTGCGGGTCAATTACTTCGTCGCAGGCCAAAACCAGCCCCCCCCACATTCGAAGGCCAGAGATTCCAACCACTTGCGAGCCCCAGCAGGAACCCGGCTGGCGGCGCTGGGGTGTGGCGTGGTGTTTCTCCGGCCTGCGACGAGGGGCAGGTAGCTACCTCTTATTCTCTGCCCAGGATTCTTGAGGTTTGCTTGCCGAATCCCTCCGATGGCAGACCTGCCACCGCGGTGCAGAGAGGGCCGGCTCCGTCTGCGACCAGAGATGGTATACACGTGATGGCGGCACCCGCTCCACGTGCGAGCCCGCAAGGCCTTCTTTCGAGCGCGGGGCCCGATGCCCCCTCCAGCGCTTATTTTGGGACACCGGTGGCGCGCGCGTGTAAGTCGCTTGGTGGGGCGGCACGCGCGCCAAGGTGCCAATTTTAGGTCTCGTGCACGGCCCTCTCGGGGGGCCGCGCTTGCTCGTGCCGCCAGGAAGTCTGTCTATCCCCACCCGTAGATCGTTCTAAACTTGGGGCTGTCATTTCGCTTCGATCCAACACGCAGAAGGCTCGATCTGGTGGAGTAGCAAGAGATGACCTCCCGTCCCCGCCTTTCGCTGTTCTCTGCCCGCGCTAGGTAGAGTGCCTCGCCGCGTCGGCAGAATCCGAGCGGGGAGGAAGGCGGTGGAGGGAGATGGTCTCGGGGTACTCTACATCAAAGGCTCGTCGGGAAGAGGAGACGGCCCCCCTTTTTTCTTTTTTCGCTTCTCCAACACGCGAAGGGCTGCCGCCGACTCCTGAATCTCCGCGACCCAGGGCCGTGCAGTCAGCACTCCGAGCACGAGCATGTGGTTGCGGTGGTACGGCGAGGAGGTGTTGGGGCCGGTCAGTCACGGGCAGGGCCTGGGAGATCTCCAGAGGGGAGTATGCGCTCAAGATTTGCCGGGGACGACTTCGCACCCGTGACTCGCCATGCAAGCGTGGCCGCGCTCGCTTGGGAATCGCAAAGCAGGATGAAGAGCTTCCGCCCCACAGCCATCGCAAGTTTTCAACGACAGGTATTCCATATGTTAGGCCCGGAAACCAGTCCGCTCTATCGGAGTTCTACGATATATTACCTGACCAAGCTAGGCCTTCCACCCCCGTTGACAGACCGCGCTGCTCCACCGGGGTCCGACAGCCCGGCTTTGAAACATCATCTGGAGCCTGGCATCCCAACCGCGGACGGGCTGATGTGAAGGGCTAAGCGACTATTAACTGACTCTTGGCTCTATATGATCTCTTAAAATTCTCCAAAGCAGATATTAGCTACACTAATTAAATCCTCCCCTTATAGGTGAGACTTCCAACTACGACGAATCACCATTGTTTCCGGGGAGCCCGCCCTGTGGTAGGCAGGGTGTAGATCAGCCGCGTCTCACCTATGTTGTCTCCGAGTCTAACCAAAGCAGAGTGGGGGGGGGAGTATGGTGCTCTACACAGTACGTACGCTCTGAGACAGCAGTTGGAAGCTCAAGTCGCAAGATTGATGGGACGAGAGAGCTTCCCTCACCACATGACCTGCGGAATCGGGAGAAGGGGGGAAGAGGCGGGGAAAATACAGTATCTTCAACTCGGTAAATTCCTCACGGCTTCATGTTGCGCAGTGAAGGAGCCTCAGGCTCGAGGAGCCTGCTTATGTAACTAGCTCCTGAAGTGACCCCACGGAGCCTCTCGACTGAAGGGAGCTCGGCACACACTCCGATACCATTTCAACCAGCTTCTGCCCACCGCTTGGAGGTCTCCCTCTTTGGCAGCTCGACACGTTGCCACGCCCATGGTGTACGAGACGCGGCTTGTCTCCCTCTCTCGGTCGCCTTCGCTGCGTCGCTGCGGCGGGCCACGGCTCCCGCCCGGTGGGAAACCCGCTCAGGCTCGCGGCCCCCCATGGTGTTGGCAGTGCGAGATCAGCGTCGAATCCGCTTCGTCAACTACAGTGCTGGAGCCATCTATCCGAGACGTCCTCCGCCCCGGCTACGCCATGGGTAGATAACGCCATCGCACGGAGACTGGCGCTGGAGTCGCGGACGATCGGTAGGGACTGAGGGAATACCGAACGGAGGAGCCAACAAGGCAGATGAGATGAAGCCCGGGCTATTGCCCCAGGACTCTCGATGGCCATCCTGGCTCGGATACAGACCGGAATCTGGCCCGTGTCTCGAGGCCCGGCCAGGGTTCTCTTCTACAGGACCCACGGTGCAGTAGCCAAAGGTGTCCACCACCCGGAAGAATGCACATGCACTGCAGCCGCGGGCCAATCTTGGTACGAAGATACGACTGAGGGATCTCTCTTCGTACCCCAGTGCCGGATTCCTGGCGAAGGTGGACCTCAAGCGCCCACGAGAGGACTACGGTATTGTCTGAATCCATGCGAGGAACCGCTCGTAATGCCACGCTCGGCGACCGGACCAACATCCAACAATCGGCTTCGGTTCTGGAGCTACAGCCGGATGGAAGGGAGGTCGGTGCTTGTCCCATTCTTCTTCCGGCACCTTGCTTCTTGTGAGCAGCGCACACTGTGCGCCGATGGGGCAAGAGTCCGATGGCATTTCTGAACATGCTGGCCCGCTGTCACGTGGCATCTGCGCGTATCGCGTGAGGACAAGGGAGGACTTGCTTGGCTCGGTCTCTCGACCCCGCCGCTCACGCCCCGCGCTCCGGAATACCGTCGTGGTCGTGCCCACAACAGGGATTCCTTGGCAGAATCCCATGATCCACTGGCGGGACGAGGGACTTGTGCCTTAAAATACCACGCACAGATCTGGAATCCCTGGCCTATGCGCACGATGTGCGTCGAGGAAGACGGAAGACGGAAGACGGAAGACGGAAGACGGAAGACGGAAGACGGAAGCACAACGTAATGACATAATCCTGAGCCCCATGGATCGGTGGAGATTAATCACCTCTAGCTACCAAGCAATGGGAGCTACCTCTCCCCCCAAGGAGAACGTTGATCCGCCAGGCACCTTGCTCAGGAACTCGACCGCGAACATGCTAATTATAGCAGCAGCACTATCTGTGCTCATCCACCACGAGCCCACGAGGGAGAAACCAGCCCTAGGTGAATAAGGTTGTCAGACGCGAGATCCTGGTGCCGCGATTCTACTACTAAAGGCCTCCTCCTCCTCCGCATCACAGCTTCTCTCATCATCATAGCATCTCTAATCATAACAGCTCCTCTCTAATCACCACCCTCGCTCGACCGTCGACACCACACTCGCTTTATACACCACGCTCGCTAATCACCACACTCGCTTCACTGTTTACTCCACGCTTGCTTTGCACCACGCTCGTTACACCACGCTCGTTACATCACGCTCGCTTTTCTCGGTACACCCCTAATCTAATCCTCGTCTCTTACGACGGCGAGTGCCAGTTCCTCCACACCCACGATGGGGCTCTTGTCTGCGCTCCTCCTTACAAGCCTCGCCTCATCCCTGGTCACTTCAACAGCTGTGTCGCTTGACGTCCGTGCGCCGGCGGCAGAAAATCAAATCAAACACGATGACGTTAAACCCTTCCCGCAGACCGTGCCGGAAGACAGAACTGGCCAAGTTTACCTGGCCTTCCAGCCATACTTGAAAGTTGAACATGGCTGCGTACCATTCCCAGCAGTGGACAAATATGGGAAGGTTGGGTAGGCTCTCCTTGGGTTCATCTGAAAATTCTCATGGAGAATAAAGGCTGATGAAAAATTAGCGGTGGTCTCAAAAAAACCGGCCGAACTAACGGGAAGTGCGACAAAAGTATGGGGCAAATCTATGTCCGGTCTTTTATGAAAGAAAACCACCTCATACTGGTGTACGCCTGGTACGTTGACCCCTCAATGTTCCATTCCAAGGAGGCAAAACTGATGAAGACAACAGGTACTTCCCCAAAGACTCCCCACTTCAACGCTTAGGCCACCGCCACGACTGGGAAGGCGCAGCGGTCGTCCTCACAGACCCATCGTCCACTGAACCCAGCAACGTCGTCGCTGTGTGCGTGTCAGGCCATGGTGACTGGACCTGCTCAAGAAAGAAGTTCAGGCTCTCTGTTGCGGGGCCGCTCATCAAGTACGATAGGTACTATTTCAGGAACCATCAAATGTTCTTCACAAAGCAGAAGGGAGGCAGGCAGCCGCTGATCTCGTGGGAGTGCTTGCCCGATATTTCTAGAGACGCTGTGAGCAAAGCAGACTGGGGCAAGGCAAACATGTTTCTCGCAGATGCCTTCTGGGAAGGGACCCAGGCCAAGATCAGGTGGTAGATGGTTTGCTGTGGGAATCAAGAGATCGGAGTCTGGGAGAGAGATGGGGCAAGGATCACGATCAGAGTCAAGTTGGAACGAGGACGTCAGCCAGGCAGACCTGTAATTTGTAAAGGATCTTTGTTTTGTACGGTTAGATGGCACGAATAGACTTGCATCACGCGAACGGAGTGTGTTTGGGCTTAGCCAAAGTGCCTGTGGCGAATCAACTCCTTGCTACTCTGGCGAAAGTTCAACTCGAGAAATGCTTGCTTCTTACCCCGACAAAGGACGTCTGGGTCGCGGCTCAACAGAACGCGGCGCGCCAAGCGATAGGCTTGCACGTCACTCTTTGATGTATCGGATGGCGGTATCCCTGGCTCCCCTTGCCTCAATGTTGAAGCGTCCTCCCTCCCTCTCCAGGAGACAAACCCCCGAACCATCTCAAGACCCAACTGCAGAGGAAGCAGGATGTTTCCAAGGTCTCCGCCACCCCCGGCACTCCGGCCACAATCCTCTCGAGCGGGGTGGAAGAGCAGGGTGGAAGAGCAGGGAGGGGGGGGAACGACGTCTCTCTCGGATGTTTCGCCTTGGAGGATCTCAGGGGCCGACGATACGCGTGCATTGGCTAGTCCGTCCTTGCTGTCTCAAGAGGAAATCCACGGTGGCTTGGAACCCTCCACCACCGACTCCCACGTCTCGGCCATCTCGTCTGCCTGGCGTCTTGGGCTGAGCAGGGCCCCCTTCTGCTACATGCGTCGCGGCGCCGAGTATCTTGAGTTTGGGAGGGGATGCCGATAGGGACGGATGTGCTGTGCCTGTTTGGGAGGGAGATGTACAGCGTCGAGTTGCAGGGTTGCTTTCGTGAGGATGATAGCCGGTGCGAGCGGCTGGGTTGCGGGGGAACGTCTATCTTCGTCTTTGTCATGCGTGGCTCGATTTGCTGTGCACTCAGGCGCGGGATCTGTATCGTTGGTCTGACGGGGGAGAATACCATGCGCGCTCGTTGCATGTCAGAGATCGGTAGGGCTGGCATACGAGGCCGTCCGTGGCATTTCAACAGCTCCCCGTTTGGTTAGACGCAGCGAGACTCTGGTCACGCGGCGGGTTCTTCCTCACGATCGCGTTTGGCTTCCTGTCGCGTCCCCTGCACGTGGATTTGTACATGCGAATCACAGTACCGCACTACGCGGCCTCGGCCGGCAGGTTCGAGTGGGTGAGGCATCTACATCACCTGACCCTTTCCGAGAGCTCCGCACCCCGGCATGACTAGCGCGAGCCAGCGGATGCGGAAAACGCCAGTCAGCTGACCTTGGAATGAGTCTTGAAATGGCCCGGCGGCTCGGAACTCTTCGTACGGCTTCGTCAAGTAGACCTCGAGAGAGACCTGGAGAACGGCCCTTGTCGTGACCTACTTGAGTTGAATGTGAATTCCATGTTTAACATGCCCTTGTTGTTCTTAAGAGAAGCAGACCTTTGCAATAGAGGTTCGGAAAATCTATCCGTAGCTTGCAAAAGGTAGATTCTACCGTACATCAACTTGAGTAAACAACCCTAGGAAAAGCCTGATGAATAGTTTTACTGCGTCACTTAGGTATACCCTCAAACACATCGATCATATACAACGCTGACTCTTCATTAAAGTAAAATCAGAGGTCTGGAACATCTATCCCTAGCTTGCGAAGGGCTCTACTCTTGAGTGCTAGCGGGTCGTAAATTAAATCGAATTATATAATAGGCCATTTTCCATTACCCAAGCAAAGGTTCAAACATGTCGAATACACTACCCTCGTGCTACTAATTTGCCCGTGCCGAAGAGATCCCCTCCCCGGAGCGTGCGTAGGGCCGCCGGGGCAAAGACCTCGTGGGAAATAGTAGTTTAGCCAAGTCGAGGTACGGCTGACAACCAACCGCGAAGGACGCTCTGCAACGCTGGCGAAGAGAGCAAGATAATCCAGCTGATCTGCTTCCCGCGACCGATGCCGGTTCATGCTGGTGCGCAGCAGTTCAACGCACTTGAGGAATCCCTCGATCCTGGAGAGTAGCTGGCGGTCCTCAAGCGCCACGTGATATCCCGGCGGCTGTTCCATTCTGGGATTAGCCTTCGGCCATCCGAAGCTCGTCACGCCTCCTTCAAAATCTTCTCAACCGCCCGCACTCTCCGTCCTCAACCATTGTTACCCATCCTACATCCCCCCTCTCCCATAATCTCCACATCATGTTTGCTGCGCGCAGAGCATTCTCGGGCGCTGCCCAACGCAGAGCCTTTTCTGCAACTGCCAGAGATGTGAGTTGCATTTTCGATATACCCCGAGCTATCTGCGACTTGCGGACTGAGGGAAGAGCCAATTGTTGGGGGCAGAGTAGGGGATGGTCGGAGCGATTGTAGCCGTTGCCGGATCCCGAGGGGAGATTTCAATTGTTGAAATGCTGGCAGGGAGAAGGATCGCTCTTACATTGTATCGGCTTCGGCTGAGAAGACGTGAACACTGTTCTTAGGGCAGAGCAATTGCTGATATGTCTTCTAGTTGTCAAAAGTTACAGTCCTGGGAGCTGCTGGTGGAATTGGACAGCCTCTGTCTCTTCTGTTGAAGCTCAACCCCCGCGTTACCGACCTCGCCCTTTACGATATCCGCCTCGCCCCAGGTACGCCTAGACATACACTCGATGACGTTTTCGGTCGGGAAACGAGGAAAAAAGAAGCCTGCCTGACTGGCAGAAGGATACACGTTCCATGAATCCATAGCTAACTGCCTCAGGTGTTGCCGCTGACATCAGCCACATCAACACCAAAAGCAAGGTTACTGGATATGATGCCACGCCTTCCGGTCTCGCAGCCGCCCTCAAGGGTGCTGAGATCGTTCTTATCCCTGCTGGTGTCCCCCGCAAGCCCGGAATGACCCGTGACGATCTGTTCAACACCAACGCCTCGATTGTCCGTGACCTGGCAAAGGCCGCTGCCGAGTCCTCCCCAGACGCCAACATCCTCGTCATCTCCAACCCAGTCAACAGCACCGTCCCAATCGTCGCCGAGGTCTTCAAGGCCAAGGGAGTATACAACCCCAAGCGTCTTTTCGGTGTCACCACCCTGGACGTCGTCCGTGCTTCCCGATTCGTTTCCGAGATCAAGAACACCGACCCTGCCGACGAGGCTATCACCGTTGTCGGTGGCCACTCCGGTGTCACCATCGTTCCCCTCTTCTCCCAGTCCAAGCACCCGGATCTCGTCGGTAACGCTGAGCTCCTGAAGCGTGTCCAGTTCGGAGGTGATGAGGTCGTCCAGGCCAAGGATGGCGCTGGATCTGCCACTCTCTCTATGGCCATGGCTGGGGCCCGGTTCGCCGAGAGCTTGTTAAAGGCTGGACAGGGCGAGAAGGGTGTTGTGGAGCCAACATTCGTCGATAGCCCACTGTACAAGGACCAAGGCGTTGAGTTCTTCGCCAGCAAAGTCCTTTTGGGCCCCAAGGGGGTTGAGGAGATCCAGGGGGTTGGAAAGCTCACCAGCGAGGAGCAGACTCTCTTGGATGCTGCATTGGCTGACTTGAAGAAGGTATGCGTGACTACATTCCCGTCACCTTGAGACAACTACTAATGCTGTCTACTAGAATATCAACAAGGGCGTCGCATTTGTAGCCTCCAACCCAGGGAAATAAACCTCGACACTACGCTCGGGCACGGAATGGGACCTGGGGTGGCGTCTAGAAGGAATGGATGTTTTGCCTAAATACCCGACAAAACACCACGTGACATATTCGGGACGTGCATTTGAAGCGTGTAGATTTTGAAACCTTTTGTACTATCAACCCGAACGCTTCTTTATGACTGGTTTTCTCTACTCTTTCCTGTTTCCACGTCCTCTGGTTAGCAACGAGTTCGTCTGCGGACATTGGCCTAAGCCCTGCACAATTCGGTCTGTCACTCGTCGAGATGACTACCCTGTTAGACTCACCAAGTGCAAGTAAACGAGGAGTGATATGTATGTGAGCCGGGTGAGATCCCATGCAAGCGGAAAGTCTCTGATCCACGATGGAAAGGAAATGAAAAGAAAGAAAATAAACGTGGTCAAGGAATGACATGCCAAGTTGACGCATGGCCCTGCCGTAGCCTCGACAATTATTAGCGCCCAAAAGCAAATCTAGCAGAAGATAAGCAACTAAAACGCGACGCATTTGATACCACAGTGCTCGCTCGCTAGTTCGGTTGGCTAGATGCCATCAACCCGGCAGCCGTCCAATCTTGCGCCACAAATCACGTCCAACTGCCCAGATGTGAAGATAAGATTAGAAGAGTAGTGCAGAGGAGATATGTGTGGCAGACTGCATGGAGAAGGGATGTGATGGGTCCAGATTGGCCATTTAGAAGTATCCGCGCATAGCGTCCTCGAAGCCCGGACCGCCCTTCAGATCGCGATCAAAGGCATTGGAGACGTCGAGGACGCGCTTGATGTGTTCCATGCTGAGAGGCTCCTTGTTGTTGACGGCCAGGGCTTGAGCTGTGCGGATTGTGTTCTTGATCTGTGTTTTTTTTAGCATTGAGAAAGTTGGGAAAGGGGAGAGACAGGAACGTACCTGGCGGCCATTAAGGCTGTGACGAGCAAGGCTGTTGTAGTCCTCCTCGGTAAACGGCATAGTCTCAGTACCCTCAAGAAGTCTCACACGCTCCACGAACGCCTTGAACACAGATTTCTTCGCTTTGACGCTCAACTCGCCGTATCTGAGAGCAATGTGGATTCTTGACTGAAAGGCATCATCGAAAGTCTCGACACGATTGGTGGTGAGGAACAGAATGCCTTGAAAGTACTCCAGTAGACGGAGGAAGATGGAGACAAGGGCGTTACGGTGAATGTCTTGAATCGTACGCTTCTCCAGGAAGACGTCGGCTTCGTCCAACAGTAAGACTGCGCCCCAGGCGTGCGCAATATCGAGAATCTTCTGGAGCTCGCCCTCGAGGGTTCGTGGATCGGTACCAAGTTCGCCAGCTGAGACCATGTACAAGGGGCATTTCAAAAGTTCAGAAATTCCCTCTGCAGTGAGAGTCTTTCCGGTTCCCGGGGGTCCATGCAGCACAGCGACAAGTCCCTTCCCCTTTCCTTGAATAACATCGTCAATACTCTCAGCTGGATGGTACTTGTGAGACTCGACGAGCGCCTTCACAATTTCCTTGGTGTTGTCTTCCAGAACCAAAGAGTCATAGGCACCCTCGTTCCATGTGATCTCCTTGACACCTGAAACCGTGAACTCAAGCCACATCTTCTCGGCAAATGCGAAGCCTAGTACCACGGGCGATGCGATCAGGTACTCCTCGTCAGTGAAGAGGGGAAGTTCCTTCTTGACCTCTCCTGGTCTTGAGGCATTTTCTTCCTTGGTGAGCATCTTGCTGGGGACCTCTTCAAGTTTCTCCACCGAGATCTCTTGGCCGTCAGCATCTACCGGGACTTGGACCATACGAGGCTTGTTCTTGTCATCGAGAACGACCTTCATCTTCATCCGAGGCTCGTCCTCGTCCTCCTTGATTTGCTTGTGACGAGGTTCGAAACGTTCTTGCCCATCATCGGAACTGCTGCAAACAACATCAGCCCATGCATGGAGGTTGCTCAGGCTCGAAGACATACTCATCGCCGCAGCCGCAGCCGCTCTCGTCATCCGAATCGTCCGAATCGGAATCCAGAATATCTGGATCCTGTGGCTTGACTGTACTTACATTATAATTGGGCAAAATGCGGCGGTGGATAGCAGGGTCGATCATGATACGTCCGCTGATGTTGACCTTGACAACTTGTTTCTTCTTCTTGTAATATGCCATACCTTCGTGGGACTTGTAGTTGACACCTTGCAGGGACACAAACTTCTTGCCACGCTCGATGAGTTCGGAGCGCAGCTTTGCCTCATTCTTGTGGTACTTCAGAGGGTAGCAATTGAGACTTGTGATCTTTCGGGCTCCTTTGAAGGCAGCAACGTCACAATCCATCGTTCCTGCAGGCGTCAGTACAGATTAGATACGCAGGAAAATTTTGCCTACCCATTCCCCAGGTTTTGCCATCATATTCCAAATATTTGCCCTCAATGCTGTACCACTCTCCCTTGAGAAAGCTGGCCTCCTTCTCCGCGAGCTCGATCTTGAAGGCACGGGGCTCGTCCACGGAGCCATACGTGGTGGTGTATGCCAGAGTGTTGGGCTTGTACAAGGCCCAAAGATACTCGAAGGAGATCAGACCAGACTCCAGCATGGGATACAACGTCTTCTTGGTGGAAGCGTAATCCTTGTCAACGTACTTCAGAAGTACTTTGAGATGTTTCCGCTTCGTCTCGTTGCGTTTGATGGCCTTTTTCTTGCCCTTCTTTACTGTGATTTTCTTGTTTTTGAGTCCCTTGAATAGGATGCGAAGGTCTTCGAGGTAGAGAAATAGAAGGTTTGGGTCGATGATAGGGGTTTCTTCGACTAGACTAACACCCTTGACACCGTCCATGACTTCATTCAAAGCTTCTTTTAGGAGCTTGCTCTTGATGTCAATGACTGTTTTCTAGAACGAGTCAGCCAGTGAACTCATGGCACAGGGTGACAACCAGGGTGGCGGAAGATGAAGGGGCCACAGAGCAATTAGCAGGCTGATCCGATGGCCGAACAAGACCCCAGACTTCGCTACAAGAGCTTCGGAGTGACCCAGCGGCACGCGAGAGGAATCAGGCCATGCCGAGTTTGGCCAAACTGACGTACCTTGTACTGTCCCTCCCAATCGAACGTTCTCCGAACATTGAATAGATACTGATCATACTCAGAACTCTCCTCATCTTCGGCCGTATCAGTGAGCTTGTAGTTGTGAATGGTGCTATCCCACAACTGATCGACTCTCTTGTATTCGAGTTTGCTGCCACGCTTACCCTTGGCCTTGGTGCCCTTTTTCGATTTCTTGGCCTCAAGGCTGAGAGCAGCCAACTGTTTCTGCATGAGGTGAGCGTAAGTATGTACATGGGGAACTCCCGAGCATGGAATGTGTAAGGATGTACACTTGAGTTTCCCGAGACTTACGGCCGTTCGAGCAGCTTGCAATCGAGCAGCAGCACCTCCACTCAAGCCTCGACGAGCACGTCCAATTCCCAAACCACCCAGACGTGCACCGAGTCCCTGTAGTTGTTGCAGTTGCTGCATCTGGAGGAGCTGCTGTTGGAGATCGGCATTTGCGTTCACATCCTCGTCGTCTTCGAGCTCTTCAGCGACGTCTTCATCAGACTCTGACGAATCCGAGTCATCATCTGAATCGGAGAGCTAAGTCCCATTAGCGCTTTACGCAATCGAGAGCCTCAAGTCAACATACCTCATTACGTGACTTCTTCGATTTGGCCTTGCGTTTATCCTTGGCCTTTTGCTTGGCCTTCTTCCTTGCTTTACGCTTCCTCTTCTCCTTTTCAGTCTCGGTCTGGGAGTCCTCCTCCGACTCACTCTCCGACTCACTGTCGTCGGAGTCTGACGAACTCGAGCTGTCCGATCCACTGCTCTCGCTCTTGATAATCGCCTTCTCCTTGGCCTTTTTGGACTTTGACTCGCCAGCCTTGGCCTTTTTCTTGGGCTTTGGCTTTGACTTCTTCAACTTCTCCGGAGACTTGGGTGTTTTGCTCTCGAGCTGCGTGCTGGAGCCCTCGCCAGCAGAAGGAGCTCCAGCTTCCCTGTCGGCCACTTGCTCGCCCTGATTAGAGCTTGGAGTGTCCATGGTGGGGTCTGTTTTCGGAACTGTTCGCAGTAGGTTGAGGAGACCGATCTAAGCTCGGGAGGTGGCAGGAGGTGAGGAAGGAGACGTGCTTCGCCGGTGCCTTGGTTTTCTCTGCCTGGGGAAGCCTGGAGGAAAAACTTGATATTTACTGTCTGTAGTTCGCTCGCATCAGCCTGGGGTTCTGCGCAAAACCTTGGTCTCAACCACCGGGGATGCTGGCAATCACCTGTCATCTCGGACAGGAGCATGAGGAACGGGTCAGCAGACGGCTGGAGACTCACGCGGGTGCCAGGTAAGTTGCTTCGATCGAGCCTCACCCGCAAACAGAGCCGCCAGGGAGAAGGCCGAGGAGAGCTACCTTTTGAAGGGCGCAGTTGCTGGCAATTCGGCGAGACGACGGTGTGCGGGCAGATGCACGATCGATGCCATGCAGCTGCAGAGGAGTTGTCTTCTCGTGTGATAGGCGGAGCGATGGAGAGGGTGAGCGATTGGGCCAGAAACGCCGTTCATATATCCGCCGACAGGCAGCGTAGCCTGGCGTAGCCTGTCTTTCCACCGACTCATCTCTGCCTGCGGTGAATTGACTCATACGGTGTTGTACCAGGCACAAATGCGCGGGGAATGGCCTTGACTTGCGGGATACCAGGGCCGCAGTGACAGAGTGAGGGTGTGAGTAAGATCCCCGTACGAATGGGTGTGAGCTGAAGTGGAGAGAATATCTCGCCAGTGGCAAGATTGTGGCCATAGCTCCCCGGTACCAGCCAGGTAGGTCGAGTTCCAAAGCCATTATTCGAGAAAGTCTAATACGATAATAAAGAAAGTATTGTCTGGTAAGGCAGCGCAAGCTTCGCATCTTGATCCCTGGTGGCCTTGAAGCTTCTCGGCCTTCTTGAGATTCCCGAACTTTATTTCTCCTGCATCCCCATCATCCTGGGAAGCCTCTCTCTCGCTACGGTCCTCAACCAGCCACCCTACTGCTGGTTATCATCTCTAGAGGCGAGCCAGCAAGGCCTCCGGGGAGACTTCTCCATGGTTGGACGTTTGATGTTTCAACGAATTGTCTGGCTTCTGTTGGTGTTGGCACGATTTGTTCCAACAGGTCGAATCCAACCCCTATCTACATGCCTACCCTACACTGCCGTATACTCCAAGCCCTCTCTTTCTGGGCTCTACGGGTAAACAGCTACCATACGGCCGCATATCGGCAACCTGGATGCTGTGGTGTTTTTATTTTCAAGACATTTGGTGATCTTGTTATTGAGTCACCAGCTGCGGTACGTAGCAGCCAATTGCTCTTCTGGTTGGCCTTCAACCCCAAAGTCTAATCAGAAGCCGAGCCACTTGATTCCAAATGCGGAGGCGGGCGGTCAGCCACATCCGAGTATGGATCGGTGTGGCGCAAACCTTAATGATTTATTTTCTTGCCCATGCACCTGCAGAGAAGCGCGAACCTCTTCAACCATTACATTGTGGCCTCAATTTTGATGCGTGACATTCCCCAGAACTCCTCGAGTAATCCTTCAGTCGGCCTCGAACCATAGCAATTCGCAGCGGCAAACTGCCTCAACTCAGCAGCCGGTGCAGTACAAAACAAGCGTTTCCGACGGTTCAAAAAGCAGCTTGACAACAACTGCAATAGAATGTACCATAGACGACGCACAGGTATCGCCATCTTCAAACTTCCAGGAGAGCATGCATAAACTTATACTGCTCTTGCTTTCAACTTCCCTATCGCTCCTATCAAGATAGAAGCTTTTCTGATATATATGATGGCTTCGGAGTATAGCGACTCCCACCAAAGTCATCTCATCGATCTTAGGATTATTCTCCCGGCTCGTATCTTTGTGGGCAGGGGGAGGAGATTAAGCTTCCTTTTCAGTACGTCCTGGGTTCTCTCATCTCAGACCCCTGGTAAGTGCTTGGATCAGGGACTCGATGGAAGGCCACCGTCTTTTACGAAAAACCTCCTTGTTCATTCTCTTTGACTCGCTTCGCTTAGAGTTAGGCAGCATGTAAATTCCGCTCTGAATTGAGGTTCAGTCTGGAGCAAGTTCATTCTTCATTCAGCAAGGCCAGGGAACATACAAGCGCACTGCGGCTACGTAGCTGGTCATCATACTCACGAAGAGATACATATATGAGTCCGCACAGAGGTAGCTCTTCAAACCCCCCCCCCCCCTCCCCAAAAGTTTCCCCACGTTTTTTTTAGTGCATCAAGGATATCGTCGCCATTGCATATTGTGACGACAGTAGCCAGAGATCTGGTACTTGACAAGGCTATGGAGAGGAGAACATGGGAGAAGTCACGGGAGATCAGGTAAGATTCTCTACCTCTAGATCAACGCATAAACATACTAAAACTTTGCATTGGAACGGATTGACGACCATCGAGCTGTGGGAATAAACCACATCACCCCTGGCATCTTCAAGGAGATTGCTGCGACTCTGGTGGAGAATGAGGGGGGAGACCAGGCCCACGTTCCTGGTTCCGTTGTCCTGAGCAAGAAGGGCGCCCGTGGTCAACAGAACTCGGCCAATGTCGAAGAGTTTATTGACGCGTGAGCCACCTCGTCGCGCTCTCTTGATACACTTACTCGGTTAACATGGATGAATGTCATGCGGAGAGTTTCAATGCAGGGCCGGGAGACGTCGTCCTTATTGCAGGGCAGAGAGGAGAGGAGCGAGAGCATTTGCTCCGTCGGGCTCGGGGGGCCAGACCACGGCCTTCCCCGAGCCAACGGGCCCGGTACCAACTGTCCCAGACTGCAGCCTGCACACAGTGGGTGTCCCTCTGGACCCGGCAACTACAACACGTCCCAGCTCTGGTGAAAAACACATGACCACGCGGCTGACGCAGGCGCCTCGGGCCCTCGCGCTTGTCGGGGCAGCCACTCTCGATGCTTACGACATATCTATGACAAGACCGGGGCGGAGAAGACGGGAAGAAGATCCCATCCTCCTCGCCCCTGGCTTCTGACGGGCCTCGAACTATCTCCGGTGCAACAGAGCGACGGCATGGGCGGTGGGCTAGGGAGGCCGGGCCTTGGATATCGTCGTCTGATCCGATGGCCAGTATGGGTTCAGGAGAGGATCTCTTTCCCCGGGACTGGTACCCGCACGGAGGCGGCTCGAGGCATCGGAAGGGACCAGCGCCTAGGCGCACATCTGGAGTCCCGGAGCTGGCCAGCCCTGCTCTGGAATTCGAATTTCATTCGCAGTCCGTGGCATGATTTCGATATGCCTCGGAACAACATCACACGGTGACCTACTCCGAGCCCTGCCACTGTGGGGGATATCCATTCTCGCGATGCAACCCGTGGAAAAGAACATCGCAGGGACAAGAATATGGCAAGAATCATGAGTTCCAAAGCGGGAAGCATTTTTAAGAAACAGTCTTGTTGAGTGCCTTGGCACAAGCATGATGCATGCATGTGCTTGCCTGCAGGTGCGATTGCTCTACCCAACCCAGCTCTCGGGCAATCACCAGCAGTGCAAAGCAGAACAAGCTGAAACGCCCAAACTCTCCCGTATTTGAAGAACCTACCGGCGACCAAATACTATGCAAGCACATCCGCATCAAGCTGAGCCAGGAGAAGAACACGTCTGAATCAAGCTGAGCAAGATATGCTGAGCTTGCAAGAAAATAGTAACGGCCACAGCAGAGAGAGGAAGCAAGCCAAAGAACAATGAGAGGCCTTGTGAGGGGCGCCAGATACAGAAGTATCAGAACCCATGGAAAGGTCAAAGGTGGGTGATACAGAAGAGAAGCATCGGAGAGACCTTCGGAATCAACAGCACCATGCCACGTGGTGTGCAACCACCTATTCCTCCATGGCATCGGCCTCCTCGGCTTCGGTGTTGCCGTTACCATTGGTAGCAGCTTCGTCTGCAACAGAGAGGCTCTCCATCTCTTCTGCGGCAGCACCAATGTAATCGCCGTTACCATCGAGCTGCTCTGTGTGTATGTTAGGGAATGTCAGGGACAATTTGGAGAGATCCAACGTACTGTTCTTGTCCATGGATGTCCACTTTCTCTCCATCATCAGGGCCGTATACTCCTGACCCCCGGCATCCTTGACATGCTCAGCGATCTTTGCCCACTTCTCGTTGTTGAGCTTCTTCAGGGCGGATGCTTGGTCTTGCTTCATCTTTTCCAACGCAGCAGCTGTCTCTTGCTCGGCCATCTTCTTGGCGGCAGCGATCTTGGGAAGCTAAAAGGGAGAGAGTCAGAGTCCAGATCAGAGTGAAGAGGAGAGGGAGAAGGAGATATGCTGAACCTACATCATCCTCATCAAACTCAACAGCAACAGCCGCCAGCTTGGCGAAGCGCTTGCGGAGGGAATCCTTCCCAGGAGCGACTCTAGTAATGGCGGTCCAGGCGCTCTCAATCTCGGGCCATGGCTTGCCGGACTTCTTCATGTTGACAATCAGCTTGTCCTGCTCGGAGAAGTCGGACCAGGACTCGGGGAATCTCTCTGCGGCGGTCTTTGTGCGCTTTCCTGAGATATCACCGGCTGCAGCCTTGGCCTTCTTAGTGGGGGTCTCATCGTCGGCAGCCTTGACAGCCGCACGCTTCTTGACAGAAGACTTGGTCGCACCTCTGCCCGGAGGAGTGGTGGCCATCATGTCAGCATCCTCGCCTGGGGTGCCAGGGGTGACTGGGTCAGCCTTCTTCTTGGGTGCCCGCTTCTTCGGAGCCGCAGCCTTGGGCGTGGTTGGCTCATCCGCAGAACCAGCCTCTTCACCTTCCTTGCAAGTCGCAGGCTTCACGTTCTCCTTCTTGACCGGAGTCTTTCTGGGCTTCTTAACAGGCTTGGCAGGAGTGGTGATTTCCGCGCCGCCCTCGGTAGGCTCAGCTGGCATATCGTCGCTAACGTGGACAGCCGCCTCGGCCTTGGATTTCTTGACGGGTGTCTTGCGGGGACCCTTGGACATGGCAACGTTCTTCTTTGGAGTCTCCGTTGGAATAACAGCCTCCGAGACATCCTCAGGGATAGTCTGTGGGGCTTCAATCGTTACAGTAGGAGACATCTGCGCGGAAGAACATTAGTATTGACTAGTCTAAGAAATAAAATCAAGGTGAGCTTGGGAGGAAAGATTAAGCCCTTGAGATGACTCAACGAGCCTTGGTCTTGAGAGATAGAGAGTGCTGTATACTTGATATTGGAGTGTGAGAGGATGTTGTGTTGTGATGTGACGTGCTGTATGGATAGAAGAGGACCGGATGTGAGGGCTATGTTTGTTTTGGCGGTGCGCGGGGCAACGCCAAGCGATCTCAGACTGGAGCGTTCCCCAGAAAGAGATGGAAGGGGCTCATTCTTCCTCTGGATTAGACGGACCAAGGTGACAGCCTGGCAGAGCCGCCGCCACGTTCGACAGGAAATGCGGACAAAAAGGATAAGAGCATGGGCGGGCAGTAAGGATCGCAGTGCGACCTGATATGATCGCGATGTGATTTCAAAGCTGAAGGGAGGAGAGATGGAAACCAAAATAGTAAACGGACAAAGGACTTACGTCAAAGTTGACCTCCTCATCTGCAATTAGATCTCCCAAGCTTATGCCTGGACCAGTGGGTGTTGCAAGATCAACAGACATCTTGCTATTGGAATGATTGATCTGATGTATTTGTGGGGGAAGGGGAGCGAGGTTGAAGCGCTGAGAGGCAGGGGGCGAGTGCTTGCGTTGTGTTGAATTGTTTGAAGTCGTGGGGAATATGATTGCTGTGTAGAAGCAGAGGAGTTGAGGGTGGTGGTTTTATACTTAGCATGGCACCTGGCAGCCTCAAGTGTGGGAGCCACTAGTGCCGCGGGGGAACAATAGGAAGATCTACGAAGGTATTTGAAGGTGAAGCTGGCTTGACACAATAGGAGCGCCCATCAACTTCACTTCAATCCAAGGGGCCACCAAGAGAGAGGTGTGTAAGACAATAGAACAGTTTCAAGAGCGCATGCGAGTTGTCTCTTTGTAGTGGTGATACTTCAAGGCAACTCTAGCTGTAAGAAGTTGGGGCTCCGGGAATAATTCTTCTGATACTTCCACACCTAGGATATTTGACAGCACGCTTCCCTGGGAAGCAAGGGCAGAACAGTAGTGCAGGTGGGTAAAAGTCTCTCTGTGGCAACCACATAAGCATGTTGCCAGGAAATCTCTCGAACATGCCAACAGACTTCAGCTTCAAGCATTCTGGACTACAAGAATCTGGGCAGATGAATTGTCCTGCAAGCTTACAATCAAGCACCAAGCACCAAGCACCAAGCACGAATAAGAAGATGGGTTCAGCCACTTCTTCCAAACATAACGTGACATACACATGATACGCTGCCAGGACCTGGTCCTGCAATCTTTCGAAGCACCGCAGACTCTTTACCCGAGTAAGATGTAGCAACCATTGCCATTGCAAAAAGAATCATACCCTGCCTTGCGAACCAACTGTAGTCCACACGCGGGCATGAATCAATGCACTCACTCCGACGAGAGCAAAGGCATAGCTCAAGGCGCCAGATGGTTAGCAGACAGCGAAGAACAAAGAGAGAGATAGCAGCTCAAACAGGGCTTGATCTCCAGCCCACAGACTGGGTAGACTGATAACCGTCGAACACGTTTCCGACCATGCAACTGCGTCCATGGAGGAGACCTCTCCAAGAACTCACTCTAGACGCGTGGAACCCCCGAGCAGAGCGCAGCTGCTGCTGGCATCCCCGTGTCCACGGCAGAGGCAGAGGCAGACACCAGCTCCTCGCTCCCGCCATGTATGCTCCAAGGCAGTAAATATCCTGAGAATGAAGTCCCAGATGAGCGGCTCGGCGTCGCAGACCCGTCAAACATCCCTCCGCTCAGCCGCCTGAGAAGAGCGAGTGAGTCGCCAGAGGCGGCGGCCAGCGATCCAGCAAGCGCGCAGCTCCGCGGGTTTACCGCGCGAGGTAGCGCGACAGGAACTCCTGAAGCGCAGGGAGTTCGCGGGACGGCGAGGATCGCTCGCATCGGTCGTCAGTCACGCTTCCCCCTAGTGGGGTCGGAATTGACAGAATCTAAAAGGTGTAGATGTCGAGTTCCATGGAGCTGCAGGAGTATATATACAAGGTATGATTACATAAGCCTACTCTCCAATCCTGGTATATTCTAGTAGATTCTGAGTTCCATGGAGCTGCACGAGTATATATACAAGGTATGATTACATAAGCCTACTCTCCAATCCTGGTATATTCTAACAGGAATAAAAGGGACTTGTTTATGGATCCGATGCCACGTGACTGCACTCTGAAAAAGGCATGGTGGCTTCTCGGTTTCCAGAGCAGATACAAGGGGATGCACAGGGTATTGATGGCCAGGGTGGTAAATCACGCGCAGTGACATCCATCTACCGCTCGAATACGATCTGGGCCAGGCGAAAGCGGGATCGAGTCGGCTTCCGACTCCCACAACGCCTCTTGAGCAGCAGCCGTACGTTGAGCTTATTCCTGCTCTCCAGGTCTGAATCGATTATGTGATTCTGACCCCAGGATCGTTATGCTCATGGCACCTCGTCGGGCAGAGGTATGGTCTCAATAGCCCGGATACTTTGGCGAGAGTGGGAAGCGGAACGCGATCTGCGAGCTTTGGATCGGAAATCGCTGACTCCGAGTCGTGTTTAGGTGCTTGTTGCGCGGGGCCGAGGAAGAGGAGGGTCTCGTTGCTTATCCTGACTGGATACCTCTCGCTGGACGACGGCGTTCAGAGTGAATCGTATGGTGATTGTCTAGCTCCATCCATCGTTTGATATGCGTCTGAATCGGGGTGACAGTTATATGCCGTCGCTACTGGTTCTATACATCAACACTAGCTCTCACTGCGCGGAGGCTTTGCATATATGTGTATGATCTAAGGTTCGAAGATAAAATACAAACTTGGGGCCCGGATTGGAGTCGTTCCCGCATTTATTAATAGGATTTTATTTCATACTCGGCTCAGCCACGACCTCCCCTACAGAGACGCGCAGCTATTGCGAGGGACTGCTTTCCGAGGGCCTTGAAGGTAGGTAGGTGAGGAGGGAAGCACCTGTAGGTACCGCATAATGTGCAGTTCAAAGCCGCCTCCACCTCAGATCTTACTCGCTTAATCAAGGCCCTGGTCGAAACGCTTCTCCCTACACAATTTGACTCGCGACTTGATCTGCTTTACCTAAATGTTCGAATATACAAGGATTGGCTTATGTAATCGTAGCCTGTATATATATACTCCTGCAGCTCCAAAGAACTCAGACTCCTCACCTTAAGATTCTGTCACTAAACATAGCCGTGATCAGCCGCTTGGCAGGATCATCTACTCACATCAGATCTATCAGCAGTAATTGGCTCTTTCAACCGTGGGTCCCAGAGGTATATTGTACCAGGTATGGGTGTGCGCTTCGCTCCCGGTGACCGCCGTGGCACGCCAGATCCCACGGGTCTGATGTGCACACAGCCTTGACCAGGTGCTTGTCAACACCCAGATCTCATGATATTCACAGTCCCCAGCCGCGGTATCACATTGGATCGGCGGCGATGGATGCTCGGCTCTTCTCCTTGGGGGGGTCGGTCTCGCACCAAACTGCTTTACTGCAAGCACCGCGGGGACAGCGACCGTCCTCCCGAGGCAGATGTCAACGCAGCCTCACCAACCCTTCCCACTCAATATGGGCCAGGGCAGGACCCCTCTCCGCTGGCGACGACGGTTTCGAGTATTCTCTCCGGACAAGAGACGTGGGAGCTGAGCCATCAGCACCGATTGGAGGGTGAGGCCTCTTCATGGGTTGGATGGAGGCTGCAGTTGAGATGTCTCAGGGGATTGCGCAGATTCGGCGAAACGACGTTGTGGGCCGGGCTATATTTACTCCTCGCTGTGTGTGTGCGGAGCCGCTGCTGTACCAACAGATGAAGGCGCAATTGCAAACCAAGCTGCGCTTTGATCCCGTCACAAACCTCATGCATGCCATGTAGACGATAGGGATATGACGCGGGGGCTGTTTGCTGCCCTTGCTGCCGCCGTACCAGGTCGAGCTGCGGCCGTTCCCTTTTCCCAAGCTCCACGGCCGAGTGATGATTCCCTGGTGAGAACGAAGCTCGTCCCTCCTTGGCTGAGCGCACCTCTTGATAATCCAGGTTCCTCCGTTGTCGCAGGCCAAAAAAACACATCACATGCGTGCGTGAACGGGGGTGGAGCTCTAGTGGGTTTGCCAGGTCCAATATACTTTTCCGGTGGGATGTGTTTTGGCGACGAGGTACGGCGCTTGGTCTGCTGCCGGTCCAGTCGTCCGAGTGACTTCATCCTTGGTACATGGCCGGGCCATTCACCCTGTCTCTAGGCTCAGAGTACCGCCATGTGAAGAGAGATGGTTGGCAAGACAAGACTGCTTCCTCACGTCGGTCGTTTTGCTTGAGATCTCCAATAGCCCCTTTTTGGCTGGAGCCACTGCTTTGCATGTCGCTGGCATCTCCCTGGGTTAGCCATTCGCCAACTCGCGCGTAACCTGGCTTCCCAAGCCGTGAGGTTCTTGTGCAGCTTCGGGGTTCGGGATAGACGAGCTCCATTGCAAAGCTCTTGACTCTTAGTTTCAAGAGCGTAGCGGTTCAGCATTGGCCTATTCATGGGGACCTCTACGCAAGCCTGTGGAGAGAAGCCCATCAATAGATACCTCTACGCAAGCCTGTGGAGAGAAGCCCATCAATGGATACCTCTGCGCAACCCCGTGGAGAGAACCCTCCCTCCAGCATCCACGCGCGGACTGGAGATGGGGAGTGCTTTGGCAGCCAAGTGCAATGATCGAATGATCGAGGCTGCGCTGGCCCGGTCGGCGGTGTTTCAGAGTCCGGGGAATCTCAGCTGTCGTCTGAACAAAGTCTCAGGAGAAGCCTGGCTCCGGTGTATCGCGGGATTCCAAGAACATCAAGGAGACGCTCCTCTCCACTGCGACCCCTGGTTTTAGTGGGCCCCCTTTGCTTACGTCGTCGCAGGCCCGCCGACACCACATGAAAGTCTATCCAGCCCCGCACACGCACTTCAGATCAGCCTGGGCGGTACTCGGGGTGTTTGTTTGGCTGGCGACGGCGCATCTCGAAACATACGCAGCGTGCACATCCAACCAGCATCGCCGCGATCAAACAACCCCTCCTCGCCACAGCATGACCCAGGCTTGGTATCTATCCCTGACCCCAACATCGACGCTCTCAAGGAGGGGAATCGGAATGAGTCAAAATGCTGCTCTGCCGCCCCGGACAACCAGATTGCGTCCTCCCTCCTGGCGGTGTCTCTTGACGAGCTCGCTCTCCGACTTCCTCTCGAACCGTTAGCACGCGAACCGTCGCACGTGATCCCCGGCCGCCTTGACGATGAAAGAAAACGCCGAGGCGATCATCAGCATCCGCGATGTGTCCGCTCCGGAGGAGAGAAGGCAGATGATGTGGCAGATGGCATCTCAGTACCGGGTCGCCATCGCCTGGTCGACGTTCGTCGGCTTTGCAGCCATCAACTGGGGGATGGACACGATGGTGCGTCCCGGC
>JAENRP010000060.1:10092-20147 GCA_024741835.1 Diplocarpon mali | reverse complement strand
CCCTCCCTCACTCCGTCAAGGATGCACTTTCAGCCACCCATTCCCCCTCCGTCATCCAATACTTTGACCCAGCTCCGGCTGACACGTACTCTCCTCCATCTCAGGGTAGGAGACCTTCCATTCAATACTTTCATCGCTAGTTTCAGCTTCCCGAGACTTGGATCCAGACCAGAGGACCGGCCGCGGGCTGATTTGGTACAAGACGCGGAAAGCAAGCGCCAGAGAGCCTCCCATCAACCAGCGTTTCTTTCCAAATCTGATCTTCAACTCTCGGCTCCTCTGTCTTGTTGCACACTGGACGAAACCTAAACTCTCGGCCGCGACAACCCTTCTCTTTTGCATCAGAATTGGTGTCAAAAGGTCCTGTTCTCTGGACTGCCCACTTTTGGTACGATCGACTCTCTAGGACTTGTCGGATTGACGGGCGCGCTTGGAGCAATCGCGTCTGTATTCCATCGAACGGCGCGGCTAAAACACCACCAGGCTACCTCGCCGACAACCAGACTGACTTGCGTCTGATCTCGCAAACTGCTGCTACCGCTCCTCCCGCTCCCGCTGTCCCCTTCAATACCGTCAAAGTGGCATACTCTACGTACCGGTTGTTTGAAGTACGTGATGTTTTCGAACACTTGCAAGCCCCTGACTAACGGCGTCATCACAGCCCGCGCACCCTCCCTCCAGCAGACCCATCATCCTGGACGACTCTTACGCATCGCCCGAGACTGCGGCGCTTCACGAAGAGGGGTACGAGGGAGCCCTCGTGGCAAGGGTGGATTCCCCGAGGGAATCCCTCTCCATGGCTGCCTACGGGAAGGCGCAACTGCCACAGCTTCATGGTCAGTGCCGTCTGAGGCCGAGCCGCTCGACGCGTAGCTGCGAGCGTAATGCCCTTCGTTTCTCTGCTTACAGTCTGCACAGGCGGATACGATGCTGGGCGTAGTTACCCAGAAAATACTTTCTCGTACGCGGCCCCAAATTACCACGGATCCCAGCCTCCCGGGCCGGCACCGACTCCCGGCCAAGTCTACCAGAATGCGACTCAGCTGACGCCGATGGGATATCCTCCACATCAGGTGCGCGCACCTTATGACGACCAGTCGGGGCCTTACTTGAACGTCGGCACGACGATCCCAGAGGTCACGTCCTACACGCCTCGGAGAGGAAGCCGGGCAACCAAGGTCTACGTCTACATGAACTCCTTGTACGAGCTGATGACGGAAGACAGCACGCCGCACTTCTTCCTGATGTTTGGGCAGCGCAAGTGTCCGGCTTCGTTGCAGAAGATCAGCCAGCAAGGGGCAGTCTGCTCTTACGCGCTGACCGCCGAGACTCCAGCCTACGGCGCCACCGGGTGGAGTTCTCCCACGGTGCCGATATGGATGTGGATGGAGAGTGGAGAAGAGGACTCGATTGGGAAGATTGACGTGGGGGATTTCACGTACATTGATGGCCAGAGGGACGCCGCCCCGGAGAACTCGAGCAAGCGAAAATTATCCATCGACTCGGCGGACCTGATGAGAAGCCCACCGAGGAGAAGCTCGAGCCAGCAGGTCAGAGCGAAGGACGAGTACGGCTCGTACGGGTACGGCCCAAGCGAAGCGACGGCTACGTATTCGCCGTACCTGCAACCGAGTCATAGTTACGCGAAGCTTGCACCGCAGTACAATCGACCGGGAGGAAGCTTTCCAGGGCAGCCATCACGGCACCTGGCTTACGGCTACCCAGGACCTGGAACCACGTCGCCGCCGACGCTCAGAGCACCATCGCCCCCGGGCGGAAACTGGCCCCCATACTCGACGGGGGCCATGGTCCGCAGCCCCGGCGTCGCCCAGTCTGGTCTCGGCCTGTCCCGAACTGCCACATCTTCGCTGCCGCCGTCAGCCACACAAGGAACGCCCATCCTGATTCGGACGTCGACGTTGCAGCAAACACCGAGCCCGGCAACGACCCCCCACGGGCCTCTGTCTCACTTCAGCGCATACTCCCTCTACCCCCACAAGGCGAAGATTGAGATTTCTGGAGAGCTGGACGACATGATAGCGCACTGGACCAAAGACGAGTGGGAGTCGAAGCGCCGGCTCGTCCACTTCCAACGGTCACAGGCCGGGAGCACGATTACGACGACGTTCCAGCCCGTGTCGCCTGAGGAGCGGGACCCCAACAGCATATGTATCAGTTGCATCTACTGGGAGGAGAAGGGCGAGTGTTTCATCACCAGCGTGGACACCATTTATCTGCTGGAACGGCTGGTGAACGTCAAGTTTACGGTGCAGGAGAAGAACAGGATACGTCGGAACCTGGAAGGCTTCCGGCCCCTGACCGTGTCGAAAGGCAAAGCCGACAGCGAAGAGTTCTTCAAGGTCGTCATGGCCTTCCCGGCCCCGAAGCCGCGGAATATCGAGAAGGATGTCAAGGTCTTCTACTGGAAAGACCTGGCAGCGGCCCTGAAGAAGATCATTGGCAAATATGTGAGTGTTGCGCGCCCCGAGCCGCGAGAGCCGCGAGTGCCACGGGCGCAGATTCTGACGTGAGACCAGTCGGCCAGCCCGTCCTCGACGATGCCGCAGTCGCTGCAGACTCCGGTCAGCGCGCCCGGCTACGCGGCGGAAGGCTCGACGGCAGGCCTCCCGTACGCGGGGGAGCACCACGGCGGCGGCGACACGCCGCCGCCGTCGATCTCGGGCTCGACGAGCTCGGCCTACGCCTCCAAGATGCCGGCTCGCATCCTCCTCTCCCCCCCCGACGCGAAGGCCATGGCCCTCCTGGGGGGCCCTCCTGATCTCCGCGTCTCCTTTGCGCCCAACGCCCACGAGGCCCCGAGCCACTGGCAGGGAGGCCAGCATCACATGCAGCCGCACAGCTACCCGCCGCCGCTGCAGAACCAGCATGGCCACCGGGGCTCGTGGGACATGTATCTCGAGAACGCAGCAACTGCCGGCGGCACTGCGAGTGCGCTGCACCACCCTGGCTCCACGGCCACCCTCCACTACCCCGCCGTCCGCAGCGCAGCGGACCCGGCGGCTAGGGGCGAGCACAGGATAGCCAGGCCTCTCTCGGCGCACCAGCAACACGGTCAGCAGATGTCGCGCACGTGAGGTGCCTGCGCGCTGTCAGCCAGCAGCCTGATTGGCCAGGCCGCACGCCGAGAGGGGGGGTCCGGCACTGATCGCTGGTCATCTGATGCCGCACTGGAGCGCGTCCGGCCCCCTGGTCGCCATCTCGTATCCTCTCACATGTTCGCTCTGGTCTGCGCACCATCTCGCGACTGGGAATCGGCCGTCGCAAACTGACCTGGTCACCACCTCCTCGCATCCATCCCACCCCCCTCCCGCTGTTGACGTCGGGCTCCGTGACGAGCCGCCCCCGCCCTCTGATTCGTCGCTTGCCGGACACCCTCTTCGTCGAGTTGGCGCAGCTCATGGCCCTCCTCGTCGCCCGCACCTGTGTTTCGCTCTCGCTTCCCTGTTTTTTTTCCCCTCTGCACTGACCTCGTTCTGTCTCGCGCGTCGCAGCTATCAGCAGACTTTAGATATCCCCTTTTCCACAATCCTCTCGCATTTGTTTCCCGGCGGGGCGTGGTGGGAGCATGGCCTCGTCGGGCTGGGTCTCGGTCCAGGTCGGGGGGTCAGGAGTCCTGGTGGCGTTCTCTGTCTGTGAGTGGGGTGCATTTTACACGGAGTGTCGCATGTACTTTTATCTGGGTCTCTTTGCCTCTCTGCGCTCTAAGCTACCATGTGTTGTTTTTCCGGCCTTGCGTCTTGACATATCAGATATCCCTTAATGTTTTTTTTTTTTTTTTTTCTCATCCGGCATTTGCGCGCGGGAGGACCATTTACGGAGAGAATACAAGATTCCGTCCATCTCTACGTATCCGCTGGCGATTTCGAGCTGTGGAGGATACCCTTGCTTCCGAGGGGGGCGCTGGAGACCCTGTACGATTAGTGCTGTGGGTGTGGGTGTGGGAGTGTGGCGGGCTACTGGCCGGAGCTGTCGGCGTGCTCGTCGGTCTCCATTCCCGGGGTTGCGGGTCTGCGTGCACTGCGGGATCACGGTGTCTCCCTTTGGCGTCCTGGATCGGGACCTCTCATGGCATATCACGGCGCTGGGGCTGGGTGTTGATACCTGTTGGCCGGTGTGGTGGCGACGTGGGGTGCGAGAGAGATGGGAGAGAGATGGGGGAGAGATGGGAGAGAGATGGGAGAGAGCTGCGAGAGAAGATCGGTATTCCCTGGGCAGGGCCCGACTCTAGAGAGAGAACCGGACAGGAAAAGTTTTTGCGCGTGAGAGTTTCAGGCCTGCTAGAATCGTCGCCTGGTACCCCGGGGGGCAACTTATGGGCACGGGGTACTACGGGAAGTCTACTCTTTGTACTGCTAGGGACCCAGTGCCACACTATACTCTCATTTACAGCCTCCATCTCTAATATCAAGCCGTGGCCTACTCGAGACTTCCCTCTCCCAGGGGGGTCTTTCGCGTACTGGGTCGCGCCGCGTTTTCGCAGAGGGGTCTTCTGCCTGCCGCAAGGTTTCCGGTGCCGTCGAGTGACTCGAGGCTATGCTCCAGACAGGATGTTCGTTCTCGTCGTGACGGGATGGTCTCACGACGGGCGAGGCGACGGTCGTACGGCTCGAGGGGGAGCGATGGAGTCAGGCAGAGAGTGTGGGGCCGCGGGATCCAGGGCCTGTCGGACCGCTCGAAAAGCGCGCTGCCGTTGTGTGGCTGCCGGGAAGGGGGTTTGTTCTCTCTCTCTCTCTCTCTCTCTCTTCGTTGCAAGCCTTTCCGGGTCTCGGTTCGCGGGACTAGAGCACAGAGCGGCCTCGTCGAGGACAAGCAGAGTGTTCGGCTCGTACCCCGATAGCCGGTACCCGTGTATTCATAAGCGTCACAGCATGTACATAAAGGGCCTCCGGCGTGTCCCCGTCTTCCCCACCAGTTCCTCCCGAGCCTCCCCCGACAGCCCATCCTCGCGCGTGGCCCGGTCATTCAACCTCGTCAGATGAAGCCGCAACCCCGCACTCAGCAGCGCAACGAGAAGCATGGCGCCAGCGCAGACCGTCATGCCCTTGACGTACACCGGCGCGTCTTCTTCTGGGTACAGCCTCGTGCCAATCAAGGGGCCGCACTGGCCAATCAGCTGCACCATCGCGAAGCCGGTGCCTTGCTTGGTCCGCGATTCCTGGTTGTTGATGGCCCAGGTCAGGATGATGGTGATGACGCTGAAGAACCCGACGGCCGCGGGGTAGATGGCGGCGTAGCGCCACCAGGGGCCCAGGCCCCAGCGGCGGGCACCTGCCATGAGTGCGTAGCCCGAGGCAGAGAGCAGCGCGTGGAAGATCACAAAGGGGCTCCTGGTGCGGAGGCGATCAGAGAGATACGCCGTCAGGATCACGCCGAGGAAGGAAAGCAGGTAGGGAGGCGCGGAGAGCGCTTGAGAGACGAGGACCGTGTGTCCCATCTCGTGGATGATGGTTGGCAGGAAGACGGGCATGGAGCTGAAGGCCATGTTGGTGAAGAAGAACATGAGGGCTGTCAGGTACGATGTCGGCTCCACCAGCGTGGAGAGCATTTCTCCGACGTGGAGGCCGTGCTTGCCCGGGGCGCCGCCGAGACCTCGGTCGCTTCCGAGACGAAGGCGGGCGACTCTCTTCTCGCGCGACGTGAGGAAGGATGCCGTACTCGGGCCGTCGGGGATGCGGTGCCAGGCGACGACTGCGACCAGGACGCTCGGGAAGCCTTCCAGGAGGAATAGGAGGCGCCAGGGGGCGATTGGGCCGCGCTCCCCAACTTTGACGATGGCCCAGGCTAGGGTACTGGCGAACGAGGTGGCGAGGGGAGCCGCAGAGATGAAGAAACCAGTGCGGAGCGCCAACTCCTCCGGCCTGAAGAAGAACGACAGGTAAAAGGGCAAGCCAGTGAAACCAGCTTCCCCAATCCCCAGCAGCGTTCGCAGCACCACGAGTCCGGCGAACGATGTAGCGACGGCTTGCAGGGAAGCCACAACGCCCCAGCTGAGCACAATGATAGTCACGTAGATATGGGCGGGCAAGATTGTCCACAGCACGCTCATCCACTCGAAACATATGTAGGCGAGGTAGAAAGCGGTGATGACCCACTCATACCTCGCAGAATCCAGGTCAAGATCCAGGTCCAGCCCGGCAATCCTGGCATTGCCGATATCTAGCCCCAGTCAGTGACTTGGCTCCCTTAACCCTCGGCGTGGACGACAAGACCAGGCAAACATACTAGACCGGTCCAAGAAACTCAGCATGTACAGCAGCGCGACGAACACCACGAGTTTGCGATCCAACTTGCGCACCACCGCCCGTTCCTCGTCAGGGGTATATCGCTGGGAGGACTGAGTCGTGGAAGCGCTTGACCTGCGCCGGTCTGCCTCGGATTCCTCGTCGTCCTCTCCGCCGTCGTCCTCTCCGCCGTCGTCCTCTGCCCCCTCATCCCGCAGCCCGCCCTTCTTCACCTCTCGCCCTCTTCGCTGCAGACGGTAACACTCGCCCTCGTACGCAGCCACTTCCAGCTCAGAATCCTCGGATTCCGAGGCGGGCGTGAGCCTCGTCATCGCGCTAGAACCAGGGGAGAGGTCAGCGTCTTCCACTGCGCCCGGCGGATGGCAGAGCAGTCCTGGCGCGGCCGTCGTCCGGCGATTGATGGTCTCTTGGTTTCCGAGGGCCATAGGAGAGGATCGGCCTCACGCGTGGAACTGCGGAGCTCGAGGCATTCTGCGAGGGTTGGATTTGCAGATGATGAGAGTTGTCTTGGGCTCGAGGTTGTCGTCCAATATGTACTGTGTTCCCGTACTACCTGAATTACCTAAGGCGGGTAGGAGTACCTCAGGCACGGCAGGGAAGTCCACTAATGTCCGTCCCGCTCGCTTACAGCAGAGTTGATCGGCAGCCGCCTTGGCAAGCTTTATCTCGTGTGGGGGTGGAGCTTCGCACGCACGTGAGAACACGCCTGGTCAATGGTCAGGTTCTAGTCATGCGTTCCGACTCGGAGAGTCATGTATCAGAATGCCAACGAGCATCAAGCAACTTCTCTCGAGATGTACTCACCGTAGATACATGCCGCATACGATGCTATGCGGATATCTAGACTCCCCAAATCTCACTCCACCTCCGGTAATCCCCCTCAATCGGCCCATCCAGTCTCCCAAACCGAGCAGGCTTCCCAGTGTTCGCCTCGGGGAGACATATCCACTCTCTGATGCTCCCAGGGATCTCCTCCCGGACATGGCTGATGCAGAGCAGAGCTTGGTCCCGGCTCATACCGGCTACCTTGACCTGCTGGAGTTTGGCGGCCTCTGACTCGACGATTGCCGGGCGTTGGTTCCCCGGGTATGTTTCGGAGTCGTCGGGCGACGGGGCCGAGAATTGTTTCGTCTCGCCGTGGGCGAGGAACAAGAGACATCTGTCCCGTAAGCCGTCGTCCATCCCGCTGAAGGCCTCGTCCAGGATGACGAGATCTGGGCTCTTGATAATGGCGCGTAGGAACAGCGCAACTCTCTGAGACGAGAACGGCAAGCCGCCGAAGAGCAGTCGATCCGCCCATTCGGTGCTATTCTCCTCTCGGGGGGGGCTGGAATCTGTGCGGAGATCACGCTCGAACCATCCCAGACAGGCATCGGTCTTTGCCTTCGCTGTCTCGTCAAGCTGAGGGACGCCTCGGAAGGTATCAGCCCATGCATTCTCCAAAACCTGGCGAACAGTCAGTGATTTGGGAATCCGGCTATGGATTTCAGGACTCGAGTGACCGATGCGCGCCTGCAGGTCAAATATCGAGATGCCCCGCTGACCAGGCTCTGGAATCCTCGAGTTGCCAAAGAGTCGGATGGGCAGTGCGTAGGTCTGCGGATGGTCCGAAGAAACGAGGGACAGGAGCGTCGTCTTGCCCGATCCGTTAGGACCGAAAATCCCCCACCTCTCGCCTCGTCTGACGTCCCACCAGAGCCCTCCAGTCCGTGGCGTTATGTGACGGCCATTGGGGGCGGCTTGCTCCCAATTTCCGAGGACGATCTTGCTCCCGTACCGAACTCGAACGCCTTCCATCTGAATAAGCGGTTCTCCGATGACTGGCTCGGCGACATCATCCAGAGGAAAGCCATCCCTACTCAGCCGTGGAGATGCAGCATTGGCACCAAAGGCGTCTCTGCACCGACCAGAATCTGGGTGCAGGATATCAACAATCCCATCCTTCGTAAGGCTTCGGCCAACCTCATGCATGGAATGCAGTGGCGCATCAGCATCGACATTCGTTCGTCCCTGCATCCTCTTCGCAAGCTCCTTCAACTCTCCCTGCACATCACTCTTCAAGCCCTGAAAGGCGACCTCACAACTGTCCTTCAGATACACCAGATGGGTGATCCAATCTGGAATCGGATCCTGAGGCCTGAGAGACAAGACCAGCCTGGGCCTCTTCGCCTCGGCCAAACCGTGCAGCAGCGGGCTCAAGCTCAGAAGCGTCGGGGGATCCAGCCCCATGAACGGCTCATCGAGCAACAAGACCTCTGGATCTCCGAGCAGCGCACGAGCAATCCTCGCCCGCCTGGTCTGCCCATTGCTCAGGTTCGCGACTGGGATATCGGTCAAGTCCTGCAATCTCAAGTCCCTGACTACCCTCTCCAGTAGAGCAGTATCGACTTTCTTGCCGTCGTCGGAGGGATTCGGTTCCGTGTGTCCGTGCAGGTAATCTAGCAGGCTCACATCGGTGTCTTCCCTCCTCGACTCATATCTCGCGCTCAAATATGCGCTCTGCAGCGCCGGTTGCCCGAGACCTTGTTCGCCATCGAAACCGACCTGTCCTATGGCCGCGCTGGGGTTCCGGAGTCGGTGATCCTTGGAGGCGATTTCCGGGGTCCGGAGGTAGGGGTATGAACGGCCCGTGGGTGGGACGCAGAGATGTCCTCCTCGAAGTATTTGGAGGAATGTCGTCTTCCCTGAAGACGATGGGCCGATGACCGACCAGTGTTCGGGCTTCGACGCAAAAGAAGGGAGGGCGAAAGTGAGGTTCGGGAAGAGGGGTGGATTCGAGCTCGTAGCGGCGCCGGGGGCATCTGGGTGGCGTCGATAGAATGTACCATTTGCAATGCGGATGATCGGCGCTGGAGTGCTGCATGTGCCGTTACGACGTCGGGAGACTGACTTCTGGTCGATTCGTGTTGCTGATCTTCTCATGGCAAGACTTCGAGTGTGACGACGGGAGGGCAGTCGACAGGCGAGGCTGTTCCCCAGGATTGCAAGCAGCGCTAGTGGGAGCCTTCCCACGTCCGCGTCTGCGTGCCTGGGGCCTACTCTCTCTCTCAACCGCACCTCGCGCAACCACCACGCCCTACCCCAACACACACAACACACCTCGGATCAGATCAGATCATACAGCTTGACGGAAATCATCATGGTAAGTTCGGGACATCGACTGAGCGAGCCCATCCTTCGACATCATCCCCTAAAATCCTTCCCCAGCTCCCTCTCTCGCTCCCTCACCTGCCTCTCACGCACACCCCCCTCCTAACGCGCCTCACAGTCGATGAGAATCGCTCCGGCCGCTGGCCACTCCACCACCCACTCCCACCTCAGCCACAAGAGCGCCGGCGCGCCCTCGGCCCCCGGGATCCACGACACCCTGCGCGCGGGCGTCGGCCCCTCGGTCCTCTGCGCGACGTCCGCCTCCGCTTCATCCATCCCAGACTCCGCGCACCCGCTCGAGAGCCGGCTGAAGAAATGGGAGCAGACGCAAGAGGCGCTGAAGATGGAAGGCCTGCGCCGGACGTTCGGTGTCGCGGAGCCGATCCGTCGCGGCATGGAGCTCAAGATCACGCGGGAGGGCGGGTGGAGGCCTGCTGTGCTGGGCGGGGGCATGGAGAAGGGCGTCCACGAGGATATCCTGAGGGGGATGGACTGCGATGTGTGCTGGGAAGACGTCTTCAAGGGAGATGAGTTGAGAGCTTTGCCGGGTTTCCACGAGGAGGTTGAGAGGAAGGTGCGGATGCAGTGATCTCTGACCGAACTGCTGGTGGCAGACGGTCGTGGCGACGGATGGAGCGGCTT
>JAENRP010000059.1:175676-191353 GCA_024741835.1 Diplocarpon mali | reverse complement strand
GTATATATGTATGTATATATGTATGTATGTATGTATTCACAATATACAAGGCTGGACTATTTAAATCCATGGTTGAGGGAGCGCAGTACTCTATTAATTTCTGTTTTGTTTGTGTTCATGTCTCGGTGATTGATAGATACAAGGCCCGCTGGTTACATGACCCGGTGCTCAACGTATCTCTGTGGTCCTGCGTCGTCGGGGTTTATAAGAGTGGTTGTTGTGAATGATTCTAGCATGCGTGAGCACACCACGTCTGCGCATTCTACGTGTCGTTAATCGGCCAGGAAGGGATGGCTGCATACGTGATGTGTCGTTTGGTGAGCCAACGTCAAGCCAGAATATCACCCACCGCAGAGTCCTCTTCATCCCAGCCAATATACCGCTTCACCTAGGTCCCAAGGGAAGAGTGGCATATTGCGCAATCTACTCCTAATTAACACGCCTGGCTGAGTGCTGAGAAAGGGGAGGTCTCTGCTGCCAGGCATATGGAAAAACAAGGGGGACGCTGGTGGCTTTCGTGCCATTTGAATCCGCCTCCGAATATCCCCAGCCCAGCCCGTGGCGCATCTCTGGACATGTGAAGCGGAATGGCGAAGGACTCGAGAAAAGCATCGCGGCTCCTTGCCCTGCACGCGGTGGATCTCGTCTCGTCGCATCCCGTCTCCATTCTCATCTCATCTCATCTCTTCTCATCTCATCTCTTCTCATCTCATCTCTTCTCATCTCATCTCTTCGTGTCTCGTCTCTGCTCATCTCATCTCGTGGCATCGCATCGCGTCGCATCGTACCTCTGGCCCAAGTTCCGACTCGGAGCGAACCAGCTCATGCGGAGAGGATCCGCCCTGTCGCTGGCCTCCTACATATTGGATACGCAGCGCAGCACAGGACCTACGGTACAGCAGCCGTCGGCGCGACTGATTGATCCGTGGCCCGTGGTGCACGACTCGGGCGTTCAGGCCTGTCGCACATCCTCCTGCAACTGGGGGTGACTGGTCTGCGGGCGAGGACTCGGGCTGGACGTGACGGACGTGACTGGACGTGCGATCTTGAGCTGTTGTCCTGTGTGTGAGTGCAATGTGTTGACCGCGGTGGTTGAGCTGTCGCTTGCATGCTTTCTCACCTTCTTTTCCAAGGGGTTTGCTGAAGAGGGGGAACACAGCCAGGGGGACAGCCAGGAGGACAGTCAGGGGGTGGGAAGGGGGGGTGAGGGATGGAATTGTCCATTTTGATATTCTGTTGGGTTGTGATATGTGCTGCTGTATGATCTCAGGGTATGTATATGTGTGGTTGCGTGGATATCAAACTACGAGATGATACCTGGTGAATACGATGATCAATTGCGTTGGTGTGGATATGTATGGATATATGTAGGTACCCGTAAATACATGTTTTGTTACCGGGTACATGATGGCACAATCCGTGTACAAATGCACACCTATAATCAAGAAACACGTGCGTCAATGCCTGGTATATACGATATATTCGGTGTCTGGTGGGGAGGGATATATGTGGAGGGATATATGTGTATATATGTGTGTATATATGTGTGTATATATGTGTGTATATATGTGTATGTATATATGTGTATGTATGTATGTGTAAACACACGTATCAAACCGCTGCAGGTCATCATCTACATATACAACATATACCACTCAACAACAGTGCCAGTTCCTGGTATATACAACACCCTTCACAGCTCGATATATCCATATACTGTGTGCCGATATCAGCTTCACTAAATCTCCCTCTCCGAAATCCTTCTCTTGTCGGTCCCAGCCAATCCCCTCTCACCGCCCACTTGGTCTGGGTCTCGCTATCCGAGAGACGAAAGACCAGACCCGACTCGGCCAACGATCATACTTGTCTACTCTACTCGACTCTTCTACTCCGCTCCTCGTTCTCCCACATCCATTCCCACCCCTTTCACGACTCGACTTCTCGACTCGACGACTCCAAGCCATTCTTTTCCTTTCATTGCCGACCGAGACCCGACATCCGGCTGACTCCGACTCACCGCAACGGTAATCACCGCACCCGCAAACACAAACCGCCANCCTTCACAACCCCGTCCGCTCTCCAAATTCCTTCCTTCCTACAACCCATCCAACTCTCCCTCTCCCTCTCCACCTGCACACACACATCAACACCACACCTTTCGATCGGTATCGAAAGGTCGACGCCGCTCCTCAAATCTCCTCTCCTCTCCTCGCCCCCCTCTCTTCGACTCGACTCGGGTGCGTCTGCGGCGGCATTTACTGGGTAATACCGGTCATACGGATTGGAGGAACAAGGGCAGCTCGTCGAAGAGCACGAAATACCGGCCGCCCCTATCCCTCATCGACAAGAGCGGCGGCTGCATCCTGCGTGGATCGCCTCGAATCCTGTACGACCTGCGACTCCCGCTCGGCGCACATCGAGTCAATTCGGATCATTCTTTTCATTCAATTTCATGCGGTGCGGTGAATCACCGCCGATCCGTTCCGGGCCCTGAGGATTTCTCGCAGGGGAAGGAAAGAAAAAAGGAGGAAAAGAGTCTACACCCGTCCGCTCACCCCAACTCGCCCATCCGCCCGTTTGACCTCCCTCTCACTCCGGCAAACCCATCATCTGCGGGCTTGGGAGCGCTCGCATTCTCCTCTCGCGGCACATCCCTGCGTCCAGGCTGCTCTCCAGCCAAAGTCACAGCCCACCTCGGCCGTTTCGCTGCCATTAATATCTCAGGCACGGACGAACAGGGCAGCCCCGTGTTGCGGCTTGATTGCCTCGAGACGCCCCACATCCATCCCCGAGGATCGCGAACGACGCTTGTCATCTGTCATCTCGGGGTGAGACTGTGCTCACGCCGCCTCGGACAAACCTCGACCTCGGACGTCACGCCGCCGGACGCCCAGCACGACAGACACGCCTCTGCAAGATGAAGGGCCTCGCAGTCGACCAACTCGTGTACGAGGTCATGTTCCCCAAGCCCAAATCGACGGATCCGCAGAACTTCCAGGGTCTCCTGCAGCGACAACTCGTCCCCGAGGTCCGTCTCGAGACGCAGGCTTTCTACGGCCACCTGTCGTCCCAAGAGGCCAAGTATCCTGGCCTCGACTACTCGTACCAGCCGCACCGAGTACGGCTCTCCCGGTACCCGTGGCACCGGCGACTCTTCCGCGCCTTTGACAATCTGGGCTTGACGAAATCCGAGATCGCGTGCTTGACGAAATGGGAGGGTACCCGCTGGGCCAAGGAGAGATTCGAGCGGGAACAGGGGATCCTCATTCGGGACACAACGGCAGATGGGATCCACGACTGGGCTCCTCCCGAGCTGCGCCTGCCGGTGGCCCAGCAGGCCCGCTCGGCGGACATCGAGGAGATGGAAGAAGTCCAGGACGACGAGGAGACCGAGGACAACGAAGCGGAGAACGAGATGGACGAGGAGGCGGACGACTCGGAAGTCGAGCTCCAGAGCGTGGGCGTCGACCTGAATGAGCGCTTGCGTGCTGCGGCTGCGCAGCGGGATGCTGGGGAGGATACCGTCATGGATGAGGAGTGGGAACAATGGTTGAAGGAGACGGTCGAGGCTGGGGGCATCCCATTCCTCCCTACGGACCTCTCCCCCAATGCCAACATCCCAGGCACAAGACCCGCGATCGACTGCCCACAGATACCCCCGAGGATCTTGAACGCGGCGAGATTGGGACACTGGGGTGAAATCCCGGATTACCTGCACAACCTCGTCCGACAGGAGATCCAGGCCTCCAATCGTACGCTGGACGTCCACGCACAGATCGCGTCGACCCCGGGCTCTCCCGCCCCGTCCGGTAGCACCGGCTCACCTTTTGCCACCGCAGCGAGGGCGATCCCGGCTGCGTCTCTGCTCGGGTCGAACGCTAGATCGTACTCGAGGAGTCAGAATTCCGGGCGACCAGACGCCTCTCCGCACCTGACCGGACGCCCAAGCCTGGGTCCCCATCCGAGAGCCGTCACCAACACCACATCTGGCGGAAGAGCCGAGGCCCGAACGCCCGCCAGGCTACAGAGCCGCTTCTCGGACCAAGTCTCGAGGCGGCCTCTCACCAATACCTTTGATGCTGGGTCTACGCATGTGAGTGTCAGCTACCGGCGTGGGGACAACCAACCGAGCGGCCACTCCTGAGCCCTCGCGTCTCTCGGGTCTCGATCGGTGGCAGCGGATGGATCTTTGCTGGGCATAATATCATTGCTTCCCGGCCTATTCTTCTCGTGCTATTTGTTTGGGTGCGATGCGTATACACGGCCGGCGTTCCTCTGAGCATGGCGTTGCATCGGATTCTGACGCATGTGCTTTTGTGGGAGGTATCCTCTTTGGCTGTATGGGGGCAGGAGCATGGGTACAGAGGTGCTGCGTGCGTCGTGAGGTATTGACGGACAAGAGGGAGGGAAGCAGGGCGGCGAGGGACATGCAGCAGTGTCAGAGTACCTGTCTGCGCATTGTTCCTGCGACGGCGGAGGCCTTGCTCCTGATGGCTTCCTGACTGCGTTTGTGGTACATACGGGGGCTCTTTTGGGGGACTGAAAGGGGCTACATGGATGATGCGGAAGTAGAGGCGATGGTATTAATATATTGCTGTCTCGCTGGCTTGCACGTCTATGGGAGGCGGTAGCGGGGTAAGGGATCTTGGGAGGGGGTGGGGAAAGTGTAGCTCTATTAACTAACTTGGCTGTGGAATGATATCGATGATGTTTTGTTTGTTTGCCCGCTCGCTCGCTCGCTTGCCCGTGATTCTCTGCTCTGCTCTGCTCTGCTCTGCTCTGCTCTGTCACTCTCTCCTCCTGCCCCTCTCTCGCTTCGGCTGACATGGTCCCGTACGAGGCAGTACAATGAGTGGTGTAGAAACATCTGAACCTAGCTACCTCGAAAGGCCCAGCACGGCGCCCCCAGCAACGAAAGCTTACACCGCGCCGCCAGCGCGCGGCCCGCCGAAACGCACCCTCCCCACGGTCTCTACGGTCCCTACGGAGTCGGCGGGAGTGGAGTGACTCGGCGAGCCCATGGTAGCAGGCAGCGGACGGGTGTGAAGGCGCATACGAGGGTAGGCTCTTATAAATCGAGAGCGGTTTCGCCGCGGGTGCTGCTGGCGCCATGTCATGCCATGTCATGCGATGTCATGCCATGCGATGCGATGCGGATCTCGAATGAGCCTGAATCCGGTTCCAAGACGCGAGATTGCTTCCTGCTCCTAGCTCCCAGCTTCCGGTGTGAGTCGCTAATCATTGCCGCGTCCGCTGCATAGGTTGTAGTCGTCAGGTCATGCTTTCTAGAGCATACATGCTATTGCTTATTCGACAGCAGTAGGGAGGTGGGGTTAGCAACTGAAAAACCATGCCAGGAGTTGAACAAGAAACATGATGTGAATAGACACTGGGAGCGGGTGGTAATCTTTGAATTTGTAATTCGTCATAATCTCCCTGCCATCGCCGGCTACATTCCCCTGCCAACCTATCAATCTCATACCAGGCAGATTCCATCCATAACTCCCAACGCCTATCGCTATGGCACTTATCCCCCGTCGCCCTTGACGCCCATCCCAAAAAGCATTGTGTACGACTGTGACGCGATCTACACGTGATGAAACTGCTCCTACCCGTCGGTTCACGCTTCCAGGTGCGACCACTCGGGTATGGCCTTGATCTGCTGCCACATGAACTTCTCCAGCTTGTTGGCGCACTTCGCATACGGTGTGGTCTCGTTGTTGTACTTGCGGCAGTTGTCGAATACCAGCTTGGCGTCTTTGATAAAGTCCTCCGGCGTGGGGTAGTTGTCCGCCTCCAGCTTGCGTTCCATGGTGCTGAGGTCCATCGGCTCCTTGATGACCTCGTAGTAGTCCAGTACCTCCTCCGAGTTGACTGGGTGATTGAACGGCCAGGCCGAAGCATGGTTCTGCATGTCGTTCAGCAGATGCAGCAGCTGGTTGTAGTTCGGCCCGTGACGAGGCTGGCGCGCGAGCTCGTCCATGTCTGGGGACCAGCCAGAGTCGCGGATCGCGGGGATGCTCATGGGATCGATTGGGAAGGCGCCGTTCTTCCACTCCTTGGGAGGCTGGTGGACGACGTGGCTCATGCTGAACGCGCGGATTTTGGCCAGAACGGCCTCCTTCTGCTTGAGCAGCATCCTGCCTGCCTCCAGGTAGCGCACCCGGGGCAGCATGGAGCACTGCATGATGGTACCGCCCTCGTAGTCCTTGATGTAGCCCATCCACTTCTCCTTCTCCAGCGTGATGTCCTTGGTGAAACCCTGCTTCTTGAAGTAGCCGATGGCGTAGTTGTCGGCGTAGGTGAGGAAGTGCATGACTTCCGACGTGGCCCGAACGTAGTCTTTCAGATGGCTCATGAGATGTGCGCCGTAACCCTTGACCTGCTGATCTGAAGAGATGGCGCAGAACACGATCTCGGCGAACTGCTGTTTGTGGAAGGGTCGGTATGTGATTCCTCCTACCACTTCGAGGGGATGCTTGACGATGGCGATCGAGAGATGGGTACGATCGTAAACGAGGCGGGCTATGTAGTCCTTCGGCATCTTGGGTAGTTGCTTTTGAAAGATACATTTGAGGCCTGTGAGGATTATGAGGCTCTCGCGCTTGTTATCGTTGTTGACGACCCGGAATTCGATCTCTCCGTTGCGCTCTTCACTGACTGCAGGGCGCTCCGGGAAGGGTATTTCGCGTGCTTCAGAGGGTGCGGGCGAGCTGGATGTCGATTCCTTGATCCGTTTGCTATCGGAGGGGGTATTGGGCTCCTCCGTGGCCTTGCGCTTGAGCTCTTTTGTAGGGCCCATGGTGCCGGATTCTAGGTCGAACACTGAGTTGAAACTCTGGGTCGGATTTTGAATTAGTCCTATCGCGGGACGAGATACCGCCGGTGGTGCGGCAGATGGTGCGACGGGCTGGTTATGAGGGCCGCCGGCGGCGTCCGGGGCGAGATTTGCGAGTTCCTTTCTTACTGACATGTTATTAGTAGTTCTTGTACGAAAATCAGAAAGACATCGCGCGACACGAAATATAATTTTCGTGGATTCAAACATACCAGATCGCTCCGACTATTCAATTCAGAGAACAAAGGAGGTGACGTCGTAGTTCCCTGTAACTAGAACGTACCAAATCTATCCATGCGGCGGGAGATTTCTTGGTATGCCAAATCTGAGAATACAATACCTAAGAACGGCTCCTACGCTTAGAATGTCTGGTATGGATGGAACAGTGAAAGCGAGATTGTTGAACTCTGATGAGGGGTATGTGTCAGCCTAGGTAATGGTGGATTGCCATGGCATAGTAATTCGAGAGGCGGGTATGGGAACGAACGTCGAACTGTCGTTTCCAGAGTCTGGCTGTGCTACGCTGCTGGGCTTGCTTGCCTGCTATAACACGTTGATACTCTGCGTGCAATCAGGATTCAAGCTGATGTCGAGGGTTGATAATGAAGATATTCGTAGAATCGTGGAATCATAGTACGTTGGAGTGGAGCGGATGAGGGACCCAACGGCTAGCGAGATCCTAGCGAGGCTGCGTCTCAGCCTCGCGAACATTCTAAGATGCAATATCCGTATCCTCCTGAGACAACACCAAAACCGCCAGATCATACAGGCACCTGGAATATATGGAAGCATATGTAAATCGTGGTCTGAATCTCTACTCTACGGAGATCTTTTGCAACGTTGGAATACTGGGAATATCTTGCGGGTAGTCCTACACACACATTAGCCTCGAGCTTAATTAGTGGTCAAAAGTTCCGCCGACCCCAGACACGCTACCAAGACTCCAAGCTCTTTCGGAACGTTTTTCCGGTAGGTTCTTCCGGTGGAGGCCAGGTCTCGAGTTGTGTAGGAATATCAGTATCCCAGTCACATCGACTTGACGGCGACGAGTTCAACCTTCATTTTCCACAATCACCGCAACGCTACCGACCGCGCAAAATCCTCAAACTCACAACTCGAGGCTTATGGAGTCATCACTGCATCAGGTCTGGGAGAGTGCCGCCGGCAACCCATTCGTCCCAACCATTGCCAAGGACAACCACTTCTTCGTCGGCTTCTCTCTACTGTCACTGGGTCTTCTTCTTACCGGATACTTTGGTCTGAGTATGTCTAGAAGCCGGCGCGATTGGATCTCTGCTAAGTAATTCTGCAGATAGATCAGTCCTCAACATACCCCTCGTCGGAATTCCAGCATCGTTGTCCATTGCGTATGTCAATACACCCCTCAAGCTTTACCACCAACGTCTAATTGATGCCTGCTAGCTTCGGAGCTGTGTACATGATTTGCGCAGTCGGCGTATATGTCTAAGAGCTGCTTCCCTCCACGAATTTTCCTACTTCGCATAGAACGTGTACATTAGTTGGAGCAATAAGAGCAAAGGGTTGCGTACTTCAGGCTTTGTGAAACTACCTACTATTCAAATTTCTCACCGCACATAAATCTTATCATCATGTCTACTTTCGGCGAGCAAGAGAGTGGCCCACCTGTCTTCAAATCCGTTTCCAGTTCCGCAAGGCAACTCTTTCAGCTACTAAACTGCATCCGCTTTGCATCCAAGGCACAAGTTCAAATTGGCCCTGAAGGAATACGCTTTGCAGTTGAAGACTCGAGAGTGATGCAAGGTTGGTCTTCATGGTCAATTTCAATTGCATCTACTGACCACTCCAGGTATTGTCTTTCTCGACAAAGCACTCTTCACTACATTCAGCTGCCTTTTACCTCAACAAGACTCAGATGATACTGATGCCGAAACTCCCGACCTCCCGAATTTCCAGGTTTCCCTCGCAGCTCTCCTAGAAACAATCCAAATATTCGGTGCAGCAGATCCCAACACTACTCGCTTCTTTAAGTCTGACAATGATGGTTACTCGAGCAATATCCGACCAGGCCGTCCCAACGCTTTCAGTAATCAGGCACTCGGCATGGCAGGTGTCTGCCGGCTCTCGTATGCTGGTATCGGATCACCTTTGAGTGTCATACTCGAAGAGTCAGGAGTAACAACTACTTGCAAGCTCAATACCTACGAACCCGAAAGTCCAGAAGAGATCCCGTTCCAGCGAGATGCCATGCAAGTGAAGATCATCATGCAGGCTCGCTGGCTCTTCGACGCCGTCTCCGAATTAAGCGCCACCTCTCCCACACGTCTTGACATCACTGCACACCCTTCAGCACCATACCTCAGCCTGTCGGCAGTAGGACCTCTTGGAAGTGCATGTGTCGAGTTTTCCAAGGGAAGAGAGTTACTTGAGACCTTTACTGTGGCAGATAAATGGACCCAGAGCTACAAGTTTGACATGATAAAATGCGCTGCTGAAGCAATGCGCTTGGCCAGCAAGGTCAGCGTCAGAGGCGATGAGCAGGGAGTTTTGAGTTTACAGTTCATGGTCGAGGTGGACGGGGGTGGCATCAGCTTCATTGATTTCAGATTTGTTCCTTTCATTCGTGGGGATGAGGACGAAGATGACGAGGAAGAGGGAAGTGAGAATGAATTTGCAGATGGAGATATGCTATAGCAGGATTTCTTTTCATGAAATTCCATTGCCAAAATCCACCAGGCAAGTAGCGATTTCTCATATGTCGCATGCTGACAACATCAAGGGTCCCCTGGCTTCTGTTTATCGGACAAGTGCATTTTGCTTTTCTGCGATATATAGCGTGGATGATCCGTAAACCCCAGTCTTCTGTTTCAACCGCCCATGATCGCAATCATCTAAACCCACATTGCCAGCTTTCATCCGGGGGTGTCAAGATATTGTACAGTTATTTTACCAAAATCTACCTCTTCACCCGCAATTGCGGTAGCCGTTTGCCAAAGTTCGCCATCACAGCTGCAGCACTTAGTAGTCTCCTCGAAAACTGCATCAGAGTGTTCTTCATGTCGCACTGAAAAAAGTTCGTCCCAACTCAAGGAATCTTTCTCAAGGTACACGCCTGGCATCCAGTCATTCTGCTTCCATGCCCTTTCCATATTTGCCGCAAATCGCCGAAAACTCCATCCCGCATAGCCAGATACCGAATCTCGTCCATCGGATGGGTAAGGAATCGTTCTTTTTTGGTCTGGCTTCGTCCATGTTTTGTTCATAGCACATCCGTTCGTACTGTTCTGGAGCCCTGGGAATATCCTTCGTCCAACGCTTTGATTTATCAGCTGGGTGCTTGACTGCCCGCCACCTGTGGGCCTTGAGATCCGGTGATGGAGTCAAGAATTTCGCCATAATCTCGGCGGCCTGTTCCGTGAACTCCCGTAACTTTGCGTCGGGAATTCCTTTACGGTCCTCTGTCGTATCAGCGATGATGAACAATTCTTCCATGCACGAAAAGTCCGCGAACGACATGCTAGGCAGATTCCCTCCGTTCTTCTTTGCCTCATGCAGAATGGAGGCCGGGTGACGAAAGCTCAACATCTCCATGGCAATATATCTAGCCCGTCCTACCATTTCCCTTGTGATCCAGCGATCGGCTTCCTCGAGGGTGCACGTCCGGCTGCCACTCGCCTTGAGCCACAAGATATCTATGGCGGGATCGAACAAAGCAGGCACAGAAAGATCAAAAGGGACAAGCAATTGAAACCTCGTTTGCCTTGCCGAGCTCCCCTACATCTCCAGATGATACTCCTCGCCCTTCCACCAGCTCTGAGTGGCGTTATAACAACAGGTGTTGTCCTTCAACAGGTACCTGTTGGACTCGGCGCAAGCTGATTGCATACTATTCGGATGCCATCCACGGACAGATGTGGTTTCTTCTATCTAGTTGCGTCTACATCTGGTGGTACTAGTTTTTCTTCGATCCAGAGCTTGACGATTTGACGTGGGATTGGAACACACTTCGCATGTTTCCAGATCAGGTCTCGTAATTCTTGCGGGAGCTGTGAGAAGCGCTTGAAGGTTGGGTGGAAGACCAGTTCCCCGACCTGGCTTCGCATTGCAAGCGGCATTCTTCTTAGACTCTCATTAACACCGTGTGCTGGCCGAGCTTTGCTTCCTCAGTTGAATCTTGTATTAATGAGAGAGAGTCGGTGGGAAGCACGTCGCGGCTGTAGGGCCGGCAAAAGCTCGACACTACCTAGGTGACTAGCTAGGTTAGTTAGTCGTTATGAGTGAACTACTCAGACTGATTCCCATTACCTCCAGATAGACCGACAGCTAAAGCTGAGTAGGGTATGCCGGCACATAATCCGTGAATCCTAGTTGTTTGAGGTGATGAACCTGGACGGCCAATTGTCTTTCTAGGACATCAAATTATGAGCTGGGCAGAACTGCACTAGTAAGCCTTGATTATATTGTGCCAGAATTCATAGCGACATTGCAAACAAGGCCGTACATACATAGCCTCTTTGCCAGGTCATGTTGGAGCTGTCTCAATACAGGTTTTGGTACACCGAGTTCTCGACAACATATAGATCAAGCGAGGAAGGATCTGAACAAAGAACAGTAACAAGGCCATCGTGGGCATGGTAGCCCTCCTTACCTCTCATCAAGAAACAAAGCCTTGTTCGTTCTGTTCTCGTTTCTTTGTTCCCGAGAACAGGACAGCTCGAATTCGTAGAAATATCTCACACTTTCCTACTCCGACCCTCCTCTCTCGACACAGACTCTGCGCATATTCTCGTTTACACGTCATCTTAACGAAATTTAACCCCCATTCCAGACTTCAACAAGACAAGACAACGGAAGCTTCTCCTATAAAGTCAAGATGTGTGTGAAGAACTTCACCAGTTTCCTCTGTGGATGTACCCTCTTTAGAGACCTCACTCTATGCCATGATCGAAAGTACAGCTGCAGTAATGCCTGCGACAATGCCTGGGAAAACCCAAACCCAGTAGAGTGGGCGGTCACCAAGTCCGCTTTCCATTGTTCGGATTGCTTCCCATGGCGGGTGATCCCCCAACAGAATGCCCAAACACGCCTCACCGAAGAGCAGGTCTCGGAGCGCGAGGTGGGACTGGCCGACGTCCGAATGCACATCCGAGGACTGGAACTCGAAGCGGAACTGGCAGCCGCCAACAGACGAGTCCAGGAGCTGGAGCACGCCAGAGCGATCCGCGATGCGCAGGACCAGATCCGCGCAATGGAGCAGCGCGAGGAGATGGCCGCTGCGGAAACGCGGATGCAATACCTCCAGGCAGGGCTCGAGCTCCTCGGCCTCGAGACAGAGCTGGAGGAGGCCGAGGAGGTCGAACGGCAATTCCTGGCCTCGGAGAGCACCGACAGGCGAGTGCAGGAGATGACGCGCCAGAGACAGCTGAGAGATGCCCGTGAGGAGATCTGTCTGCTGGAACACGCAGAACAGATGGCAGCGGCCTCGCAACAGATCAGAGACTTGCGGGCACGCGCTGAGACAAGGGTCTCGAGGGCGTTTGATAATGCCCACTGAAGAGCCCGTGACGGAGAAGACGAGCTCCAGACGAGACCCTTGGGTGAGGTTGGAATAAAAGATGTAAGTGGCCCGGACAGGTGAGGGGGGGTTTTCCTTTCTCTCTCTTCGTGCTTCCTGGCTTCTTGACCTCCTGGGCGCTTGTTAACTGAATCTGATATCTCGCTCGTATGAAAAAGTTTATTTCCTCAATAAGTCACAAGTGAGTCCCATTTTAGTGGATACTTATGTATACTGCACTTCATAACCCAGATACGATTTCATCCCACCTATTCTTTCGATAGTTTTGAGTGCATACTTTAATTCACACAATGATAAGCTGCGCGCTTCTTCCCCGGCCTGCTTCGGATCGTACTCCTACCTGCGTTGCAAATAGACAACACTTGGCCTGCTGAATGGCGAAATTATCTAGCCAGAGCCTGGTCCGCAGGAGATTTTGCATTCGTGCCGCTGGTCGCAGTGTAGGAAGATTAACCAATATTGTCCTCCCAGTCATCCTGGAAGTGATTGTAGACACTAAGCGAGGTCGCATGCCAACCGCCAGGGGTACTAGGCGAGACAGGAAAGGGGTCGTCTGAGCCCCTCGCTAAATTCCAGGAGCACTGGCTCGCTAATCCAAATTCTACGCATCCCAAAACATCCCCAAAACCCCGCACTCCTTCCGATCAGTGACATCGGACGGTCCCCGCGCCAGGTCGTTTGCCTGTCGCGTCAAACGCAACCCTAATCAGACTTTCAGATTCTGGATTCGACCTCGTCTCAGCACCACGGCTTCGTCTTCGGTAGGTTTCACGAGCGTGTCAGACCGCGATGTTCAATTCTCCCTCACCTTCTTCCCAAGGCGTCCAGGTGAAAAGACATCACCGCCAGCCATCTCGTTATCAATTTCCTATTCTGCGGGTAGAGGATTCGCATTCGTCCCGGCGGCGCTGGATCGTTGGCTTAGACAGCTTCTCGTTGCGATGCTCCGGGCTTGTTGACAAGACTCGATACTTGGATGCCGCTTCACGATAGATGTCTATTCAGGTACGTTTGCAAGCCAGGACCTAGGGTCTGGGCTTTGACGGTACGTTAAGGTTAACTGAAAAGGGCCAGGTAACCGTGTTGACGTCCATCTGTACAATATTCCCACATCAGGCCTACACATATTTCTAAAGAGCTTTTCTTTCATCGGCGTGGTATCAGAGAGAACGATTTGAACATGGCCGATCCAGCACCTCCGGCGAAACTTGGCTGGGGAGGTTACTTTGCATCTTATGTGAAGAAGAAACCTCCCGTGGTACCAGCAGCAGCGACCACGGTACCAAAAGCTGACGAGACCCCGGAAGAGCGACCAGCGTCCGACGTCACCAACATTGCAGTCAAATCTATCGGAGAAGATAAAGCTCCAAGCACGCCCCCAGCAAGAAAACCAACAGATGGGTTTCAGCGCGCTAACAATGGCGCGAAGAAGCTATATGAGATCTCAACAGAGCCGGTCGTACAAAAGGCATTCTCCGCACAGAGATCGGCATCGAATGCTTCGAGATTGGCGAACATGTTTGGGATTGCGAAAAGCACATCGAGTCTCCCAAGCCCAGCGGCTATACCAGAGTTCCCGGTCGTCCCATTGGCTGCTGAGCCCGTAGATGCGCCGATTGTCGAAAAGCCGGAATTGAAAGTGACAGACGCGCTAGTGATTGAGAAGCCAGAACCGAAAGTAACAGATGCGTCTGCTGTCGAAAAAAGAGAACCGAAAGTGGATGCGCCAGCTGCTGAGAGGTCAAACCCGAAAGTGATAGCAGTAGCGGAGACTGTTTTGAAATACAAGAAAGAGATTCCTACGGTGCCAGCGACAAAGAAATCGAAGAAAGATGAGGTTCAGGATATGTTGGATTTCTTCGCAAGTCAGCTCGACAGCCCCGTGGACATTCTTGCATTTCCTAATGATAGTACTGCCAAGATCTCTAAGCTTGATGTTATTGAAATACCTAATACAGCGACGCAAGAACCTGGAAGGGCCAAGCCAAAGGCAGTGGATCTCGATAGTCCCGTGGACATTCTTACGATGCCTAGAGGTAGCAGTACTAAGATGTCTAAGCCCGAGGCTACAGAAATACCTGGGGTAGTGAAACAGAGACCTGTTAGGGCCAAGCCAAAAGCAGTGGATATGCTCGAATTCTTTGCGAGCCAACTTGATTCAGCGAACGACATCTATGCTCTGCCAGGGGACAAGAACACAGACACTCCACAGTTGAAACCATCATCTACTATTCCCATAGATGAGAAAGAAAGCACAACGCGGAATGAAATAACGGCTACTAAGCCTGCCCCCAAGACGGCTGTAGAGCCAGAAAGTATCGTTCGGGAAATGCCGCGAGTGCTTCAGGTAAGATTCTGGTCGCAACTGCGCCAATTACATGCTGACACAAGCAGAAAGCAGCGCCAACTGCCACGCTCACTCGAAGAGACTCTATCTGGAGTCGACAGGGTTCCCAAACATCAACCGGGATGGCTAAGGTTGTGGAGGAGAGGAAGGTTACCGCTCCCAGTCCTCCACTCCCCCGTACATCTTCGGAATCGAAGCAGGTAATAAACGAACGAAAGGACTCTGTCTGGAGCCGTCAAAGTTCTCGTACGTCATCAGAGTTGAACATGATTATGAGCGACAGGAAACCGCAGTTGCTCGAGGATGTCGACGAGCAGATAAAGCAGGAACGGCAACGGATGGACGCAGACAGGGAGATAATGATTCAGCTACAGAAACAAGCCGAAGATATCATCTATGAGAGGACGCAGATGGATATAGAACGGCAAAAGATGCTTGAAGAGCAACAAAGGTTCGAAGCAGAGGCTAGGAGAATCGCAGAGGAGGAAAAGTCCATGCAGGCATTCATAGAGAATGTGGAAAGGGAGAGACAATTGGACTTTGAGAACCAGGAAAAGAAACGGCGGCGAAAAGAGGCAGAGGATCAAGCCCGGTGGGAGGCAGAAGAGAGGGAAAGAATCAGGGTTGCGGAGGAGCAAGAAGCAGAGCGGTTGCGAATTCAGGCGGAGGAAGCCGCTCGAAGAAGCGCCAAACTAGCCGCCGAGAAAGACGCAGCACGTGAAGTTGAAAGGGTGGAGAGAGAGATTGAGAACGAAAGGAGGAAAGCTGAGGCACAGCGCAGAAGTCAAGATGAGGCAGACCGCTTAGCTAGAGAGGAGGCGCAAAGACTGACCGCTGAGATGGCTCGATACGAGGAAACCACCCGGAAAGATGGTGCTGCCAGGTACACGCGACGTGCTGCTGGAGAGAGAGAAGAGAGAGGGGAGAGAGGGGAGAGA
>JAENRP010000059.1:146313-175618 GCA_024741835.1 Diplocarpon mali | reverse complement strand
GAGGAGAGAGAGAAGAGAGAGGGGAGAGAGGAGAGAGAGAAGAGAGAGAAAGATATAAAGACGACGCCGCTAAGGAAGAGACGCGCAGTCGCCAGGTTCAGAGAGAGAACAGGCGTGCGGCAGAGGAGCGAGAGGAGCGACTGCGTTATGCACAGCAACTGGCTGATGAGGAGGCACAGGCTCGCGAAGATGAGAGGATCGAGAAGCAGATAATGGCCGATAGGTTTATTGATCGAAAGTATGAGCGAGCAGAAGAAGAGGGGTCCAGGCCTGTGGGAGCTGACAGACTGGCCGACACATACCAATTTGACATGGCCTTTACTACCCCACCTATGCTGAGTCCATCCGTGTACGGAGAGGAGGGCGAGGAGGACGAGGAGGAAGAGGAGGAGGACACAAGGCAGGAAAAGGAGGGAGAGGAGGATGAGGAGGAGGAGGATGAGGAGGAGGAGGAGGAGGAAGAGGGGGAGGAGACAAAGGAGCAAAAGCTCCGGAGAGCAGAGGAGAAGATCCGCAAGGCGTTTGCTGGCCTCGAGGAAGAGCGAGCCCAGAATTCCGGGGCATTTCCCAGATCCAGCACACCTCGCGACGACATCCAGAGCACGAGAAGCGACCGCAACAAAACCCCGTCAACAAGTGGCCAGACGGCCTCGACACAGGATTTCAGGGGCGACTCGAGGTTGGACGCCGCAGGACGGGGGAGTCCTCGCCCTCCAGTCCGCGGCGGGTTGCCGGGCGGATCGAGGGTTGGGGGCTTACCGATGGGGCCGAGACCTCGCAGACTGTAGTAGCAGAACAGCAAGTCCATGGATGTGAGATATCTCCGGGATCGTGATTCTGGTCGCCAGCTTTCACCCGCGCCGTCGATAGATGAGTGCGTCGTCGAAAGAGCAAGACAACAAGTCCTGCCCTCTCCCAGTCTGCAGCTAGATGTTGAGAGGCCGACAGGCGGTTACAGACCCATGATCGTTCGATGCGTCGATTGATATGTACATGTATATTTAATCGTAAGCGTAGATCGAAGCTCTAAATGCAATATGCTCATGGCGGGGTATCAGCTCGAGATATGAAAACGCAACAATCGACAATCGGTCAGAGCAAACTCATGTCCAGCTCTTGGAAAGCAAGCCATGACCTTTCACGCAAACGAACCTCCCTTTACCCCTCTAAACCCATCTCTCCTGCTCTCTATCGTAGCCAATGGTGTCCAAGTCCACGTTCAAAGTCCTCAACATCATCGCCATGGTAAATTCCTGACTTGGGTCAGTACAGATCTGGGGTTCCTGTGTGATCCTCTTGGGGAATTACTCACATCCTCTTGCCCAGGAAGCTCTCCAGTATCACCCAGACCCTTGACCCGTTGTGACTTTTCGTTCTCCGTCTCTGGGTCAATGCTGTACTCCGCGTAGACGTCCCTCTTCTCAACATCTTTCTTCTCATCGTCGTCGTCAGAGTCGTTCGTGTTCGCCGGCTCCTCTTGATCCCACGAGTTCTGGTTCTCCGCCTGTTTCTTCTGCATCTCTTTCCAAGCCCGTGGGCCGCCCATTCTAGACCAGGTCAACGCTCCCCCTGGCACAAAGCAAACAACGACATACCGGTTGACCCTATCCCTAACCTTTCCGAATAGCTCTTCAGCGGCCAATCGGCTAGCCTCCTTCCACTTCTCGATGAGCTCAACCAGTTCCCCGTCGATTTCCCCGTCAGGATCCTTCTTCTCACTCTCCGTCTCGATCTTCCTCGCCTGCTCTGCAGTATCCAGTTCCTCCTTCACCTGCTTCAACTCCTTCTCCAGATCTCTCTGGATGCGCAAGAGTGGTGCTATATCAGGGTCAGCGTTGAGCGCAGCCGCGGCAATCGGCGACGTGAAGGTCTTCTTGCTGCGGGGTCCACGACTTGGGGTTGCGGATGGAGCAGAAAGTCTTGGTGTCTTCTCCGGGTTCGAGAGCAGAGGATTGGTGGGTATGGAGGAAGGAGGGATGTTGTGATGCGCAGCAGTTGGCGCGTTCGCGGGTTCTTGAGGTTGGCCGTCTTTCACGGGGGACTTGAAGGGCGTCTTGAAGGGAGAGCGGAAGGGTTTGGAGAGAGTTTGGGAGGCGACATCGATTCTGCGGCGTTTAGCAGCCGGGGTTGACATCTTGAGATGTTTTGAGTGTTGCTCAGAGGCAAGTCATGGAATAATTAGATTGAGCATCACAGATGGTGGGATGGCTTTGATAAGGGGTTGAAGGAGATCACGCTGATGGGCGCGATTCACAAGGCTGCACTTATGGGGCTGCTCCGCTCGGCTGAGACTTGCTCCAATGTCGACAAGAGAAAAATCAACCTCCTCAAGTGTATGGTATTTCTTAGGGGAGAGTTTAAAAAGCTTGAAGATTATGTGGTTGCTGTGCATCCATAAACCCTTCCAAATGGTCGCTGCCGTTGATACTACCCGCTAAAGTACATCCAATCTGCTTCAATGTCCGACACCACCGGCAGCCCATTGTACAAATCCAGGATCTCCTGGTTGTGGGAAAAGCTCGTTATTTGGTAGTGGTTGTTGCAGTCCTCCCTGGTGTGCCCCATTCTGTGCTGCCTCTGCCTCCAGTCCGCGTCTATGCGCCAATTGACGCTGATTGCGATACCAGATTAAGACCACAAGAGCCCCTGCTAACACAAGGATAGCAAAACTCTCTAGCAGACCGTCGTCTACGACATCGTCATAGAGACCGTCTGCGTCACCTCCCGGCATCGGATCGCTATCCGGGAGATAGTTATCATCCAAGTCGGCATCGCCATACTGCGTGTGGTCATCCCTGAGGAAATTGCTGATCCACTCAGACAATGACCAGTTTTTCTTTTCAGCTAATCTTTATTAGCATATACTGGGTAGGTAGAGAAGGCTTGCCATACCTGGCTCATCTTGGATAGAGTTGATTCTGCCATGCGTCAATGTATTCCAAGCGCTTCTCAACCGCAGCTTGAACAGGCTCAAAGTGACTGGGAGATATGCCTCCTCGTTGGTTTCCAAAGCAAGATCATAGTATCTCTTTGCCAGATGGAAGTCCTGAGTAAGACCTACACCATTTTCGTGCATCCAGGCAAGATTGTAGAGGGCCTGTGCACTCTGGTGATACTCGCATGCTGCCGTGTAGCAAGATGCTGCTTTCTCCATATCTTTCTGGGTGCCTACACCTTCAAGGTAGTAGTCCCCCATCTTGACCAAGGAGTCTATATTCGATTGCTTGGCGGATCTCGTCCAGTAGATCAGAGCCAGTGCTCCATTTTGAAGGAGAGCAGGTCGAGGGATGGAGCTGAGGGACAGCCAGGACGGTAAAATCCACTTGGACTTTTTCTGGTCAAGAAGATAAGCAACGTTCGCCTGTGCCTTTTCGTAGCCCTGTTCAGCAGCAAACATGTAGTCGACCAGGGCCATTTCATGATCGCCATCTTCGAAAGCCCTGTTTGCCTCGGCAAACGATGAGAGCAGTGGCTCGGCCTTTTCCGCAACACTCTTGTAGTATGCAGCAGCCAGTCCACAGCTTCTGTCCCTCCCAACGGCTTGGTCAATGAGCTCAGCCAAGAAGTAGAAGGCTTCAATGTGGCCATATCTAGCAGCCAGCTCGAAGTACTTGCTAGCAACCAGGATGTCGCTCGGTGTCCCTTGGTCCAGATACAAGGCGCCCAGAGTAACCTGTGCGGGCGAATAGTCCTGGTCTGCCGCAGATCGGAGGTATTCCGTAGCCTTCGCTGGGTTTTTCGGCACACCAAGTCCTTCCAGATACATTAGTCCCATTCCAAACTGGGAACCTGCATCGCCACTTTTGATACCCCGCTGAAACCAGATCTGGGCCTTTGCGAAGCTCTGTTCTACGCCTTCTGCTCTCAGATACATTCGCCCAAGATAGCCAGCAGCTTTCGTGGCAATCTTCTCCAATCCTGGCTTTTCATTGTCGACGATCCGCCCATTGCTCGTCCAATAGAGCCTGGCAACCTTCATGAAATACCACTTTGCACTTTTCATATTCCTAGCCAGCCCCTTCTGACCATCATAATGGATTCGTCCCAAGCTGAACGTGGCTTTGAAGTCTCCCTTTCTTGACATCAGATCGAGGTACTCCAAAACGTCGTCAAGAGCAGCATTGGCATCCGAGTTGACGCCCGCTCTGTTCCTGTTATTTCCCGAGCTCGAATAACTTGCCCCCTCGCCATAGACCCCTCCATCTTCGTCTGCAAGTCGATATGAATCCGGTACCCAAGCCATGCCTCCAGGCGGACCAGAGCGATACCACTCAATCGCTTTGTCTGCGACATTCTTGTAATGTCGGATGGCCGTATTGCAACTCTGCACGACTCCAATCCCAGCATGATATCGGAAGGCAACCGTCATCTCAGACTTTGTACTTCCGCCTTGTGCTGCAAAGGTATGGTAGAGTAGCGCCTTTGCCTGGTCCCGTTCCACAGCTCCCCCAATCCCAGTGGCGTACATGAACCCAACCATATGCTGCGCCGAGCTGTTCCCGGTCAACGAAGCCAGCTGATGGTACCTCCTGAATGCTTCCGAATAGTCCGTTGGGGCCGAGAAGTTGCCGTAGAAGTTCATCTCAGCAAGGAGGAAAATGGCGTCTGGGTTGTTGACCTGTGCTGCCTCTTCCAGCAGTCGGACAGCCTCTGCTACAGGACCTGGTAGCTCTCTATGCCCCTCGACTGATCCCTCTGACGCCGGACCTTGAATTGACAACCGTGGCATGAGCTTGGATAGGTATTGTCCGGCTGCGCCCATTATTCCAGAGGATTTTCGAGACGGTCGTGGATGAAGTCGTTCGTATCGGCGTAAGAAGAACAAAGCCTTCTCGACTTGCTCCGTACCTTGTCCCGGTCAGTATGCAACTCCCAGTCCGCTGTTTGGCCATACCATCAATCCGCCTCCGCCCATCATCTTGTTCGCGCAGTGGTTGCTGGGGCGCAGGAGATTGGGCCGCCACCGAGGGCTGTGGACTTCCATCTGCTGTCACCGTTGTTGTTGTTTCACCTTGCTCTTGCGCGCGTGCTATGGAGTACGTGAAAGGTAAGAAACCTAAGCCAAACGTCAGTATTGGGGTCTCGGGCCAGGTATCATAGCATACAAATCAAGAACCACAGCCGCCTACTCAAGTCCTTCATGGTGCAGAACTTTACGCAGCAGATTTCACGTCGTTCGGGAAGCTGTGGTAGATAGACTTGTCATCGTCCCAATTTGTTCAAGACAGGGCGTAAAAAGCAGAACGTGGTGATTGTGGGGGTGGGGTGGTGTTCCAAAGGTTGATGACAGCTTGCATTGGGCGGCAAGAGCCGAGCCGATTACCAAATGTATTCAGAACTTCATTGTCACGTCAACGAGTAAAGTCAAGAGATTCCTTTTGTACAGTAATCAACACAACTGGGGAGTTGACATAAGCTCCGTACTCAGGGTGATGAAAGTTTTGGGGTTCTGATCTATCTACTCTTCACTTAGTCTCCCTTCCAAGCCTTGATTTGACCATCCTCTCCACAAGTCAATACTGTGTGATGCTTTGAAATTGTTAGTCTAGAGCTCAAACTTAACATTGGAACAGCTCACCGCGTCCAGGAAGCAGAAAGTTCTGACAATCTCCAATCCATGAGCTCCCGGCAGTGTAACCTTTGTCTCCGGCGCAAAGGTCCATGGCGGCTTATTCTTCAACTGAATAAGATCAAAGCTGTCCCGACTTGTCAAGGTCAGCTATCTCCAACTCAAGGGGTCTGGTCAACATTCAGCATACCTATGTGTTCCAATGCCGATGACAGAGCCCCCATCCGGCCGCCTGACCACGTTGGCGATATAATCGCCTCCAAGTTTCACTCTCATATCGCCATAATGGACTGGCAATGGCTCTTCTGCTCCCTCTTCTGGGTTCGTTACTAACTGATAAGTCGAGAACTTCTCATCATGAGACAATGCGAAGATGTCGACCTCGTCTAGAAAGTTGGCATGGTGTATGGATGATCCATGGTTAATGGTTTGGTGTAGAGCATCCTCCTCATCGGTAATCGTGGTGTTGTAAATGTTTACTAGCCCATCAGTGGAGCCAGAAAGCAATATTTGTGATCGGGCTGGATGGAATTGGAGCTGGGGATCTGTCAATGACGAATGCAGCCAGCTTCCCGGGGTGATCTACCTCTGTAACATCATCACTGTGGCTCTCCACATACTGAATGACCGGTCGTTCAAGATGCCTCAGGTCCCTAGGATTCGTTAGTACTACCCTCAAGATATGTATCCAGAGGCAACTTACCACATCAACACTGATGCTTGGTGGGCCGTCAACTCCGTTCCTGCTGCTAGACCATACGGGGATGAAGTTGCGAGTGATAATATCGGTGCGTCTTGACCTGGAAGATGTTAGACCGTCTCAGACCATGGCAGTATGACATGGAGAAGAACAATGATCTGAGCAGATTGTAATGGCTCTGGTCAAGGCCGGAATTCGGATTGTATATCTCCGTACAATAGACCGATTGGGCATTGAAAATCTGTAACTCCAAGTTTTGGTAAGAAGAATTGCCAGAACTAACTCACCACTCCTAACCTCCCCAACCTTGGCTCCACTCCTCGGATCCCAAAGACACATCTCACCACCCCTTCCCGCCGTAGCCACAAGCAGCGTGTCTCCATCACCAACAGCTTGAAGACACGTGACGTCTCTGTTCACCTTGATCGTGCTCACCGGACCCCGGTTCAGCGCCAGAGGATCCAGAAGCCGCAGGGTGTCATCGGAAGATATAGCTGCAATACCTTCAGCCACAGGAATAATCTCGTATACGTACGTATTGGCTGGATCGGCTATGTGAAAAGCGCATACGTTGCTGAGGCTGTACATTTTATGTGGACGGCTATTTGTTTGGGTTTGATCTTCGAGGCGAGATTTTTTTGGTGTTCTAGAACCTGAGCTGCGAAAGGCTAGAGGAACATGAATTTTGCAACACTGGATTTTTCCATATTGGATTAAGCTGAGTTTGTAGGGCTTGGAAGGGGCAGCCTGTGATATTGAATTCCATCAGAATGCCAAAAGTCAAGAAATCCAGTGTATGGTCACGTGTCGTTTTCAAACATACTTACCTAGGGCTGCTGTTACTCTTCCTCGTGTTCATGCTTGTGCGTTCAGGTCACGATCCTTGAGCAAACTGGTCCTACGACTAGAGATATTCCATAGCACCCATGAGTAGCTAGACCATTCTTGTCTTACGCAGCTAGCAGGGAGCTGAACTTGACACAATGCCCGCTATCTACCAATACAAAGAATCACTTGCTATGCTTGGAGAATGTTTCGAGGTAACACGCCTGGCCAATAAAGTTGGAGCTACACAACAATAAAGTCCAAATATCAACGGACGAGACAATAGGTCTGCCCTCACGGTCTGCTTCAAACTTGACAAAGAGTTCGATGCAATGGATGTAAGGAGAGAGATATGACTCACAGATTCGAGTGTCGTCCCAATGTTCGGCACCTTGAACATTCACGGGTGACGTGCCAGTTCCAATTTCAAATGGAAGCCCGGATGGAGAGGTTGTCCCTCCAGTCCTGATCTTGCCTGTACCAATGCCATGGAGGCGGTCTCAACTGTATTTATCATGCTTGTTCTTGACCTTGATAAGCAGCAAAGCCTCATGATAATCTCCCTCCCGCCTGGCCTTCTTCAACTTCCTAACCTCATCATCATCCAACCTCCGCCCAACCGCCTCTTCAAGCGCTTGCCTACTGATCTTCTCTCTGGCCTTCTCCTCTTTTGATGCCTTCAATTTGGGCTTGAATCGTGCTTGCATGCGTATCCGTAAGGTGGTATTGAATGTAGTAGCATCTGCATCGCCCCGAATTTCAGGTAACGCGCTGGATTTGGTTGAGGTGGAGGGTTTGATGGTCAGGAATGTGTCGCGGAGCGTCTGGATCTGAAAGGTACCCGGTGTGTCGGGCGTGGGTATTGCGAGGAATGATTCGAGCGGTGATACGGCTTCTGTGTTCGCGGACAGTATGCCGTATTTGTCGCAGCTAAGATATCTGCAGAGCGTCAGGACATGTCCACCACGGAAAAAAGTGACCTTCCTGCCATGATGTCCCTTGAAAGTAAATGACTCGGTGCCTGCGACCCTATTCGCAACCCAGACCTGGCGTACATCATGAGGTTCCGCAGTCTCTGGGTTTCCGTCCAAGATGTTCTCTAGAGAGCTCGCAAAGACCACGCCATTCGTGTCGCATGCCACGCAACTCGGGGGTTCGGAGGGCAGCACCAACACAATGGGCCCCAAAATATCTCCCGTGGATTCTGCCGTCACCCAGCTATCGTCGTCGACCGGGGCGTCGGGTGTCTTCGAGACAGTGAGTTGCTTGGAGGAAGAGCCCTCCTCTTCGTCGCCGAACTTCTCTGCTATGTCGACGCGCTTTCGCTTCTTGACCTTCTTATCGCCCTTGAATGAGAGTGGCTTGACCATGCTGAGGGGATAGCTTTGCCTTGGTGATAGATGGATGCTGTTGAGGTAGACCTGCCTATTCGAGGTTGTACCCAGGGGAGAGCTGAGCTAGACCCAAAAGGACGACCCCTCCGAACCTCCCTCGACCCTAAATTCATGAAATGAAACTCCCTACATAAGAATCTATATATCTCTTTTGGAATATACCCTGTTTGCCATCTCGCACTCCAGATTTTCCATGCCTCCCGCAGCAGTTACAGTCAGTCTCGAGGACCTGAAGACCGGTACGTCCTCCCCGTCACCATTAACCTCAAGATGGTCTGCTGACCCCACCAGGGAAGGTCTCATTTTCTACGTTAGTAGACGCATTTGGTCCAGAGTCTCTGGGGATAATCATCGTGAAAGATGTCCCAGAGGACTTCGCGATACTTAGACATCGCCTTCTCTCCTATTCCTCCTACCTTGGGAACCTTGCCCAGTTTCGCCTCGGTAAACCACACCCAGCCCCTACTTCACTCGATTCTGACTCTCAACAGATAAACTCGAAAACCCGGCCTCCAAATACCTGACCGGCTGGTCCAGGGGCAGAGAGAGGCTCAAGAACGGCCAGATTGATACTCACAAGGGCTCATTCTACGCCAACTGCGCCTTCTATGTCGACCCATCTCTTGACTGCGCACAGCCAACCGAGGAATTCTCAGCCTCCAACTTCGCCGAATATCTGAGCCCAAATCTGTGGCCAGCCACCATCCCCGGCTTCAAAGAGGCATTCGAGGATCTCTGCCGTCTGATTATCGACACGGGAGTCCTGGTAGCTCGGGCGTGTGACCAATACGCCGAGAGAGAGATCCCAGGCTATCAAGCTGGATACCTGGAACACGTCGTCAAGACCTCGACAACTACCAAGGCGAGACTGCTGCATTACTTCCCGGCGGATCCAGACACGAAGCAGGAGGCGAATGACGATGACTGGTGCGCCACGCACCTCGACCATGGGTGTTTGACCGGGTTGACGAGCGCGATGTTTATCAACGAGACCAGACAGGTCCCGGCTGTTCCGATGACTTATTCGTACAACCCGCGTTTTCTACCGACCCTCGCCGAGCTGGACTCGTCGCCGGATCCAGCGGCGGGGTTGTACATTCAATCTCGGAGCGGGGAGACGGTGCAGGTCAAGATTCCTCGGGACTGCATTGCGTTCCAGACGGGCGAGTCCTTGGAACGGATCACGAAGGGGAAGTTCAGGGCTGTGCCGCATTTTGTCAGAGGCGTCAGACCTGGGCTGGCGAGTGGTGAGAATGAGGGAGGGAAAATTGCGAGGAATACGCTCGCGGTGTTCACGCAGCCAAACCTGGGCGATCTTGTTGATCTGGATCAGGGCCTCACGTTTGGAGAGTTTGCGAGGGGGGTGGTGGAGAAGAACACTACGAGGTGATCCTGACGACTGGATGATGTACGGGAGGGTGAGCCGCGATGAGTTGAGCGAGCTTGATATCTGACGCTATGTATCGACCAATCCTTCATAGTAGCTTCCTGGGCTGCGCGGGGTTTCTCTGCATGGGATGGACTCTCTGCCACAAACGACTTGTTCTTGTTGGAATTATACAAGGATTGGCTTATGTAATCGTACCTTGTATATACACTCCTGCAGCTCCATAGAACTCCCAATCCACACCTTTAGATTCTGTCAGTTCTCCACCATGGATCCGGGTATAATGTATACTATGTATCTCGAGGCTCCCCACAGAAGCGTCTTTCCCTCCACCTTGTGAGGGCCTAGTGAGCCGCTGCCTCGCATCTTTCCCCCCGTCGGCCCACACTTGGGCCTTCGGCCGTGTGAATGCCTGCTTCGAAATCGCTGTTGGCCCGACAACGAGCGACTCTTTGGCGTGCTGCGCATGCGCAGCACGGGGAGTCCTGCTCCCAGGAACCCAAGGTCCACATTTGCAGCGCACGGGGGAACCACGCAAGTCCTCGACGACGGACGGCACCTCCCTGGTGGTACCGGATATGTGAATGTGCCTGAGCGGCTCGAAAAGACTCGGGCTCGATGATCATGAGGTATAGCAGGCACTTTTATTTTCGTAATTTTTTTTCATATTAAGTATACTTTGATGGACTATAGTCTAAGTAAAGATACTTGGGCTAAATGATCCTTCAAGATAGCAGTCTTATATAGATCTTTTTTCATTATCGAGTATGTTTTAATAGATTATAACCTAGATAGACGGCTTGGAAAGACTTTGGTTGAATGATGTTAAGCTATAGCGGGCTCTTTTATTTTCTTAATTTTTTCCATATTAAGTATGCTTTGATAGATCAAAACTGAGATAAACGGCTGGAAAAGACTTGGGCTAGATGACCCTCAGGTATATTAGGCTCTTTTATTTAATCTTATTTCAATATCGAGTTTGCTTTGACAGAGAACAACCTAGGTAGACGGCTTCAAAATACTACAGCTATATTATTCGAAAGGATGGTAGGCTCTTTTTATAATTCAATACTAAGTACGCTTTGATAGATCAAAACCTAGATAGACGGCTTGGAAAGACTTTGGGTAGATGACCCTAAGGTATAGTAAGCTCTTTTATTTTCATTATTTTTTTAATATTAAGTATACTTTAATAGATTATAGTCTCGGTAAACAGCTTAAAAATATTTAGGCTGAATGATCCTTAAAGATAGCAGTCTTATATATATACATAAATATTTTTCCAATATCGAGTATGCTATAACAAATCATAACCCCACCAGCCATCCGCCGACACGTACGAAGCCCGACTCTTGCCCTCGCGCTCCGGAATGCACGGGGTGGAAAGGAGACGGGCAGAGATGGCGGCGATCGCGCACTCCACCGTGGATGCGAGAATCCACCCTTCACACTCCAATGATGGCACCAAAGGACAAGGGAAAAGACCTCCCAGATCGTCCGGTCGTATCCATGTATATTTCCCATGCTACGATCCGAGCGGCGAGAGAAGACGAAATGCAGTGTGCTGGGCAGAGGAATCGGCTGGAATGGCAGGAGCCATTACGCACACCAAACTCCCCACGCTCTCGTCTTCAGGCGTGCCTGCCTCTTTGGGTGAGACTCCCCCCTTCCCCACGTGCTCGAGGGGCCCAATCGTCGGATGGGTCGCGTGCCCAAGGACAAGACTGCGGTGTCGACCACCTGACCGTCGGCATCGCAGAGGATTCTGGGCTCTATATTCCCTCGGGGATGACTCTTTATCGTAGAATATATATATACATATCTATCTATATATATATATATATATATATATATATAGACATAATATGCCCGGCTACAGTAGGGTGCAAGGAGTCTGAAAGCCCTGGCAGCCACGGCTCACTGACTTTGTTTGGCCTTGTTGATATGGCTGCTTTTCAGGCTTTTCAGGCTTTTCAGAGTAAATAGTTGGATTCTTATATGGGTGCACTGACGACAGCGTCTCCAGTTGCGCCAGTATCAGGGGCATATCCGAGCTTCGGATAGCATGAGTGTAGCTCGACCTCCATCACCGCCGCAGGTTCTCGATTCCATCGATATCAAGAGAAGGAGTTGACGCCACGGTATTTTCGGTCGAAGTCTCTCGTGGACCATGTGACCTTGATACCGCCCCGCTCCGTCGCACGTCACGGGTTCCTGGTGAAAAGAGGGGGGTGGGGGTGTTCTTCGTAGGAAACGTATGGCCACGCCGCATGGAAGTCACGCGAGCGAGCCTTGGCTGCCTGGCTGCCTGGCTGGTGGGGTGCACACTTCTTGCAGCCTCTGGCACACAGCCTTGCTCTCCTCTCCCCCCGCGTGCAGGGCCATGGACAGGTACAAGTATGCCCGGGATCTTTGCTTCTGCCGTGCTGGGCCAAAGTCGAAATCGGAGAGTCCCGTCACCGTCCTGGGGCCGAGTCCTCCATCCCGATCGCCAGGCACCGACCAGACCACGGGAGTGCCGGCCCCTCCAGCGGCGGCGTCACCCCTACGCCTATGCCTGGGATAAGGGCTGCTTGGACGGTACTGTAGGTATAATAAAGCTTGGAGAGAGATGCAGGGACAAGTCCCGCAATCCAGGGGCAGAATTCGACCGGGGTTCGGGCGGTGACAGCGGCGGTGACAGCCTCCTCCTCCTCCCCCCGCCCAGCCAATCCGAGTCGCGGCTCACCCCGGACGTCGGGCTTGACCCCGACATCTCGCTACCCACACCCCGCCCGGCCCACTACATCCACACTCCTGCTCTACGCCCGTCCGCTACCGCAAAAAGTTCCTCCTCCCTCACCCCCAGATTTCTTTATATAAGCCCAGGCCAGCTTCATGGACACTCGTCTCAGATCTCCGCCAACCAAGCCGTTCCCACGGCAACCAGCAATTCCGGCTCATCTGCTGCTAGGCCGCCGCTTCGTCTCAACTATCAATCACCCTGTCCCAGCCCGCCTCGCCATCATCCTCACCCTCCTTTGCTGACAGCTAGCTTCGTGATCATGCGCTGCCGAAATATCCTGGCCGCCGTCCTCTCTGCCGGCGTGGCTGCTGCCCTCCCCGCCGCGTAAGTTTCGTATGTAATGGGTGTCGAGGGCGGTTTACATCTACCCCATATCCCTCGGCGTCGTTTCTACCTGCCGACTCCCGCACACCTCCCCTCACACTCTCTCCATGGCACCTGGGCAGGAACCCCCTCTGACGATGTGACAGAGATCCGCTGGCCAAGAAATCCGTCGACTTCGCTTGGGGCACCGAAATAGTCCGGGGCCTCAACATCGGCGGCTGGCTTCTGCTCGAGCCCTGGATCACTCCTTCCATCTTCCAAGCCGTCGATCAGTCCCTCGGCATAGTCGACGAGTACACCCTCACGCAGAAGCTGGGCTCCGACGCGGCCTACGACATTCTCAAGCCTCACGTAAGTTCCCCCCCAAACGGATCCCAACGGATCCCAGGAGATCGTGTGCCGTCACGGGCTGAGTCGAAGGCTCCGCGCAGTGGGATAGCTGGTGCACGTTCAAGGACTTCGAGAGGATCGCGGAGGCCGGCTTCAATACGGTGCGCATCCCCGTCGGCTACTGGGCCTACTCGTTGGAAAGCGGCGAGCCCTATACCCAAGGCGCCGCGCCCTACGTCGATGCGGCCATCGACTGGGCCAGGGCCACGGGCCTCAAGGTCTGGATCGACCTGCACGGAGCCCCCCTCAGCCAGAACGGATTCGACAACTCGGGCCACCGCATCTCGGAACCAGGATGGCAGGGCGGCAACAGTACCGCCCAGACCCTGGCAGTCCTCAAGATCATCGCCGACAAGTACGCCCAGGCCGAGTATCAGGACGTGGTGGTTGCCATCGAGCTCCTGAACGAGCCTATGAGCTCCGCCTTGGACTTCGGTAAGATCAAGCAGTTCTACCGAGACGGGTACGATCAGGTTCGGGCGGTCAGCGACACGACCGTCATGTTCCACGATGCCTTTGTGGCTCCCAAGTATTTCAATGGATTGCTCTCGACTTCGGACAACAACTCCTACAATGGTGAGTGTGATCCGANGCGCGGAAAGACACGCCATCTCTAACATGACGGCAGTTGTCGTCGACCATCACGAGTATCAGGTCTTCACCCACGACCTCCTCGCGCTGCAGCCGTGGGAGCACCGCCAGAAAGTCTGTAACAACGTGGCCTCGTACGCGTCCGGGGTGGACAAGTGGCTCGTCGTCGGCGAATGGTCCGGCGCCATGACAGATTGCGCTCCGGCACTCAACGGCTACGGGATCGGCGCGAGGTATGACGGGACCTTCCCCAACTCGAGCTACATCGGCTCGTGTGCTGACAAGAGCGACCTCGCCAACTGGAACGAGACCTTCAAGAACGATATGCGGGGATACCTCGAAGCCCAGCTGTCCACGTTCGAGCGCCACACGCAGGGCTGGGTGTTTTGGACCTTCAAGACGGAAGCGGCGCATGAATGGGATGCATTCAAGCTCCTAGAGGCTGGCATCTTTCCTCAGCCGTTGACCAGCTACAAATATGACTCGATCTGCTCCTGAGTGCGGCTTGGCCCGTGGGATGATGATCATGACGATGATCTAGGAGAGGCGCGGGGAGGGTCGGAAGACGTGCGACGGGCGCGGGAAGAGCCTCATTGGAATACATTTTGCATCGACACAGAGTCAGATATTCGGGAACAGACGAGGAAATACCCCATCTAGATCGGCAGGTTAAAATAGATATCTAGTCAGGGCCTAGGATTCCGCCAAGGGACCGGTTCCTAGAGAGCATTTTCTTTTCCGAGTCAAGCATATACGGAACTCGTATCTCTTTCCTGGCTTGTTTACATTAGTGTGTGTGTGTTCTCTGTCCTTCTCTTTCAGTGCTGCGAGTTTCGGTCCAGAAGCCGTGCCGTGCCTCGCTTGGTGCCTTCCTCCTGTCGGATAAGCTCACATGACCAAGGGCTTGGCTATCCCTAAGCTTGGCTGACTCATCCATCCATCCATGCCGCTCAACGACACCTCTCGGAGACCTGGCACCGTGCTGACGGGACACGGCTCTCTCCCTCACGATCAGGCTCGTCCCTGATCTTCAGCCTCAAGTAACCCTCTCGATGCGGGGAGTTCCAAGAGTTCGTCGTCGGAAGATGCAAAGCAGCTTTCTCGGCCAGCAGTTTATCATCCGACCTGAGCTCATGACAAGAAAGCTATGCCTCTTCCCAGCATCTGCTCCGACCTATCCTCAGTCGCCGTGTTCTAGATTGCGTTCTCAAGGGTTCAAGCCTCTATTGCGTTGCCTGCTGTCTTGTTTCTCTCCATTTTGGTCCATTCTCCCCATTTGCGCCTTTGTCCATTTTTCTTAACTTTCTTTTTTGCTTTCAAGTCCTTTCCTTGACAGTTCAGAGAAGCGCCACCACCTATACGCTGACGGGAGCAGTGTGTCCGTCTCTTCTACAGCTTTAGCCTGTCGAAGACAGCTCGCATCCATGTCTTTTTTCTTGGTCCATGTGCATGATCCCATGGACCTAGTCGTAGCAAGGGCTACCTATCAATCCTGTTGTTTCTCGTAGGGGTTTTCCTCTCTACGTTGTCTATGTCTATTACTACCTTGGTTGTACCGCGGAAGTTCATCTATCGCTGGCGTTTTCCATCCTGTTGCAAGGAGATGTCTCGTCTGAGCTGGATGAACATATGCAGTCTGCAATCCAAGACTCACCACGACGGCCTCGCTACTCTCACCTCTGAGATACTAGCCGATTAATGGCTCTCCTTCTAGTGCAAGCACGTGCAAGCACGAATTAGGCGAGAAACTATCAAGCACCTCCCTCCTGACATTTACCAACTTTCTCTCCCACTTCGACCTCACAACACCTCGCCACGCGGTCACCACACGTCTCGACGCGTGAGACTAGGCCCTTGTATAGAATTCCTTTGGTTCGCGCCTATATCTTGTGCTATGGTTTGCTCCCTCTGGTCTTGTAAACACACGAATTAGTATGAGCCCTGTCTCCCACCCCCGCAAGATTGTTTCTGTCGAAGCTGAGCTGACCAAGGCAGGTCTTCAATATACCCTCCCAGAATTCGACGCGCAGCCCGCGTCTCTGGCTTTCGACTGTGACAACCCTGAGAGGAAATACTCATCAAGGCAGCGAATGATTACCATGATGCCTCAGTCCTCCTTAGCTCGAGCTCAAAGCCAAGGACCACTCCGCGATCCAACCTACAAGGCTCACCCCTCACTGAAGCCTCTCCCTCTCAATCTCACGAGGAGAGACTCGCTTGCACTTCGGCCCGTCCTTGGCTCCGCGCCCGCCTCATATCTTGGCCGTCCTGACCTTGCTCACCCCGATCTCACACCCAAGAAGCTCAGTCGCCTAGCTTGCACTCCCCATCGCGCCCAGGTTCTTCGAGCAAAGGCATATCTCTTCAACGAGAACCTGCTCCCGACCATGGACGCCTCGACCGATAGTCCGTATCAGCTCACCCCACAAGCTACTCGCAGACGCAGAGCCTCGCAATCCTCGCCCCGAACTCCCCCGAACCCACCTGGGCTCTACGACGCTACTCGCTCTCCCCCCCTCATTACAGGTGTCGCGAACAGACGCGTCGTCCGAACCACCGTCACTCATGCCATGACGATCTCTCAGACTGTAGAGGACACACCTTGCTTCCCCACTCCTCCCCCCAAGGATACTCCTCGTCCTGTAAGTTCCTACCGTTTGCTCTGATCCTGAGACGCGCTCTTGGCGGACCCGCCGCGTCCTCATGACGCGACGCTTTCTCCTGCTTCACAGGCCGTTGCTGACAATGAGGTCCCAACAGATGAAGGCTTCTTCCCTCGATAAGGAGCTTCCAGCTAAGCCAGCTCTCCGTATGGATGAGTCTCCCGAGCGCAAGGGCCTGTTGGGTGCGTTGATCTTCCCCTCTGTGTAAGGCAGCTTCAGCTGATACAAATTTAGATGCCACCGATAGTGCTGCCAAACGCATGTCGCAAAACTATCCTCCATTGCTACCGAACAACCCACCTGTGCGCATGTCGTCTCTCCGAAAGTCCGATGATAGCTTCAAGGTCTCGCCATCGCTTGCCAACATCCGATATAGTGGTCGCTTCGAGACAGCTCCAAAGACAGCCATCAGAGTCCAGAACCCCCGCGCCCTTCGCGGCACCTCGAAGGGCTTCTCCCCTCAGTCTGATACTCGCATAGCCGCACCCGTCCAACGTGCTGCTCCCCTCGCTCATGTCGGTGCCTACCAGGCCAAGAAGCGTAAGCCCTATACTATGACCACCAGTCCCACCGACACTCTTGCCATGACCTCGCCAACCATCAACCTTGCGCAGCTGAAGGGAGGTGTTGCCGACCTGAAGACCTTGATCAAGTTGGTGGAGGAGAGCAGTGCTGACCCGGACAATGCTGATGGCGAGAAAGGCGAGCTAGCCGAGGGTGCTTCTTCCCCTGACGATTCTCCTGCTAGATCGGACGGCGGCAGAAGATTTGCGAAGTTTGGTGTCGGCCCAGCTGTCAAGTACTCTAGGGATGCTCATGAAGTCATCATGGGTACTCGACCGACCGCCAGGTAAGCAATCACCCGCACCCCCTTCCCTCCTTCACGAAATTTTCATGCTGATATTGTGGCTACAGGTCCGATGTCTCTGGCCGCCGCATTGCCTCTAGTGCTGCGGTCCCTTCTGCTGCCCCTCGATCGGGGGCTCCTACCAGAGGTTACCTGGGTGGTCCATAGTAAGTTCCAAGTGTCAACTCCCAAGGATGAGTGTCGTTGCTAACCTGCCAAAGTCCACGTATCCCCGGCAAGCCCAAGAACGAGCCCAAGATCCGATTCTACGAGGAAAGCACTCCGGCTGCTTCGTTTCGCCTGAAGGGATCTACTGCGCTTGGTACTAAGGCTGCTACACCTGTCGTTACTTCTCGGTTCAATCGGTCTGCCGCGTCCACGGTCCCGGCCGCTCCAGCTGCTGACCGATCCACCTCCAACATTCCACGCAAGGCTCTCACGGAATCCAAGGCCAAGACCAATGTCAAGCCCCGCAAGTTATCGGGTGAAAACGAGGCCAAGGCCCTTGAGATCAAGAGAGTCAGCAAGGGTATTCGTAGCCGAGTGTCCGACTTGTTGCATGGCCGTCGTCGTTCTGAAGAGCAGTCCGACGAGAAGTCTCGCGTTGTCAAGCCGTCCGTCAGCAAGAGCCTCTCCAACAAGAAGCTTGATCAGAAGAGTCGTTCCGTCCACGGACCTGCTCAGAAGCCTGCCTCGCCCGCTCCTGTTCCCGTCAAGACACCAAAGACCCCGGAGATGACTACCCATGATACTCGTGCAACTGTAAGCATTCATCACTCCGCTGTGCCCTGCGTGGCAAGACTTAACTTTATACCAGGACGAGCCCACCGATAGAGCTACCGCTGAGCGTGAGGAGCAGCAGCGCCAGTCATATGCTCGACAAGAAGCCGCCTCCATTGCCCTCGGTGCTGCCCGGACTCCACAGACCCAGGCCGCCAACCCTCTTCCCGCCAACAGCGGTGACGACGACAACCAAGGATCCCCCCCTCCACCACCATTCAGCAGGGTTCCAGTCAACGAGGAAGAGGCTGCTGAGCAACAGGAGACCGCCGATCAGCGCCTGGCTAGATCGATCGCTCTCGTCGAGCGCGACCTGTTCTGCATCCTCCATCTGGCTCAAAACGTCGATTCTCCTGAACTTCAAGACGCCATGGCTCGCATCGTGAATGCCTTGGGTGAGGGAGTCATCGCTGCTCGCTCCGCTCGTGCTTCGATCATCAACTTGACCCATATGAGAGATCGTACCGAGGCCGAGGCACAGCTGCTGGTCGAAGGCATCCGTCTACTTGCTCGCCCCACTCTCGAAGCTGCGGGTTGGGCGGCGGAAAGCGCTGCTGCCTAGGGAGATACCGACTCGATGCTTCCTCGACCTTGATTGATCTCTGCACCAGGCGTGGATCTCGCCATCAACGCTCTACGGTACCAAGCTCCATCCTGGCCCGGTTGCCGTCCACGGATCAGCCCGGTCGATTTTCTTTTGTCCTACACCGTCCTTACACCCGTTTCCTTTTGTTTTCAGGGCTACATGCCCGCGGACCGCTTGGCCGCAGATGCCCTTATTTTCTTTTCTGTGCTGGATATTTCCTCGAGTTTTCTTTGGCTGGCTGGTCTCGAGACCGCCATGCATGACTGTATGATGTGTGGCCTGATGGCTTATGCAGGATGAATGACGACGCATGATAACGACGAAAGGAACAAAAATAGTTGGAGTATGTAGATGCAATCACTATCCAAAAGTCCCTTTTATGGCGCGTGACTCGGTGGAGATGTTGGGGGAGAAGTACCGTCGCATGGGACAAGAACTTGTCCATATCCCAAGCGTATGTCACGACTGCCATCCTCACATGCGTAGTCTACGGAGTTGGCATTGCGTGAGCCAGGAGGGGGCCCATGTCCGCTTGCAGGTCCTCCCCACCATCCGCTGGATCCTGCATCTTGCATCTTCACAAGTGCTTGATGTAGTCCCCATTCTCACGCGAGCAATGAGGCCGCAGATCCCTGCAAGCCCGCACAGGACCTTCATCTCCTCGACCCTCTGAGGGCTACCTAGCCGTATCTATCCCCAAGAAGTCAGAAGCAAACACCGCAACGGCTTACCAACGACGCCCGACGAGATCATCGAATCCATGTGCGGCTCCGGTGCAGAATCCAAGGCCATACTCATGCGGCCCATCAAGAGCGCCGTCGGTACAAGAAAAACGACTCGAGCATCCGGGCGTGTTGCCCCGGCGTGAATTTATTCGTGCTTGGGATCGGGTCAGCTCATCGTCGATTCAGGGTGCTGTCACGGGCAGCCAGCATGGAACAGGTCTCGCGGGTGGCAGGAGAGATCTCTTACCAGGAATCGTCGCCCATCGTGGAGTGGACCGCATCCTGGACCAGCAAAGAAACATGCGGGATGCAGGGCTCTGGAGGGAAGCCAGAAAGAAGGTGTGCGCTGAGCTTGTCCTTTGTCGCAGGCCAAACCAAGGTCACCTTGAAGTGTTTTGAGCCACGCAAACCTACTGAGAATCCACTCTGGTACCGACGCTCGTGTGTTGTTTGTTTCGCTTACGATGAATTCCGCCGCAAACACGACATGGTCCCCTTGAGCACTTGTAAGCCGAGCCTCGCATGTGACCTGGGCCATGTGACCTCAAACGGACTCGCGAAGCACGTGACTGTAGGGTATCAATAATATTCAAGGTGCGCTAACGACTTTGATACCAGCGCAGACGCTTTTCTTCGCTCGTCGAGGTAGGTAAACAAGGAAGCTGGAGTTCATCACTGACAATAACGACAAGACGTGTCCTCTTCCCGGTGTCCGTTGGCCCAGCTCAAGGCAGCAAGTATTCCTGACATCTTATCATCCTCGTCTTCATCACCATTATTATCGTTGCGAGATAGAAGACCGTTCTTATGCTCCGTGCATCACCCAGATCCAAGCCAATTGGCTACATGAGCACGAAGTACGGCATACGGCTCGCGGCCGTGATGCCGATGATTCATTGCATGCGTATCAGATCTCGAGGTGAGAGCTATTCTCGACTAGAAGGCATTTTTTTGAGCCGCCGGGACGTGCCTACGTCGGCCCCAGTTGACCAGGTACGCCTGGAACAGCCCCTCGAGTGGGAGGCTCTCCTCGTCCTCTTGGACACGCACCGACCTTCTCCCGTCTGTTGACCTCTGCTGTCATCGATTCGTTCATCTGCAGAAATAGCCAGATCAGAAGAGCCGCTCAGCGGCGACGGCAATGGCCAGCTCGATACCAAAGAGCGGCCTCTGATGGAGAGAGCACTGCCAGGGTTACGATCTCCTTGGATGGCAACGGAGAGGAAGATGTGGTCGAAAATGCTCATTACATTCAGCGTCCTCCTAGTCGCGACTATCATGGGCATCCTTTCCATCTACTGGAAGGCAGACCACTCCCTCCGATTCAACCTACCGGTCTTCACCGTAGCGGTGATCGACTTTTGACGGGGGTGAGGTCGGTCCATACCTGCAACAGATGGCAGCTGCCGAGCGTACCATGATTCCTCAAAAGACATTAGGATATGTTTCCGAGCCAGGGTAAGCTCCCCCGAGAAAGCGCAGGATTGCCGGCGAAAGTCATAAGCGTGACTGAAACTGACGCGGAACTGGGGACAGATCCAAACACAACTTGTCCATGAAAGGGCTCGACACGCATTGAAGCAGGAGGACTTCTGGTTCGGCATTGTGGTCCAAGCCAACGCGACCACGGCTATGAACTACGCCTACGCCGATGGGAATGCCGCTTATGACCCGACGCGCTCAATTCACCTCGTCTATGAAGGAGGACGAAACTCCCTAACCATCATGCAATTGGGCTATCCCAAAGTCTTCAGCTTCATGAACGACTTTGTGCTGAAGTTTGCAAAGCAGAAGCAGGAGTCGTTCCGGGCAGCGAATGTGGGAAACACAGCGGCATTGGCACGGCAGGCTGAGACACCACTCCCAATCTCCTTTGCGGTCTATAATACCGCGCCATGTACTCCCAGTACAGCAGAGGCCTCAACCGAAATTGGAACAATTCGTAAGACGAGCTTTCCCATCAGATCATTGTGAGACTAAGCAGGGCTTGTACTAGATCTGATCATCATATCTTTTCTGTCGGTTCTCATGTTCGGCGTTCTAAACGAAGCCATGATGGGCAAGGTCTCCATGGTCCGGTACTACATTTACCGCATGACGACACTGCCAACCCTCTACTTATTCGTCTCCCTCTTGTACCTGGCGCTCTCTTGCGCCTGGAAGATCAATTCCGGGAAGTTCTTTGGAGCCTCGGGATACGTCATCTACTGGATGCTGTCCTGGGTAGCTATGCTGGCCTTTGGTCTCGCCATCGAAGACGTCCACAATGTCCCCGGGCAACCATTCACCCCCGTATTCTTTGTGTTCCGGGTCATTTCGAACGTGGCAACAGGCTTCTCTCCTGTCGAACTGCCGAGCAGCTTCTACAGGTGGGGTTTGGCGTGGCCCCTGCGACATGATCTTATCGGCGCGAAGACCATTATACACGGGACGAAGAATTGGCTACGTCTGAATTCTGGGGTCCTGATCAGCTGGGTGGCTGCCAGCCTTACTCTGCAGCCGTTGACAATCTGGCCTCAGCTGAGAAAGAACAGGAAGCAGGCTGGTGCTCACAAGCGAGAGGTCCTGGAGAGAATGTACAGCAGGGTCCCGAGGGAGGAAGTATTTTGATCGAGGGATGCCTCATATCACGCCTGGTTTTGGTGTTGGCAGACCGCATGAGTTGCCAGACGGTACTTGTCATGTACAGCGTCGCCGTCACCTTCTTGGACTGGGCTAGGCCTTTGGCACTCCTCGGAGCTGGCGCAAGGACGTGTCGCCGAGGCGTCGGGAGGCTCACTTCGATCCATGTCCTCTGGCTAGCTACCTGCTACCGTACTATACCCGGCAGTCTCTGGGGCATGCAGGATATACACACACGAGCTTGCGAGTTGCCAGCTTTTGGCAACCGACACGTCGGGCCAAGGGCTGCAGCACGTCCTTCGGACCACTTGGACGGTAGTATCCCAGACGGATCGATGGGATCAAGCATGTCGAGGTGCCGAAGCCACAGCCAGGCCGGTCATGTGCGAGACGCATGGCAAGGTCGAATTCGAGTCCCCCGAGAGTGATGATTGTGCCATCTGCTTCCTGCTACAGTATCTACAGTGCTCATCTGCTGCAGAGCAGATACGAGTACCAACCTGCACAGACAACGCCAGACCCACGACTTGCTCCTAGAATGCCCCCCCGCGAACGCCGTGCCCAGACTACACTCTCTCAAATTTTCCAGCTAAATCGGAGTAGGCCCTTGCTTCTTAGGCTGCATCCTGCGCAGTCTGACGATCATGCTCCTCGGGTCGTATGCTCTCGTCTTTGGATCCCAGCTTGCCCTCACGTCAAAGACGAGCCACGCCTTGGGAGCGTCAAGTTCTACCATCCCCGAGACTAGAATACTCCCCCTTGGAGGAAAGTCCGGTGCAGGCCGCCAGGTTTGTGAGAACTTGGTCCTGAATGCCATCATGGGCTTCACCAAGTGCGCATGTAGAGCCATGGCCGCCGATCCGACTTCCAATTCCTCTGGGCCTTTGCCCATGAGCGCGGGTTTCTCGGAGGATCCGGCCGTCAGGCCCTTGGGCGGTGTCGCTACAGCTGTGGTTTGTGCTCGGGTGTTATCCTCCGTTGCGAGCTGTGGGGCTTGGGATCCCTTCAGCAATTGCTGACGCCGAGTCAATACCTGATCGAGCGGCGCGGGAGGTGTGCCGGATCTAAATCCCAGCATTCTTGCAAGATGTTTCATGTCGTCAACCACCATAACCTTGATGAAGCTCCAGGATGATTGTGCCAATGCTGAAGGCCACAGGCATTGCTTGATCCTGAGAGCGACCTGAGATTCGACAGGCTGGGTCCTCCATTCAATGTAGTCGTCCCCGATTTCTATCCTGTACACAAAGGGTCAGTCTCTAAGCCTTGGAGTGAGGTTGGATTGATACATACCCCTTCCTCTCAAACCCAGCCGGCGCAAATTGCGGAAAATCCACATCGAGCCAGTATCTTCTCAATACCATCCGCTTGCCGCAGCGTACCGTCAGTACAGGGTGCTTTGATGCAGCGGACTGCACGATGGCTGCGAGCTCATCTAAGTACTGTTAGCGATTGCCATCTTGCAAGGGTCAAAAGCAAGACCAACCTCGCACTTTCTGCGCCAATTTCTTGTCCTTGCTGAACTTGACGAATTCTTGCCACTCAGGGTCGCTACCGCGATACGGTACGGGCTTGAGTTGTTTTGTTGTCCCTGGAAAGGGGATAAAAAGCGGCTTGTGGGCCTCTTCGAATTCTTCACTGGGTAGGTTTTGCAAAGCATCGGCCGCTGCTCGGTCCAACGGACTGAGAACAACTTCCGTATAGATGGAAAGACTAACATAAGCGGCGAGCATGTATATAACGATCTGCCTAGGCAAAGAAAAATCGTCAGCGCGTGTCCCAGATGACTTGGATCTAACATACTTTGGCCTCATCCATTGCTTCTTAAAGCGGACCCTTTTAATATTCGAAGACTGACCGGCCTGATGCTTCGCCTCCAACTTCAATGGTAATCTACTAAGAGACACGAAGTTCTGTCTCCGTAGGCTCCCATCCAGGGGGAGGAGAGCCCTCGGGGCGCGCATCATGCGTAACATGGTTCGGAGGATTGGGTTCACAGGTCAAGGCCCGCCTCGATTGGTGGCGGGCCCTGGATGATGAGTTCGACGCTCTTGGAGAGCGAGTCGGGCAGACTGGCAGCGGCTACAGTCGCAAGAGCGCTGTGATGGGATGTTCGTAGAGCAATAAAATTATAGGCAGGATACCTATCTTCGTCGATAATTCAGTGGTGTTGACATGAGTTCGCGGTGACAGTCGGCAGATCCCAATCAGGTCTGAAAGAGGGAAGGCGCTTCCGCAGTTGCCTCAGTATGGGCGGCAACCTGAATCTGCCTGTCGGCCAGCAGCTTCACTCGCATCCTCTCTTTCGAGTTGCAGGCCGCGCACCCTGCATCACAATCTAAATCTCAAGCAGCATCAATCATGAAGCTCTGCGATAGCTTCCTTGTGCCAGCCTTGATCGGTGTCGCCTCTGCAATAGCGGATGCGAATGTCTACATTTTCGATGCGAATGGAGCAGCAACCACCACGAGTCCTCCAATCCTCACACCAGAACAAGCACGATTGATTTTCGCCCAACGCCTGGGTGCTTCGCAGTATCATGGAGTTGGAGATGCCAGCGAGGCGACTCTATCATTCATCAACCAGTTTGGAGCTCCTCAGGAATCACTATTCCAAGCTTCGGAACATGAGAAGGCAGCAGAGCTGGTTCTGATCGTGGAGGGTTTCTCCTCCGAAGCTGCCGAGCCCCTGGTGAGCGAATGGGCCTCTTTACAACCGGCTTTTACCATATCAAAGCCGCCCTCGATGGCTGCGAACGAGAGGCTTGTGTCAGATCTGCAGAAGCATTCTGGACAAGGTGGACAAAAGTGCTCGCTTGGAAATGCTATCAATCCTTTTGATAGGAACTGCTGGAATGGAAGATCAAGCATCATCCATTTCGATTTGGTATCCGAGAAGGTAGACTGCCAGGCATTTGACATGTGTTGCATTGACTTACACAGGTTGATCAGGGCGATTCTAAGATTGACGAGTTCATGTCGGCCCAGAAGAGATTGATTCGATTCGCCCAGAAGCATGAAATTAATGTTGCTGTGGTACTGATGCCGGAAGCTTCTCGGACATCGAAGAGCTCTGCGAAGCCGTATGGATCTTACGAAGCACCTTCTCAGGTGTCGCCTGGCAAGGTGCGGCGACAGGCTGTGGAGGAGCCAATAACGGAAGCTTTGGTTCCATCTTTACCACGAGCGTTCTCATCGAAACAAGTTACATCTTCCAATTCATCGAGCAATACAACAAAAACCCCGTTGCTCAAACTTCCAGCGCTCTGCTACGCATCTGAAGAAGTGTGTGCATCAACGACAAATAACTGCTCTGGGCACGGCTCCTGCTACAAGAAGTACTCGACCAGAAAGTCGGCATGCTTTACTTGTGGCTGCAGAACGAGTAATGAGACCTTCACGCATGGCGAAAAGAAGTACTATACGACGGTCGCTTGGGGCGGCTCGGCATGCCATAAGAGAGATGTCAGCAGTCCATTCTGGCTCATTGCGATCTTCACCGTTGTCTTGGTGGGTATCGTCAGCTGGGGAATGGGTTTGATGTATAGTATTGGAGAGGAAAAGCTCCCCGGCGTGATTGGCGCCGGTGTCTCCAGCAAGACCAGATAGGCCCGTATTCATGTATTATCTGACGGAATCAATCTGGTCGACGGATTTGCGTTACGAGTGTCAGCGGCGTTGGGACGATTGTACTTATTAGGTTTGAGGCTGGTGCACAGAAGGACGACTTTGAGAGCTTGCGGAATACGTGCCGTCACGGACGACATTCTGTGCCCGTTCACTGGACAAAGATGCTCCGATGCTCGGGCCGCGGCAGAGGTGAAGGGGGACTATTGGTCGATCGAGTGTTGTGTCGAAGTGTGAGTCTAACGGCTCCTAACCAAACTGGAATTAATAGATCTTTGCTCCATGGCAGATACTCATTTGCGATGATTTCCGCCCAGGTTTGGCAGATCCTCATTTTTCGCGCACATGCACTTAGGTCGAGATGACAGAGGTATCCCGTGTTCATTTGGCCTTGCGCTTCTTTTTTGGGGGTCATTAGCTCGTTCGTACCGCGAGCTACGCCCGAGGCCCTTTTCAGAGTGTGGAACAAGTCTGGTCGAAGTGTTTATCTGGTCTCGGGTACCTACTCGACGACGAACCGAAGTCCTTGGGCCAGGTCCGCCACCGGGTTTCCAATCAGGTATCCTAGGTGATGCCTGGTTAGCAAAGTTGCCGCCGGCTATACCAACTACTTTTGCTGCCTCAATCGTCCATGTTGACGTCAGGTATGGGCGCCGCGGAAGGACGTGCGAGCTTTGCTTGACATAGCACTAGGTGCGCCACTCTCCCTTTCGATTCTGGTCACCTCATCATTCGGGGCGGCAGAGGCTTTCGATTCGGTATCGGGTCACGTTTCATCGTTGTCAACGAGGATATGCAAGCATCACAGCCCAGCCCAGCTCACGATACATCTATTCAACACGTCTTCTGCGCCGGAGATGGCGACTGCTCGTCCCGATGTGGGAGCCAATAAGCCCGATGATGTTCCCAGCATGACCAAACAGCCGCATAGTCGGGCACCTTCTGATCTTCGACAATGATCCTCTGTACACCTCTGCCTTGCTACTCGGGTCCCAGCAGCATGGGGACGATGGAGGTTGAGGTCCCCGTGAGAGAGCCGAGACACTTTCCTGATATCACGCGGAGCAAGAGGCATCTATTGGAGCTTGAAAAGGTCTTGATTACTGTCTTTATCCTTCGGCTTTGGGGTCTGGGCAAGGAGAGTCTCCAGAAGGGGAGAGGGAAATGGTCTCGTCCGACTTGGATGCCGAGACCGAGGATAGATACAGATAGCGGACGGATATGGGAATTCTTCGGGCATCCCGGCCTGGCTCACCGTCCTGTGGTTTGGTGAGGTCAGATCTTTGTGTTGAGTAGGCCCTGGATTGCTGACGGCTGGCGTGGAGGCGCCCCTACTGCGTTCCCACAGCTCCCAGCCTTGAGAAAAGCCGAATTGGCAGAGCAATGGCCCCCGCATAAGAACCCGCGAGACGGAGGGTCTGAAACGAAGAACCGTGGAGGCACTCCCCCCCCCCCGGCCAGAACGCCCATGCTTCCCCCTCCTGTTCGGCCACGGGTTCGGTGGCACGGGCACGACGCACAGCTCTGAGAGCGGGAAATTCGCCGGGTCGATGTCGTGATGACGCGAGAGATGGGGAACCGCACGCCGCGATTGAGCTGCAGATGGTGGAGGGGGTGAGCGTGGAGGAGGTGAGCGTGGAGGGGGACGAGAGGCGAGGGGGAGGAGAAAATGTCCTGGTCGATGGCCGATGCCCAAGCGACACGTCGGAGATGTGGAACGTCCGAGGCTGCATCTGCCCTGCCAAGCCAGCCACCTGTTGATGTCGCCACCCGCCACCACGAGAGCCCGCGTGCCGGTCGCAGCGATTTGGGCCGGGGCGGAAAGGCGCGCAGGTCGATGTCGTGAGCGGCGCCCCCGTCTGGTCTCTCGTCTCTCGTCTCTGGTCTCTCGTCTCTCGTCGCTCGTCGCTCGTCGTGGCCCGAGCGAAGATGGGCCATCCCATCTCCCACCTCTGACCTCTCGAGGTCGCGCGACACACTGGCCTCCCGATCCGGAGACCGGAGGCTGGAGAGCAGCGCAGCTCGGTCGGGACGTGGGTCCCTGGATGCGGGCGGGTCGGAGCGCGTGTCCCCCGCGAGTCGCCAGTCGCCGGTGGTCTAGCGGGGGGGGGGGGGATATCTTTTTGAGATGTATGAGATGAGGTGTATGGGATGGATGAGATGGATGAGATGGATGGTATATGGGATATATGGGATATAGGAGATGTATAGTATACATGAGATATATGAGATATATGAGATATATGAGATATATGAGATATATGAGATATATGAGATATATGAGATATATCAGATATATGAGATATATAAGATATATCAGATATATGAGATATATGAGATATATAAGATATATGAGATGTATACAAACATATAAACATACATATCCACCGCATCACATGTCATATATTCACATCTACATGCAGGTAAACACACACATCGACCGCCTTCCATATTCACGTCTATTCGTCTATTCGTCTATTCGTCTATTCGTCTATTCGTCTATTCGTCTATTCGTCTATTCGTCTATTCGTCTATTCGTATATCCACATACATCCGCATCCCCATGCATACGCGCCCGGTCGAGAGGAGCGGTGTCATGACAAGGACCGGAGGAGCGGCCCGGGGGATCTCCTGGAAGCCCTCGCGCCGACCGTGGCCGTGCGGTACCCGGCTGGCAGAGCAGAATCCTCCCGAGATCCTCGGACTCGACCGTGCTCAGCTCGGCGGTTTCGTCTCGTCCGCTGACAGCGGCGGGTGGTCGGAGGGCGAACGTGTCGAGGGCGAGACGAGAGCTGAGGCGACGACACGGACACGGACACGGACACGGACACGGGCCACGGCCACCGCCTGGGCCGAGTATCAGCCACCTCCCGAGCCGCAGACTGACCAGCCGACGACGAGCATCCGGCCGCCGCATCGCCGGACTGCTTCAGCTTCAGCTTCACCATCGCCATCGCCACCGCCATCCGCATCCGCATCCCATCTCCCTGCCCCTCCGAGGAGATGCTGTCCTGCACGCTCGTATCCTCGTCGTCATCGTCGGCGTCAGCATCAGCTTCATCTTCATCTTCATCTTCCTCTGCAGCCCCAGCATCAGCGACAGCCCCAGCAGCCCCAGCAACCCCAGCATCATCACACCTCATCGGCCCCTGTACCTGCCCCTGCCCCTGCGTCGTGCGTTCTCTTTCCATGTTTCCTGTCTCTGGCGCCAGACGCTGTCGCCGTCGTTCCGGGGGCATCATTGCTCTCCGCTCTCTTGTGGCTCTGCGGATCAATTCAGCCCCATCTGTGCTTCGTTGCGTCTTCCCTCGATTTTCCTGCCCTCCACCCTGCACCTGAGCCAGGTCGCGTCCTCTTTACAATATCATCTCTGCTTTCCCATACATTCCGGGCACCGCACCGTACAGCAGCCCATCGGATCGAAGAGGGGGAAGAGAAAAAGAAAACCGACGAACAAAAAATAAAAAGCAGAAAAATTGGGGAGCAAAAAA
>JAENRP010000059.1:0-142839 GCA_024741835.1 Diplocarpon mali | reverse complement strand
GGCGGGTAGGGGATCACCTATCGTGCAGTCGGTGCATCTGGTGGACCGGGCCAAGGGGCAGCGAGGCAGCGAGGGACCAAAAAGGCGTTATCGGTGCATCTGCTCGGACGATGAGGAGAGAAGACAATGTATGCCATGGCTATTCTTACTATGGGGCGGTTGATGTGGGTGAAGACGTTGCCTCCAAGGCCATTGCTGCTCCGAGCATATCCCCCCCCTTGACCTCGGGCTGATGTAGCTGATGCCCATCTCCCTCGCGCACACTTTCCTGCGCCATTTGCCCCCGTCGTACGTAGATCCGGCTCGCGGCCTGGTGGCACACCCAGCCGACGAGATCTCTATCGCCCGTCCTTTGACACGCGTTACACGCATGGCCGGCACAGAGAGAGGGGGGGGTGGGAGGGAGACCGGACGACAGAGCGAGATCTCGGTGTCCTGCCAGACCCCGGGGAGCCGGACTCTGCATCTACCTCGCCATCTCCGCCCGCCCGCGCCTTGCCGTCTCCGCCCCGTCGGCATACCGGTCATATGATAAACGGTCATGTGAACAGTCACATGACAAGGAAGGCTTGGCCAATACTGTATCTACTCTCCGCCCGCGAGGAATAGCGTCGAGGGCACGCTCTTACACACGAGTATAATGCAATATACTCGCGCAGCTTCACCTGTGCACACGCGCACCTCATGTGATACCAACCCGCCCCCGTCTGGGACAGGTGCCCGGCGTGCGAGACGGCGGGCCACGACCATCGCGAAGGTAAGCGAGGGCCCGTGATGGCCTCCCTCCTATTGTCGCTCGCCAGACGGCGGGGGTGCTCTTCGCCCGCGTGGCCGCGACGCTATTGTGCGCGGGCGGCGCCGGCGCTCAAGAGAGAGAGAGACAGCTGCTCTCGGGCTATGCTGCCCTTCTCCCTCTCTTCTCTGTTGGAGCCGGTATTCTCACTCTGCCCGCGCCGTCTCACTCTGCCCGCGCCGCCGCCACGTCGGGTGTGGTGTTTACTTTTTTTGTTTACTTTTTTTTTTTTTCTCTGGCGAGAACACAGTCCCGACTCCCGCCGGAGCAGCAGCGCTCGTCCCCCGGATGACGTCCCGGAGTCGCGTGCGCGCGCTCAGGCAAGCCCAGATGAGCGCGTTCCAGCAGCAGCAGCAGCAGCAACAGCAACAGCAACAGCAGCAGCCGCTGCCGCCGCCAGCTCAGTCCCATCTGAGCCCCTCGTACAACGCCGACGCCCAGCCGCAGGGCCCGGCCGCATACCGCCCGCCGTCCGCCGAGAGCCGGGCCGTGCCCCTCTACGACGCCTCGGCGGCCCCCCTCCCCTCCCCGGCAGACGGGAGCCCGGCCCAGCCGGCGCTGACCGGCGGCTGGACGGGGGGCTACCACGCGCCGGCCAACGGCTGGGACCCGATGGAGGTCGACGACGGCGCCGCGGCGACCGACCTCGACCAGGCCGCGTGGTGAGTCGGNCGGCCCCCCCCCCCCCGGCGCGGCCGCCCAGGCTCTCCCCCTCGAGGTGCGGGCTAACGAGCCAGGCACTACCAGAACGTCGCGTTTCCCGCCATGCTGATCCGCGCCCTGGTCACGGGGACCCCGCTGGAGGAGCCGCCCGCCTACGCGTGGCGGCGCGTCAGCGTCGCGTGGGAGGCGTCGGCGTTCGCGTGCGTCGTGACGGCACAGTGCCATCTCCTTGCCCAGGCGCAGGTCGAGGCCCCGCAGTATCGACAGCAGTAGCCGAGCCAGCCGGCCTGCTCCTCCTCCTCCGCCTCCTCCACGCCAGCGAACCTCCCGCCCCCCCACCGGTGGTTCGCGAGCCGCAGCCGAAAGTCGGCCGCGACGGGGGTTACGTGGCGCGGGGTCCTGTGTCGGTGTATGTATCTGTATGGTTGGGGGGGCCGACGGGCGGCTTTGTTGTCTTGAGGGTTTTAAGCGAGGGACCCACTCGAGGCGGGGAAATGGGGGAAAGGGGGGAAAGGGGGGAAAGGGGGAGGTGTGTGCAAGGGGGAAGTCGACGAGTCCGAATGAGAGCCCCGCCTTGCTGCCTGTGACTTCGAATCCTCCCCTCGCTCGAGTGTTGTTGTGTACGTCGCCGCGTGATGGTCGCTGGAGCCGTCGCTGGAGCCCCCGCTCGTCTTCACCTGGCCCGCTGGAGCGCCGCTACCCTCCTCGTGGGGCTCGGTCGTGCAGGTGGTCGGGTTTCGGTGGCCTGCGCCGCGGCGGGGTGCATAGATCAGAGGGCTTGGGCAGGGGCGTGGGACTCACCGTCAGAGCTGAAGTGGTGACTTCGGAAGGCTGGCTTGGCTGTTCTGCCTAGAGCGCGGAGTAGATCTTGATTATATTTAAGCCTAAAAGCTCCCCAACAGGAATTCCTTACATCCTACCGACAGGAGATTAAAGGGCTGATACAAAGCTGGCTCCGATCGCAAGCTAGTGACACCCTACCGGCATCTCCGATGATTACAAATTGCCTGAGCAGATTCTACGCCGCAGCCCCCCCCTTTGAACCCCCCGAATCGTTCACTGGCCAAGCGAGCCTCGAGACAGGGCTCCTAGGCCGCCCAATCTCGCCCTCGTGCCGACCAGCTGCTCCCACCTCCTTCCCACCGGCCCACCGGGGCACAGGAGTGCCCGAATGTTGCCAGAGGAATCAGACGGCATAACCTCCACTGTTGACCTGCCTAGGCTCGCTAGCAGCCTCAAAGGTGCCGTTGGGCAAGATCCTCAGCCCCTGGCCGCTGGTCCGGGCCCTTTCCGTGTGAGCCACGACAGATCCGAGACTCGCAAGGAAGGCCGTGGTCTGGTTATCCCATCCCTGGATACCCAGCGCCTCGTTCGAGTACTCGAACACAACCTCGTTCGGCGCCAGTTGGTCGTGCATGCGAGGCGAGCCAAGAGCGGCGGCCGACGTCATGTTCTGGTCCAGGACGCGCCAGAGGTGCTGGGCGACCTCGGTGATGATTTGGGATCCACCGGCGGCGGCGTGCGCGACGTAGACTCCGCCGTCGGGGTACTCGACAATGGTGGGTGAGATCGAGGAGAGTGGGCGCTTGCCCGGCCGGATGTAGTTGGCTTCGGTAGGAATGAATCCGAAATCGTTGGTGGTATGTGGGATACTGAAGTCGTTCATCTGGTTGTTCAAGACGTCGCCCGTCTCAGGGACCATGACTCGGCTGCCCCAGCGAGTGTTGATGGTGCTAGTCAGGGCAATCGTCAGGCCGCTCTGGTCGGATGCAACCGATGCAGAAGTTCCCGAATCCGTCCTGACAGGATCGTTAGCGGAGAAGGGTCAGGCCATCGTGGGGCTTGCGCCGAGGGGGAACGTACAGGACTTCGTAGCCCAATGGGTTGTAGGCTTCCACTTCCAGCGTGCGATCGGGTTGGATCATGTCTCTGATCTTGGCAGCCGTAGCCTCCGAGCACATGTTTTCTTGGTAGGCGCCGATGTCTAGGAAATCCGGATCGCCGAGAAGTGTACGCTGACCATATGCGAATCGGAAAGCCTCGTTGAGATAGTGGGTGGAGAGGTTGGAGTTGGCGGAGCTCGACATGTCGTATCCTTCGATGATCTTCATGATACTGCCGACGATGGCACCACCGGACGGTGCGCTACCAGTGTAGACCTTGTAGCCTCTGTACTGCACGGGAGTTAGCCCTCTGCGTTCGGCTCGGAGATTCGGGGTCGGTTTGCAAATCCCGAATCCCAACCGTCCGACGCGATCCGGGGACGCGTCTTGCCGAGGGAGAGGGGAGATCGGGAGACCCGGAGCAAGACAGGCGAGAGTGTACACGTACGGTGAAGCTCGTCATCGGCCGGGTCTTGACATGATAGTTCGCAAGATCGGCAAGGGTCATGGTTCCCTCGGAGCGTTGGAGGGCCTGAATGGTGGCGGCCGCTACCTCCCCGTGGTAGTAGGCGTCGGGGCCTTGGTCCGCGATGCGTTCCAGGGTGTCGGCGTAACGCTTTCGGGTCATCGTTTGACCCAGGCTGACCAAGATCCCGTTTGGAGCGAAGTCAATGGCCCACGAGGGGTCGGTCGCCATGAAGCTGGGGGAGGTTAGCCAGCACGTGACTTGGGGATGTGCAGAAAGGGGCGGACGCGACCCCAGCGGGATTCGAGACCGTCGTGAGAAAGAAATTGGGCGGCCTACGTCTCGGAACCCATGTATCTTATCAGATCCTCATTCACACGGAAGCCGTGTCGAGCCACGTTGACCGCAGGCATGACCAGCTGCTTCCAGGGCAGCGATCCGTACTTGTTGTGAATGTACTCCAGGCCGCGCAGCTCGCCCGGCACACCACTCGCCAATCCGCCTATGAGGGAGAAGGTACAGTTGGAGCACGGAGGCGTGAACATGTCTTGGAATGCGGCAGCAGGCGCCATTTCACGGAAATCGATGAACTGTTGCTGCGTTAGTCGGGTCACGGAGGATCCTTGAAGGCCGTTCTCCGTCGCGCCGGGCACACGAGAGCAACGCCGACGTTCCCCAGGCAGAGCCAACCCCACTGACCTCGTACTCCCCGCGCTTCGACCGCACCGTGGCAAAGCCCCCCCCTCCGATTCCCGAATGATACATGCAAGTGACGCCGATACAGAGCTGCGTTGCGATCACCTACTGAGCATTAGCCCTGATACGAGGCAACTGCCGGCAGGCCGCGGACTCACGGCATCAGCGGCATTCCCTCCACTCTTCAGGATATCGGCGCCAATCTTGGAGCAGACATCGGCCTCTGACGCCACCGCTCCCAGCTTGGGGACCGCCTCCTGCGGGTAAGCCGAGACGACCTGGGCCGCGAGGCCGAGGAGGAGGGCGTCCAGGCGGAACATCTTGAGGGCGACGGACCGGTGGTGGAGCGCGACGGGATGGAATCCGAGACTGGGGCGACGAGAGAGAGAGAGAGACTGGGGCGACGAGAGAGAGAGAGAGACTGGGCCGACGAGAGAGAGAGAGAGACTGGGCCGACGAGAGAGAGAGAGAGAGAGAGAGAGATAGAGAGGAAGAGATGAAGAGAGGGAGAGGGAGAGAAGAAGAGGAAGAGAAGAAGAAGAGAGACACGGAGGGAGGCAGGAAGGAGAAAAGAAGGTCCGGCTCGTGACGCGTGGAGTCTAGTAGTCATGACGAGAGAGGGAGGAGAGGAGTCTGTAAAGTACCGGATCGAGTCTTTCGCAGACCGGCGCCGGTCGAGCTATCGCCAGACGAGGCTGGGCACCGGACACGAGGCTATGGTATCATGGTATGGCTCGAATCTCGTCATGAGGATCCTCCGGGCTCAGCAGGTCGCGCTAGGCCCTTTGTGAGGCCAGCACCTCTCGCACACGAAGCCCGTTCCGAGATTGTACATCACCGGCCGGTTTTCCAAATCCAGACCCGAGCTCGTCGGGCGAGTCATCCTCTCTCTCTCTCTCTCTCGCTTTTTTGGGGTGAGGCACGTGACCGTCCGCTGCCAGAAACGCCTGCAGCTCCGGGGGCACCGAGCGGGATCCTTGCGGGCGAGGTCCTGTTTGTCCCTATCTGCCGCATCATCAAGGAAGGGCGAGGGCCAGGGCCGGGGCCACGGCACGGGCAAGCCGCTGAATAGATTGGATCGGTCGGAGAGAAGAGCAGAGAGAGGCAGAGAGGGGAGAGGAGGAGGAATGGAATGGAGGTCGGAGGAGTGAGGGGCGTCAAGCGACAGTGACGTATAGGTTGGTTGGATGCGACTGGACGAATTCTGGGCCAGGATTGCGCGATGCGGTCACGTGCGACCGGGTATTGTCGTGACGCGCGTGTGGTGACTCCCGTCAACTCGGCATGGGAGGATTAAGCATGGCGACCTCTCTGGTGGAGCAGGGGAGTTGGTCAGCGCGAGGGCCTGGGATTTCGGGTTCCCGCTCGTGGGTCAGGTGAGCAGGGCTGGGGGAGGAAGGCTGGGGGAGGAAGGCTGGGGGAGGAAGGCTGAGGGAGGAAGGCTGAGAGAGGAAGAGAGAGGAAGAGAGGGGAAGGCTGAGATAAAGAGCCACCTTGCCTATACAAGTCAACATAGCCGGAGAAGCCCCGCCGGGAGCACCGGCGGGGATTGGCTGCTGGCGGGACCCGCTTCCAACGAGATGGGTCGAACCCGTCAGCCTTGCAGACCATCCGGGGCCGAGTAGAACGGGGGTGTCTGCGATCTGGCTTATCTTGCGTGTGACCATTCGGATGCGGCTCAAGGCACCGCGCCAGTATCTCGCGGGACACTCTCGCCGGAAACGCCCAGGCACCTCCAGTATCTCGCGGGACCACCGGCCCCACTCGGATCATTCGTCGTGGAATCCTCCCGGATCGGTATTGCGTCGGCACACCGGGTAAGACGTAGATACACATTCGCTGGTATCTGCAACCACCGCGGCGACCATGAACAATGCACCGGGTCATCTTACGATACGACCTCTTGCGAAAGACGTCTTTCGTCTACACATCTGCGAAGCCGAACGGGGAACTTCCCTTGGTCCGGGAGAAAGGTTCACATCCTTATCCGTGGTAGATTGAAGATAAACGACTTTCTACTGGAATGCCATGTGGGTTTGACGGGAAACGTACCATGATAGCACTGGCTATCTAATCGGTCTATTCAAGTTTCCCCCATGTCCGACCATATCAGCTGTGAGGGAATCCCAAATCATCTCGAGCGGGATCAATCTCAGCGCCGGCGAGATGGCAGACCAACGGCTTATTTTTAGCCCAGCCAAAACCAAACTCCCCTGGTCGTGCTCGGGGCCGTCCCCGAGGGAACGCCAATACACCGAGCCTGAAGGGAAAAAAGTACATCAGAGCCTCGACTCGACCCAGCCCAACTGGTGAAATCATTGCGGCATAGATCTGTGCAGGGTCCCTCTGAGTTCGCGGCCGGCCACCAACCAGGGTTGGCGCACAGGCATACGTACCATCATTCTGAAAATACCGTTTCGCAAGCTCCCCTCGTTCGAACTGCATCTCCTGACATCCTCCTATCCAGTAGAGCCGGAAGCGAGAGAAAGCAAAAACAACAAACAACAAAAAACAAATCAAAAAAACAGAAAAAATGCACCTCGACACGTCATCTCGCCGCGATCTCTGCGCTGTTCGAACATCAGTATTCGCTCCTCCTTCGCTATCCCGTCAGTTGGGTCGGAGGATGTATTTTTAAAAGATCCTGCACATGAAGGGTCCCCGGCCGGAGGGGTCTTGTCATTATAGCCAGGCGGCCGCGCGTAAGCGCCGGCTCTGCGGAGCCGCTGTCGTAAGTCACGGGACGAGGATGGAGCGCCGCTCGTCGATACAACAGATCGTAGGAATCGAATCCGAGTAAGCGCATCATCTCGCCAGAGGAAACCCCCTTGAGCAGGATCTCGCCCTTTCGAGGGGAGGCCGAATCCACCTCGTCACATGACCCTCCGATGAGTCGGGGAGGTTATCCTGCCCGTGGATCTCTGGATACGCACTCCCTTCGACAAGGGCATCGAGTCCTGCCCCCCGCGAAGCATCGGGGAATCCCCGGGTCACCATCCAGCCCACCAGCCGATCCTGCGCTCTCTCTCCTGTCACTCCTCCGCTTCAAAACACCAACAGCCCCCGCGCCCACAGCTCTCCAACCTCCACGCCAGCGAGCCAAGCCCCCAGCCAGACGTTCCTCACCACCGCCGCCTCTCCCGCCCTCTCGTTCCACCGCCACTCCAGGCGACTCGTATCCTGGATGTGCCACGCACAGCTCGCCGCCCATCCCCCCACACCCAGGACCCAGGAACGCGGAGATCTCCCCGTGCCGTAGGAGTAGATACTCAGGCTCGTGAGCTGGAAGAGCGCGAGCAGGCTCAGCGACGTGGCCGGGGAGCTCGGGGAGGCGTAGCCGTCGAGGTCGCTCTGCAGGGCGGCGTGCAGGAGGATGTCGACGTAGAGGATCCAGAAGAAGGTGAAGGCGGCGAGGAGCAGCAGGTCCTCGGGGACGTCGCGAGGCCGAGAGCCGCTCCAGGCGGCTGGGAGGAGGGAGACGACCGCCAGGCCGCGGGAGAGCTGGCGGAGGGCGGGCATGTGTTTGGCGGCGACGGCGAGGGAGACGAGCAGCCAGGGCGGCACCCAGAGGAGGAGGTGGGATGGGCCCTGGAGGTAGTAGACAGCAGCTGCAGTGGCCAGGGCCCAGCATGGATAGCCCGCGGCCAGGAGGATGGTGCGGTACGAAGCCCGGGAGTCGATGTCCTCCTGGTGAGGATCCAGCATGTCACTTAACCTGTCAGCAACGGCCCCGACGACACGGCTCGCGAGCGGACTGACTCGAGAGCACGACCGGCAGAGGATATCATGACCAGCACCAGCAGGCGCTTGCCGAGCGGGGCGAAGAAGTCCACGACGCCGACCTCCCTCCCCTCGACTTGACACGCGAAACAAGCCGCCCAGACTAGGTTGAGGAGAGCGGGAATCAGCATCTGCTGCGCGATCGACAGCCCTCATCTCTGGACCTCCCACGAGGCCTCTCTGGTACAGGGAGGGAAACGCACTGATGGGAAACCACGCCAGGAGAGCCGGAACGAGGTTGTACGGGAGAGTTCGCGCCCACGCGATCGGCTGTCTGGGTCCAGGTCGGCTCTCGCCAGAGCCCGGGCTGGCCATCATGATGACCACGGCCACGAAGGGCGGCTGAGCGCACACGGGAGCAAGTCAACAAACAACGATACTCCGAGACCTGGCGTCTCGAGGTCGAAGCCCGTGACGCGCCGCGCCAGATGGGGGGGGGAGAACGGCGGAGAGGAGCTTTCGACGTATACTTGTATCTATGTATCTACATACATACCTATATACCTATATACCTCTACACCTCTACACCTCTACACCTACGCCCCCTCTGGAATGAACAGCAAAGCATCTCGGACAGGGGACGACAACACATCACCAAGACGCCTGGCCGCGAAACCAAATCCCCCGTGCAGGGTGGTGATTGGTCGACGGCCCTTGCCCGAGAGTCAACGGAAGCTCGTGTCGCGTGGCAGCGGTCCACTCGCCCTCGCTTGGTTCACCGACTCTCGGGACGGGGCGGGGCGGGGAACGGATGGGAATGGAACGGAGCGGATGCGGGGAACGGGGTGAGGAAAGGGGGGAGGGAGGTGAAGAGGGAGGGGACCGGAGTCCATCCGAGCAGTCGTCTCCTCGGCGGCGGGAGTCCCTCGCAGCGTCGCCTGGCTTGCTTCGGCGGCGAGGGATTGGGAATGTGTTGGTATCGTTCCAGGCGATACGCGCACAACGACGAAGCTTCTCGAACACGTGGTTTTGTATTCGTACTCGTACAAGCTTGTGCCTCCGAGCTCGTCTTGGAGGGCGACAAGTAGATACAGAGAGCTATGCCGAGCAACGCTGAGCATCGAGTGAGTCCCCACGTCACATGACTATCATGTGACCACTATCCCGACAGATTCCCCGTGACGCCGGTGGCTGTGACGAGTAGGACGAGTGCCTTGCACACTCTGAGACGTCGCAGAGCGCACCGGTCAGAGGGCCGGGGTCGGGTCGGCTGTCATCGGTTGTCGAGGTAAGACGCCTCTCTCCCGCGAGGATGGGCGAGGCCGGCGCGAGGTCTGGCCGCTCGGCGCGACATCTGGCACGGCCCGCGGGCCGAGCGTGGGCTGCGGCCGTGGAGATGGGTTGCACGGCATCCCGGACGCGGGAACGGCGTGCCGAAGATCGGTAGCGGCGACGAGTCGCATGTCGTCCTCCCGCACGACACATCATACCGACCTGGCTCATGAAGGAGCGCCGTGTCCGTGTATGACCAGTACGGGACAGTCGGAGCCTCGCCATCTCGGCCCGCATTGCAGAGGGACTATTTGGTCGGCGTGCTCTCACACCCACGGGTCGTGTGCGGATTATGGACAAGCACGGGTCAGACGCCGAACCGCGAGGGACGAACGGCGGAACGACACTGCGCATCTCACACGCATGCAATCCTCCGCCCGGCAAGGCAAAGCGGGCTTCGTAGGTAAGCCTAGCCACATCCCCTCTTCTTTTCGAGACCCGCTCACGAACACTCTCGTAGACTGCGGCGAGCTCTCCCTAGATCAGTGCAAGTCGGCCACCAGCCCAGCGCAGACGCACCATTCGCCTTTTTCGTCCGGGCCAGTTCCTCAGCAGCACGCGTGCCACCACCTGTATCCTCCCAGCTCTGCTCCTCTTTCCCCTGGGCGAGGGGGCCCCGAGCGAGTGGCCAGGCCTGGCTTCACGTGCGCGGCGGAAGTAGGCTGATGCGAGACATCAGCCTGGCGCGGGATATCGGGTCGACTCTAGACAGGGGTTAGGTCTCGATTGAGAGACTGAAATTAGAGCTCAGGGGAGGACAGAGGTGGAGAGGCAAGACGTGTTTAATTTGACCGTGGGAGTGTAGTCCGCGGGTTGGGTGTTTTCGGAATGTGGTGGATGGCTGGCATCGTGGACTTAGTGTTTCCTGTAAGAGGTGTGCAGGGAGCCATGCCGCTGAAGTCCGCTGGCTACTGGTCCGTCTGCTCTGGAAGTTTGCGTGGGGACCTAGAGCAAGATACACCAAAATTGGGAAGTGTATGCTTTCACGGGTGACCTTCGAGAGGCAGCAAACAAAAACCAGGCGGATACGGAACTAGCTTACAGCCCCTTCAGCCCGGGCTAGATACATGGGATTTCCACAAGGATCCTCCGGTAGGGGATTTGCTTGTGGCTGAGCACAAGACGGATGTGCCCGACAATACAGGAGAAGCAGATGCCGTGCGTGTTGGTTCAGGCTCGGCTTGGGGGCTTACTGCGTCGCTTGGTGAGGACTCAACTCGATGGAGACGTTCTCTCGTGAGACCTGTGTGTGTAGCGGATGTGAGGAATCCGTGCAAGACTTTCCAGATAGCATAACATCGTACCACGTCCTCGACGGACGATCGACCAGCCCGTTCCCGGAGAGACGGTGTCGGGAGCACTCGCGCCTCCGAAACATGCAAAATCGAAGCTTCCAAGACGTCATACTAATACCCGTTCGTCTGGCTCGAGCCGGGGAAAAAGGCACGCCTCCGCACGTACTCGAAATCAGACAGTACGGGAGAGCAAGAGCATAGGAGAAGAGCACCGTCAGGCGGGCAACGCGTGTGAGTGCGACGAGAACAAGAGTAGAGGCCAACCCTTGGTCTCGCCGGACAGGCAAGGAGAGGCGTGGTGAAGAGCCGAGTCCGAATCGCCGAGATGGTGAAGTCGGATACCGAGCCCGACAGATCACATGATCTGATCCGGATTCAGCCACTCAATCGGCAGCGCTTCCAGTCCAGAATGGCCCTGCGTTTGCCCTCCCGCACCCGCCAATCACCGTCCCCATCACACTGCATCCTGCCGCCGGTTGGGATCTGCTCGAGGGACCAACGCAGTCACTCGCTGACCCCGATCTATTTCTAGATCTGGCCGTCGACACCGCAATCTGATGTATCAATGTGGCTCGCATCGATGCGTCCAGTCGGCGCTTCAGCTGGGAAGGCAGACGGGATGTGTATATATCTGCATGGCTGCTGGTGCTGGGCCGGGCGAGAGTCACGAAGCTGCTCCTCTTGCATGGACAGTATTACAAGTCCAGGTAGCATCGGGAACACTCGCCGCCATTCGAGATGCCGGAGAAGTCGGCGAAAATGGGACTGAAACTGTTCCCTCCCCCGCCGAAAGAGAAGAGACACGGGGAACCGTCGAGGAAGCCGAGTGCTCGTCGCCATGCTGTCGGCTCCCAAACGCCCCCTGGATCCGCGGTCGAGAGATCTGAATCTCCTGCCTCTACTGCAGACGCACGACCATCTACCATGGGCGGTCCACAGTCGGCTCTAGGAGGCCGATCAACCCCTCAGAATAGCAATGGAAGACAGGCCCCTCAAGTAGACCGGGCGGCTCCCATCACCACTCCCCCACAAGCACATTTCGGCTCGGAAATTCCCCGATCGCATACGTCCTTCTCGGAAGCCCCTACGCTGGTACGGAGGAGCAGCAACTCGTCGAGTAGTTCCCACGCGGAGGCTGCGAGCAGATCTCCGCAGAGAGGCGAGCCGGCTATCATGAGATCCATGTTCCCCCGGTACAACCATCAGATCGCACTGGAGCACCAAGCGTACTACCCAACTCAAACAAGCCCAACCCACATCCCGTCTTCCAACATCAACAGAAGATCCTACTCTCCAGGACTCGGCGGCGAGCGGAGCATCGCGGGGCTGCAGAGCCCAACGCCAGTAGGACTACCAGGTCAAGCTCCGGGACAGTTTCCTCGAGAGATAAAAGATGAGAAGGCACTAGAGCCATCGTCCAACGACGAGCTAAAGGAGCTTTGGAAAGTAGTCAACGGATGGAAGGTGTCGTCTTCTGAGGGACGCCGGTTCTGCCTGAGAATGACCAGCGACCCCGAAGAGCCAACACACACCCTATCGTCCGCCGCGCAACCTTTCTACACGCTTCGTCTTGTACCGACATCCACCTCTGCTCAGATGACTATGCTGCGTCACGATCCAAATAAGACGACTAGAGATATAGGCTCGCCGAAGCTCGGGTCTGCGAAGCCCAATCCGGGATCAGAAGTCATGAGCACGACACTCGAGGAGACCGCTCGACGTCTCCCGCCGAATGATGGTTTAGTCGCCCTCCTGTACCCCCGAGCTGCGTCAGACATGGTGATAGAGCTCGCCAACAAATCGACTAGGGCGGACAGCGCGCAATTCATCGCAGCCGCGGAGCGAGAATGTGGTCGTCTGGTCTGGGATGAAGATAGTGGGAAGTACTATCTCGTACACCCAGCAATCCCCACGCCTTTCGTCGTATCTATTCACTCTTCGCCTGCTTGGTCTCGAGTCGAATACACACTCGAACATTTCGAGCTACCGCATAACATCGTCCGATTAATCCGCGATGGGTCTGGCTCCGGATTTCTGGAGATTGACACTGCGGCTGCTTCTCGGATAGACTGTTTCTATATCGTCGATGTCGCGATTTGCGCCATAATGTTGGTGGCAGTTACGGAAGAAAAGACGAGGGATTTTAAACAGTTTCAGGCACCCCCCTCGACTGCGCTGATGTCTCCCACGTCGCCGGGGCAGCTTTCATTGTCGTGGCCGGCCGGCAGAAAGGAGAAGGGGAAGGAGAGGACCAAGAAAACTAGCAAGAAAATATTCAAGATGGAAGAGCTAGAGTTGGATCTCGAGAGCCAGAGTAGTGTGGAGGTGAAGAAAGCTAAGCGAAAGGAGGAAAAAGTCCCTAGATGTTTAGGCTTGATCTGGATGCTTATTAAATGCCTGGTCTGGACGGTAACAATGAGTGTTAAAGCACTTGCCAAGATCATAATCTTTATCAGCAGGGTGTTGACTAGGGCCGAGAAACCAACTGTATAAAGGAATGGGATTGCGCAATAGCTGGACGGATTCTTGTGGCATAATTCTCAGGGAGATGCTGCAGGTCTTTCGGCGTTCGGATGTGGGTCGCAAATATATCAGCATGCAGTTTTCGACATCTTCTGATTGACAATCAATATCATTTATCTCTTGCGTTCTCGCACCTTGAACTTGACGCCTTTCTTCGTGACTCCTCCCACACTTGGTGATTTTGCCATCTTCGCTCTCTGTAACTCCAGTGCTTGTTCAGCGTCTGTTAATACCTCCAATCTTTCGCGCGCAGTACCCAATCGGAGCTCGAGCTTGTCTGCTTCCTTCTGCTGCATCTTGCGAAAATTCTTCTTCTCGATCTTGTCCAAGTTGGAATTCGCGTCTTCTTCATCCGAACCAACGTCCATATCAGCCGACTTATCCACTTTCCGTCTTTGCTCCTGCTCATCATCCACAAACACAATTTTCTTTCCCGTGCCCTGAAGACCGACTGCCCTACGCTGCAATTCCTCGACCTCCTTCAGCGCCTTGTTTCGCATCGTCCTGACATAGCCCAGATCCTGAGTCTTGAATAACCTGACAGCCTCTTGGCTCAGCACCTTGTTGCCTCTATCACCATTGATTGTGCCTGTACGATTTTTTCCGGTTGTCGCTGGCCCAGAGCGGGACATCATACCAAAGTAGAACTCATCGGGGTTCTTGTCGAGAACTTTTTGTTTCAGGGCCTTGAGCTTCTTCTTTTTTTCATTGAAGTCACGCGCGCGGGCGGAGTAGTCCTGATCCTCCTTTTGAGTATTCTATGATCTCAAAGCATAGAAAATCGTACCTTGTGTTTCTCTAACAACCCCCATTTCTGTCTCTCCTCTGGCTGTCCACGTTCTCTGTGGTTCCGCCGTTGCACGGCATTGCGCATTGATGACATTGTGGTATCTTAATCACGCGGTTTTCGATCCGAGATCATCCGCGCCCAATATTGCAACTGATATTCGTAGCGTGTGGTCTTGGTATTAGTCTCCGCAATGTTGGGTCGCATGAGAAAGTTCGATGGCTAAGCTTCGAACGGGGTTCCTCAGCCTCATGTTGGACCTAACGCTAGCAGCAAGGCTAGTCCCAAGATGGATGGTCTTCTTCGCCGTCTACGACGTGACGTCCTGCCAGTCATCTCGACGAACGATTTTCGAGCACTATTCTAGCACTCCCTTTAAGAGATTGAATTCAGCTTCGTTACATAACACTTAGAAGATCGAGCGTTGCAGCTATAATCACGTGAGCTGTAAGCTAGTTGGTCAATTTGTAGTCAAAGCTTCGGAGCTCTCAGGTTCGAGGGCAGCCAGGTCCAGACCAACCACCCTTCCAACCGTCCGCAGTCAGCTGCAAATTCATGGCAGCTATGGCAACTCCTCCACAAAAAGAGGAGGAAGTCTCTCGCCTGCCCATGCCGTCGCGAAATCCGCTTCCATTATCTTCTGGGCAGGAAGCCCAAGTTCGAGAGCTATACCACGCCCGAGTACGAGGATATTGCGCCGCAGAAATCAAATGTGCGTTATATTCGCTATCATCATAGCAGTAGAAACTGAAAATCTGCAGCATTCGCAGATTGCGCCCTAGGTCGGACCTTCACAGCGCCTTTTAGATGCAGACCGCAGAATCGAGCGATGAATTCATGCATGGTAGCACACGCGACGCAAGCCGAACAGGACGCAGCCAGAGAGGAGTGGTTTGGACTACGACTGAAGAGACAGCGAGAGCGAGAAGCTAAAGAGGAGCGGAGGAAAGAACAGGAGAAGTTTCATCGAGAGTGGTGGGGTTTGCCGCAAGATGACAGAGAGGGAGACAAGGGGAGGGATATTTTAAGGAAGGCTGAAAGAGTAGGAGGGTTTCCGAAGCGCGACGAAGGGGCGCCGAGTAAGGATCGACACAGATGATAGCTGACATGTATAAGATGCATATCATGGAGTTCGGGCATTTGGCTGGTGTTCCGGAGGGTCATTTGGATTGCATGCTCTCACCGGGAGAGTGCGTCTGTAAGTACGGGCTGTATGAGGCTGTATAAAACAACTTTTCTCGCTTGGAGCTTGATGTCAGCTACTGACAGAACACTGCGGGGGCAGAGATTTGTTGCAATCCACAGAAAGTATCACGACTTTGACAGAGGAGAGGCACCTATTGAGTTGGGACCAGATGTGGATACGAAATCCGGAACGGATTGGAGGCTCTTTGCAGTGGCGGGTAGAGGCCTAGGAGCTGCCAGTCGAGACATGCAGCATTGCTTATTGCATTTGTGTTGCGTTGTGCCGGCACTATTCTCGCTATCTTCTCTGCTCCTCCCTCTCCCTGTGTCAGTCCTTTGATTGAACTTGGTCCTTGCTTGCGAGTTTGGTGGTTTAATTCAGTAAATCCGGCTGAACGAATTGCCCTTGATCAGTCTACCGTTTCGCTAGTAGCTGGAAAAAGACGAGTGTAAAGCCGCTGCAACTATTTGGTGAAATTTAACAATATGAGATTTCTTGCATCAACATCTCTTCCATGTCAGAGCAGCATCTTGGCTCTGGCCTGTTAGTTGCTGGCAAGAGATGCGGGATTGACTCGCTATGTTCGATCACACCCATGTCATCGCTCCTCTTAATACGATGGGACTTTGAAGCCGGAACGCGAACGATGTCGCGTTCAAGCTTTCTGACTCGGCAATGAAAAGCAACATGCGCCGTTGGTTCGCCGTGCGCTCAATGCTGAACGCTCTGGCTCGGGTAACCGCTGAGTGTGACCCTTCCAATATTGAAAAGCTGGTTCCGGGCCCTGGTATCTATCCATACTTTACCCCACGCATTACTTTTCGAACAAAGAAGATCACGACGTTAGTCAGGCCAGCAGCCAGCCCCAGAAATCAACGGCACATACTTGTATCTTCGTCCTCCTGTGGATCCGCAGAGCTCTTGTGTTGACGGAGGACAGGAGGCAGCGAGAGTGCCCTTACCTGGCCTTTTCAGCCGAGAAAAATCCTCCTCCAAGAGATGGGGATGAATGGGGTATCTATTCTCCATCCTCCTGGATCGTTGAAATGTCTGCCGGGAATTCTGCCTGTCATGTGATTGTTTTGCGGCTCTGTGAGGTTTTTGAGCTCTTGCCTTCGCCTTGGATGAATTTTCGAGAACAACACTCTTCAAATCTCACCTTGAGCGATTCGAGAATCCAGCAAAGCTCTTCAATTCGGTATCACTTTCTGAAACCTGGAAGGTTGCTTTGCGAGGCAGCCGTAGCACTGTTATATTCACTTTTGAGGGAGCAGACTTCGATCCTCTCTCCAACCAAACAAGCCTCTGCGCCACCGATGCGAGTGCCAATAGCAGTTGTCACGACTCATAACACAGGGCAGTAAGTGAGTGAGTACGAAGCTTTGAGAATCTGGAGCTTGGTGGACGCGATGTATTCGTTCCCACCCGCCCATTTCATGAATCTAAAATCTGAAGCCAGATTATCCTGCGTCTCTATATTTTTTCGCTTGCAGTTATGGGCCGCGGGCTGACATCTCTCTCTGCAGATCCCACGCATTCCGACGAGGAGATTCCGTCCACAATGGGGGAGATCAACGAAGCCCCAAGGACGCCAATCCTCAAGGCCAACCTCGCAATTGAAGCTCCATGTACCTCCAGCTTACCTTCGCCTAACGCCCTCGAATCGACGCTTTCGATCTCTCCTAATCCCCTCCCCATCGAGCATAACTTCCCGGCACCACCGACTCCCCCGGCTGCACCGTCCTCGCTCTCACCCAGACCTCTGCGATACCCGGAAACCTTGGGCACCCTCATCGAGATTCGCGATTCTGAACGCAAAGGCCTTGGGGTCTTTGCTCTCCGAGATCTGCTCCCAGGCACAATTCTCGTATCCGAATCTCCCATTGTTACCCTTCAGGACAACGGCGCCCGGGTGGACCCTCTCGGTGCAACAGTCAACGCTCTCTCCCCCGAACAGAAGCAGTCGTTCCTCTCTTTGCAAGCCTTCTCTCGTAACCAAAATGAATCTCGCAGCCGAAGCATTGTCTACAGCAACGGCTACAGCATCATGGGTGACCTTGCCACGGGAGTATTCGAGACGGCATCGCGCATCAACCATTCGTGTGTCCCGAACAGCCAATACATCTGGAAGGACAGTATTGGGAGAATGGTCTTTTGGAACCGCTTCAAGCTGTTGGAGGGTGAGGAAGTCACAGTGGATTATGGTCATAAGACCAAGTATCTGAAGCGGATCTATGGCTTTGACTGCCAATGTGGCGCTTGTACAGATTCGGGCTCCGATGTAGGGAGCAGCAGCGGGAGCGAGAGAAGCAAAGGTGGGGATCTGGTGAGCATTGACGAGCTTGTACGCAAAGACGAGGTGTTGGAGAAGGTTTAAGGGGCACCGCTCCCCACCTCGGCACATATCTCTCATTTCTAACAAGGTTTCTCCGATACTCTAATCATACTTAACCCCCCCGCCCCGTGCATTGGGAGATAGGAATTAACTTGAAATGCGGTAGAGTAGTTGACACCACACATTTCCAGGGTCTCACAAGCTTTGTGACAGATGCTTGCCCAGCCTCGACCTGGGATATACATATCACCCGATGCAACTACAAATCCCCGTCGGCGTCCGAAATTCACACGCGGAAAGGTAGAGGAATAGCTGAGCGGACACTAGGGGGCATGTCGTAAGTTTGGCTTCGAAAACCTCGGAAGCTGAACGTTAGCTAGGTTGGTGTTTCAGTGCCATCAAACGAACATTCCCCACATGGTTGCGTTTAGTTCATGTATTCTGGTCTCTCAAAGTCTTTTCCCGACCCGATCGGATTACGCTCTGGTCTCCGAGTGTCTTTTTCTGACCTGATTGGATTACGTTCTAACTGGTCAAAGAATCGAAGGATATCCCCCAAGGAAATTCAGTCGAGGATATGCCAGCTGGCGGTTATGGGTACTTGCGCTTTTAATTCAATACATCAATCTAAAATTATTAGGTACAAATGCGTGGCAGGACGAGGATTAAGCCAGCTTCCAAAGACAGACATTAAACAAGACAGGAGGAAAGGAGAACCGCGCACAGAAACAGAACCAGCGTACAGACGCAACGATGATTGAACCGCAATTACGAGACCAGTTGTATTACCAGATAAACGTGACCTCGACGCGAAAGGAACCCGCCGCCATCCAATCCAATATCTTTTATAGAAGAAGCCTGAAACTAGCCCAGGTCCCGCTGCATATTACAGGCCTTGGAAATGCCTCAACTCTCAAGAGAGCCTTTCTTCTCCCCTCAGTGAACCGGAGTGCACCACACCGCGTGGATTGTCTGAGGAGGGCCAAGCTGGTTGTTGCTTTCGACGACCACAGCAGCAGCAGCATCTTTCCCATCGACACCGTAGAAAATGCAAGTGGCGATGGAGTGATCATACTCGACGTATGAGATGCTCAAGCGGCCGGGATCCTGTGAGGCTGGACAGCAGGGTCAGTATGTAACTCGTTCGACTCCATCACTTCCACTTACCGGTTGGTGTGGACTCGCCAGCAGGAGCATTCAAGGGGACGCTCAAGGTGTAAAACGCCTCTGGTGTCGCGCCTCGAAGTGTGACGGAGACAGAGGCAGGCGCTCCTTCTGCGGGGATTCTGGCGCTGAGCTGTGCTCTTGAGCTTGGAAGAGCGGAGGCGAAGGAGAGGAGAGCTGCGAGAGCAACCGAGCAGGATGTGGAGGTCTTCATAGTGAAGGAATTTAGTATTGTATTGAGAATAGGTGTTGTATTTGGAACAGCGAAGTAGATTGAGAAGGTGTCTTCTTGGTGAGGAGGATGGACCTGTACTCGACTGGGTATCCTGCTTTATAATATAAGATTATGAAAAGAATGAGATGAGCTGAGGTGAGTGTGTCCTTGAGTCCGGGTCGTACAACGAATGGCTCAATCCAATGCCTGCTTGTCGTGCTCACTCAGAAGTCGTGGAGTGAAATTATTTCCAACGAGGTCTGTCTTGACCTCAGTCTAAATAGCACTGCCACGTATGCAAAAGTAAAGAAAGCATCGCTGATCACACGTGTCGTGAGGGCACGTCGAAGCTTCAAGGGACCCGTTTGTTCCAGCCAAACTCTCGCAGCATCCCGAATACTGCCGGTCGAGATTCCGCCTGGAAAAACAGCCGTATTCCCGCTAGAGATCTATAGAGTACATCTTTAGATGGCTTGATGTTCGGCTCGTAGTGATTCCAAGGTATTGAGGTAGTGGCAGACTCGATTTTGAGTTTTAGAGGCTGGGGTTTCCCCACAAATCCGGTAGACCCCTAGGACTCGCTAAGCCCGGAGGCAGCGAGGTAGGACAATGAAGAGCGTGAGGAGACAGAAGCAAGATACTGCCACGGTGGAACTGGTTTTCAGCGTTAAGCAGCCAACCTCCTCATCGCTATGAGAGGACGAAGAGACAAGCAGCTACAAGGTATCCCGTTACTCTTCTGAGCTTTGGACCGAACGCAATACTCGCGCCGAGAAGGTAAGCAACTTCCGGTATTCCAGATACCCGAGTCGAAGCCAACGATCCCTAGATAGAATCTCTACATAGAATCGATGTTTTGCGTACGAGTAAGCGAGGGCTTACTAGGTACAAGCCTCATGCGTGGCGTGTAGAGAGATCATGTCAGAGCTTGTGCGCAGACATAATACATTCTGGACTCGAAGCTAAAGCGGCCCTCAGGCGAGATGAAGAACGTGAGGCCAGAGGCTGTGTACCGAGCTGATGTGTGTCTTGGAGACTGGACAGACCACTGGAACGAACTTCGAGGCGGTGGTTGGCGAGCTGAAGGTCCCAGGTGAAGACGGCTCTGATGCTGACCTGGACTGCGATCATCGTGAGGGAGGATCTCAGCGGCTCCGAGCTCTCGTTTGGACTGCGGTCAAATCCTGCTGTTCGAAGGTTTCCATGGTATGCGCTCGAATGATCGGTGCGGTGCGGCCACCTCCTGAGCAGCCCTGGCCTGGGAACGAGCCAGTTCCTGGTCAACGTCGATTTTATACAACCTCAATATTGTATCAACATGTTGGAATGGCGGAACCAAACACAAGAAGCGAGGGAGAAGGCATGCGCGATGTCCGCTTTGGGAATAGTGACGCCCCTTTCTCGGCTATCGCTTATATAAGTAGGTATGTAAGGCACCTAGATACCTCGCCGTATGACTGGAACCTCGGGAGATAAGCATGTAATTCATGTCCAGAGTAGTTGGGCTACAGGGACTTGGAAAAGCATGAGATCGTATCTACTAGCAACAGGTAGTAGGATGGCTAAGAACAAACATGAGAAACGCCATGCGCTTACTACAAGGTATAAGCAAGTCAGCGGCTCATCTTCTCGGAATGTCGCCCCAAGACGGCAGATGTTTGGCTGTGGTTGGGATCGGAAACCAATGTTCGCAGCTCCTCGGAATCTTGTCACTGTGATCATCTATATTCGGACTCTGTGATATGCCTCTGGAGGGGCTAGAGATCTACCTCCTTGGATCAACGAATCCCTCTCTACTTTTGGTAGCTCCGAGCCCTCTTCTGAATCCTGAAAGAGATGAGTAGTCTGACAGAGATAAGTAGGAGCTGTAACTTACCACCCAAGAAGAAGAACAGGGCAGATCTTGTTTAGTGTCTATGACTACTTATGGGTAGCCTCTTCTTCTCATGACTCTTTATACGCTATATGTATCATCGGCATTCAAAGCCAAGGACATCGCAGCACTATACATACACCCTCCATGATCCAGAAAACCTTCTAGATCCTGACCCAGATAGATTTGTAGGCTCATACAATCCAAAGACTCTCAAACCGCACGACATAAACACAGCCCTTCCAACATCCAAAACATCACCACTACTAGCGCATGAAAGAAACCCTTCAATGCCCCACCGGAACCAGATAAACTGTACGTTCGTTTGCACAGCGAGTCCTTGTCAAGAAAGCGACCCAAGACCAGAGGACGGGTTAGTCCTCTTTCAAGAGAGACATTGGAGAAATTTCCAAGATCAAGGACTGCAACAGACTCTAAGAAATTGAAATGAAGATTTGTAATGAGGCAGAGCTCAGAGGTCTCATGGCGAGCTATGATTCAAAGCTCGTGATCACAGCGAGGACCTCATTCGCAGAAGGAAGAGAGAATAGATAATCTTTCATCGGCCGAAACCCTGTAAACCTACTCGTACGATCAACATCTAGCTGGCAGGGGATCCACTTCCCGCTGTACTAATCACCGCTTGGCTGCCAGTGATTCCATCGCCCTTTGGCAGATTCAAACATCGGCCAGCCGTAGGTAAGAAGCGACTGGAAACGTAACCCCAGAAGCCAACGGTGCCAGATAGAACCTCGTACATTGGATTATCGGGCCAATAATCACTAGATATTGTATGCTACAACCAACCAGAGTATGAAGAATATGCAGGCAAGTACTCGAAAGTACAGCACATTGCGTTGCACCCTCCTGATATTCAGCCTATAATACAAGGACCCGAAACTTACATCCCCTTCCTCGTATCACATGTACCGTGGCCTATATCAGAATTTTGTGATCTCCCTCAGAGACCATATGTCCAATTTTCAAACAACTCCCTGCACGCTGCATCCATGTCTAGCCGGAGAACTTCCTCGTGACCTTGGCGATAACTGCAGGTTCTTTATTAGAGGATGTGCGTGGAAAGACGCGGGGAGAGAGGGAGGGGAGGACGTACTATGCAGGGCGACGACACTAAATATGAAAACCAGAGAGAGAACGAGAACAACGACGGGATCGACCTTCAATCCTGGGGATTCATCGGTGTAGAGTCCTGCTTGCTAGTTAGCATCCTGCAATTCAATAGCAAAAGAGCCGGATATGCTGTGGCCTGTTGCTGCGTGGTCTTTGGCCACAACTCCTTTGGCGATAGTTTCTAAGCCCGGTAAAATGACTGAAATTTGTGAGCGCTGCAATCTGCGAGAGGGCGATTGTAGCAGACTCTACCGCCGAACTCCGACTTGGACGCTTCTCCTTACACATTAAATCCCTCCGGAATATCGTCATCACGCACTCGCTCCAGCATTACCCACAATGTCACTTCGATCCAACCCAGCTCCAGCTTCAGCTGCCCTTCCTCGGGATCCTCAAAAACGTCCTAAAAGGAGAAAAGAAGAATTCACCTACTCAGCATAGTACTACTCGAGCCACCGGCCCCAGCAGCTCTCGTGCTCGACGGCCTCGCATTGGCAACCTTGTCCTTCTGGTCGGCAGCAGCGCGGCGGCGAATCGCAGTCTTCGGTCCGCCGGGCGGCGTAGGCGAGGATGGGCGGCCGGCGAGGGCGGCGGGGGAATTGACTGGGGAGGAGGAGCGTGGGGAGGACTGTTATTTTTTTTGATAAATGATTAGCATTGTGACCCGATTGCGAAGTAATTTTGAAGTGAAAGCAGGAGAGAAATTGTGGTCTCGGTAGACAGTTATTTGATTGCGCGCTGGGTAAATGGAGCGAGAAAGGATAGTTTTTACCATTATGGATTTGTGATATGTGAAAGGAAGATAGAATTCGATGCGGATTGCAGAAAGAAAGTTGGACGATATGAAGGCGGATTATGGGAAGTAGAGAGAGAAGTGGAAGTGCTGGCTGGGTCGATTTATTGAGATGAGGACACGAGCGACATTGAAAGAAAGCTTGGCAGGGATTGACGCTACTACCTGCTTGTGGGCCCGCTAAGGTTAGATGGGAATATGGGAAGCTTCAAATCTGGGGACCAGAGAAAGCACTTTTGAAAAGGCAATTTTGAACAATAAGATTTGCAAAGCTTCTATCCTGAGTACTGCTATAGCTTGTTAGGAGGGTAAAAGATTAAGTAGCTGCTTCTACTGAGTTATTACTATTTCCTGGGTATTGCAATGATGCATCTTTCCATTCTCGCTAATGATTAATGCTTCGCATCACCATAAACCTCGATTTGCTTTGATACAGGAAGGTGTCGATATGCGCCCCAAAACCGCATGCTATGAATTCAAGATAGACAAAGGAAATAGAGACCCTGCATCTATGCTTCTCCGTATTCGCTCTCCAGGTATTGACTTCTCTGCTCGCTTCCAGACAAAAAGAAAAGATGAGATGACAGCAACAGTCTACTGGACTGTGGTACTTTTCCAAGGCTGGGGCTCCTCCCAGTCTGTCTTCCTTCGCGTTCCATCCGGCCCAGCAAGAGCCATGCTCTCTTGCCCGTTCAGTTTTTGTTGACCCATCCGCCCACCCATCAAGGGAAAATAGGCTGCTCGGTTCTCGCCGAAGACATTATATAGATTAAACAGTACATTCTACAATGAAACCAATGGTATAAACCAGAAACGCCATCCGCTATGACAGCAAGTGTATTTGCATGCAGGAGCGCACTTAATAATATTGCTTCAGAGGGCGACATCAAGGACAAGACTGACGTCTCGGACCTGTGGCCCTGCTAGGTCTTCGAGGACAGGAATCAAGTCGAGAAGCTCATTGTCGTGAGCATCGGAGAACCAACTGCTAATAGGAACAGCGTGTTGGGGGTGGAAAATATATGATGTGGGAGAATTATCGATGATTATGGTTTCTCGCAGATCTCGGCCAACTTGAGAAAGATCTTTGACGTAGTTTCCCTGATGATTATAACAACTTTCTCGAAAAAGTCGGTGGTGCACAACGTGATGAATATCTAATTGATCAAGGAGAGGGTCGCCATACTGTGCAGCGTTAGTCGGAACTTTCAAGATGATTTGCCCAGGCATACCTTCGAGACAGAAGCTGTGAATACAACAACCTCATAAAGCTCACCAACTCGCTTCATGAACTGGTCGACACCAGGTCGCTTGATCACGTATACATTATGGTACTGGCCCTCGATCTCCACCGGGATGGTAAAGTCGGCTTGGTGTAGAATCTAGAGAGAATCAATTTTCAATCCTAGTACTCCTCGAAGCCACATACCTTGAAGCTACTGTGCACCAGCGTTTCATCGAGATCCAATACTAGACACTTCTTTCCCTGGAATCTTGGAGCAATCGGTGGAAGCAGCCATTCCTGCTTCTCCTCTGCTGGCTCTGGCTCGGATAGACTGTCAGTTGGGCCTGCTTGAGGCTGAGGAACGGGTGGAGGAGGCAGGGTAGCCTCCTTGAGTGGCTCATCCTGCCTGACGACAGGAACCAGAGCCTCCTCTTTATCAGCTGGTACGGGTTGTGAGTCGGCCGTAATCATGTCATCTTCGGGATCTTTTTGTTCCTGGACTTCGGGAGCCGAGACATCCCTTGACCCTGACCTGGAAAGACCCTGCGACGCGGCTGCTGGGCTAGACACCACGGTTTGTTCGGCGGATGTAGGGTCCGCTGCCTCTGACAACTCGGACAGAGATATATCACGTGCAACTGCATGTGATTCATTTACATCGCCATTGACCTCAGGGAGCGTGCTCGTACCCGTTTGCGAGTTTCGGCCAGAAGTATTGGCATTGAAACCGTCGTCGAGCTCGACCTGCTTCACGGCATCCTGACGGAAAGCCTCCTTCTCGGTCGTAGATTTGGAAGGAGTGCTGTTTGAGTGTGTAGATGTCCCTTGGTCCGGCCTACTAGCTGTGATTGGGCGCGTTGACGGCGCCTTTGTGACCTTGTTTGCAGGAACAGCTGCGTCGTGAGGATCCATCGAATTTGCGCCATCCGGGACTCCACAGCAGAGAAATGACAAGAACCCTTTCTTCTTTGCCTGCCGAGCAGCTGCAGGGTGGGAAGATGTATTTGCGGCGCCTGGCTGGCCCGCCGGTACTCCTTGTTGTGTTATCGACATTCTGCTGCTTGCAACACTCCCATTCCGTCTCCTCCCTAGTGTGCTTCCCTTCGACCCCTTTGATCTGCTCCCAATACTTTCACGCGAATCGCTGACAGTGGCGCCGCTCAGTCCAGTGGATGTTGGTGATGGCTGAATGTTCTGCGAAGAGGATCTCGATGGGACGTGAAGCAGGCTGCGGGTTTTCTTGGGGACCTCTAGAGCCTCATCAGCTGCCTTTAAGGAGTCGTTCTCGAAGGGTGAGCCCGACAAGGCGGTGGTATCGGAGTCCTCGGTAGTAGCAGTGTTCTGCGCAGTCGAGGCTGCGTGGGTCGAAGAGCTGGACGGTTGAGGAGTGTTAATGACTGTCGTGGCCATCGTTAGCTGACTGTCGCTACCTCGAACGACTCGAAAATAGCTAGCGCATTGAATCTGGTACGTTCACAGCAGAGATGTGGGGGGAGAGAGAGGACGTACAGCTCGATGCATCCAGCGCAGGTGGTTTTGAGGCTTTTCCACCCTGCGTCGAGGTCGAGCGGCTAAGATGTTGCTCCGTGGGCTGTACTATCTCATTACTCATTGAGGGCAATACAAGACCGCACGTCAAATTGAAGATCCGCGCCCAGAAAGTAGCAATCTGCCTCGGCCGAGTTATGGATGGACGCGTTGGTGAGCGGCAGATGGGTGGTGTCGACCCCTAATGCGGCTTCGAGGTTAGATCGAATTATCGTCGCGCGCGGCGTTACACGACAAAAGAGAGGCGATAAATGGCGCGATGGAGTGCGTTGCGATAATCAGAGAAGAGAATGGACTGAACTCGAGCTGCTTCTGCAAGCTCTCGACTGAAAGGGGCGAGATGAAGAGATTCGGAGAGGCTGATGGGGCGGAGAGAGGTTGGCGTACTGAGACGAAATCGGGGGAGGATGGGAGGGGGGNCATAAGCGAGATTGGTTTGAGCGAGTGGTCGGGATGACTAAGGTAAGGAAAGACCGGAAATGTGCCACGCAAATACGAATTGCAAATGCCGCGTCAACGAAGCCTTCAACTCAAAGCCCGGATGTCGGTCGTGATGCGTGAATATAGAGGGGATGGATGGAACGGACTGATGGGTGATGCGTGTGAACAGTTGATGGCTGCTGTTCAGACCAGATCTAGCGGTCGTCGGGCTCCATAGTCGCTGGTGCGTACATTACCTACCTAGGTATTTATCAGACCAGCTGCATCGACTCGCCGTCTTCCTACCCGACACTACCCTCCGACTTGTATACTGTCCTCACCTCAAGGGCCTTGGATTCTCCTCGAACAGACGGGTTGGGTTGTACGCGGACTGATCATCCTGTACAGCCTTCATCGAAAACATTCTTCGCAACGTGAGCCCTTCCGACATGATTCTGTCGCATTCGCAGCTACACGCAAGAGACGTCCAGTCACACTAGCACGGCAGGCCGTTCAGCCACAGCCGATCAGTCGTCGTCCGGGGCGAAGATACATGAAGATGCATTAAGCGCTCTCCTCCCGCTGTCCTATCACAACATCACAAATGCGCAATACTAGCATCACCCGTTCGGTAGGTATGTGATGCGACTGGATCATGGAACGGGGCCAAAACCTGGAAGCTCGCGAGCTCATTTCTCGAGATGAGAAGCCATTTCGACTTGGCCTGCCGAATCACCCAGTCCCGGGTCCTGTGAAGATGGATATTCTCATGTGCAGGCGTTTCCCTTGTGTACCACAATTCGGTAGTGATAATAACCAACCGCAGAATCCTTCGTCTTAGCTGGAATGGCGAGCCGCCCCCAGGCCATGTCCAAGTCCACCAGCTTGCCTCGGCGGCTACGGGGAAAGCCCCTCACAGGCCCAGATCCACACCACAAACCAACCACGCATGTGCTAGTCGAGATCCAGACCCTGTCCGCTGCAACTTGCTCGACTCCGTCCCGTACGCGCTTCAGTTATTCCAGAGTTCGATCTCGGATGAGAGAGGGGGACGGAGGGTTGGCATCTCCACACGCTGCAGGCTGCACGAAGGCCGGTCGGGTGGGAGGCGTATTTGCCAGCGAGGGAGAAGGCAGGTAGATAGATGCATTGCCGGTGGATGTGCTCTCGGCCGCTGCAGATTGGGCTCGTTGCCGTTGTCTTTGTCCTTGTCGCCCCAGTGCCGGCGGCCTTCCAACGTCGTGAAGCATCTGGGAATCATCTGCCGGTAGAATACAGACAAGGTAATGAGGTAGATAGAGGTACTTAGCTACTTGAAAGGGCACTGCACAGTTGTATGAACGCCTGCCCGTACTTTTCCGGAAGATATATCGGCCCGTGCGTTGGCCCCTGCCCATGCTCGTGAAGGCGGGCTACAAAACACCGCCTCGCTACCCCTTCGACCCCCGAGCATCCAGTGTTCTACTCTGCAAGTCTCTTCACATGTACCAACCTGTTCACAAGAGAGGAGCTGAATGCCGCCTCCGATCACCTGTAGAGGCTCACTTGGCTCAGAAGCTACGTGGCGACTTCAGAGTATACTTGCGTCAAAACCACAAAAGTTAGACGAAAGTCTCGGAGAGCATCAAGAGAGTAGGCTCTCTCATGGGTAACGCTTCGACTGCGCCAGACTTCATTCCTAACTATCTTCTCGCTCTCCATACTCTGGACCCTCCAAGACCTCGCCACCCGCGACCCAAACCTTCGCTAGCTCTGCATCGATCTCGGTCTTCCGGTCTTCCCACTCCTTGACCTTGGCGAGCTGCTCTCTCAACTCCCTCAATTCCCGTTCTACACCCATCTTCTCCTTCTCCGTGCCGATCCTCTCCCAATCCCATCCACTCCCATCGTCGCCCAGTCCAAGTGTAAGATTGAATGTATGGTATCTTTTCAGGCTGGCTCTCGTACTGATAGTAATCAGCGTGACGCCTTTCTCCTTGCACTTCTCATACAGCAAGCCCTCGACATCAGAAGACACAGCCGACGTGCCTTCATCGATGAAAGCGTAGCGCGGTTCATGGTAGAGCAGTCTCGCGATAGCCATCCGCTGTTTCTCACCACCACTCAGCACATCCTTCCAATCCTTGCGCGTATCCCACCCACCTTCTCGGTCTGGGAGGTAGCCTAGCCTGGCTTCTTCGAGGATGTGCTTGAGTTCAATATCTCGACGGCCGCGCTCACGCATTTCTAGCTCGCCGTCAGGGTAGATGACTTGGTCTCGGAGAGTTCCCACGCTCAAGTAGGGTCTTTGGGTGAGGAACATGATGCCATCTGTACCTAAGCTGCGCGGTCGAGAGACCAGACCACGATAGACGGGCCAGAGTCCTGCGACTATCCTGGCTACAGCGCTCTTGCCCACACCGTTGGGTCCGGATATCTATGCTAGTGTCAGATCTCGTTTTGAACATCAATAATGCAGTGAGCTTACCAAGAGATGCTCCCCAGGATGCACTATAATAGAAAGAGAATCGGCTAATTCCTCTCCTCCATGAGGGAATACAGACGGTGCCACTACGGGCACGTTCTCCAGACGGACCCCGTCGAAGCCTTTCTGAATAGTGCCCTGTACATCAGATAATGAGTACAGCTCAGGATGTGCTCCTCGCTGGGGAAAATATGCATTGGCATGTACACGGTGAAGCGTCGAGATCAAGGTATAAACCCGACTCGTGTACCCTGCCAGCTCCGACAGGTCTTTAATCGAATACATCATCCGACCACCAGCATCAGCAAGTGAAAGCATGAGACGCTTGTTGGTAATGAACTCCTTCATTCGCCCTCTCTCACGGCCACCACTTACATACGCATCTGCCAGTTCTTGGGTTCCTCCAAGACCGCCCCATGCTGGTAAGAACACGGGAAGGGAGCTCAAGAGGTATCCGTACGCACTCCAGCTATACTTCAGAACGAAGTCTTCAAGGATATTATAGCGTATCTTCAGGGTGTAGATACCCTCCATCCACTTCTTGAGGCTCTTAAACTCCTTATCCAGAAAGTTCTTTTCCATGCTTGCACCTCCGTAGAATGCTACTTCTTCGGCATTTGCAATAAGACGAGCATGTAACCCCCGGAAATCACCCTCTTTACGGCCCTCGACTGCCTTCAGCTTTCCGAATGGGGGAGATAACCTCCTCAATATGGTAGCTGTCAGGAAGTAATTGCTCAGCAGCCCAGTGAGAGCTAAGGGTCCTAAAGACCTGTACAATTGGTAGTTGAAAACCAAAAGATCAACGAATGGTTTGCCCAGGGAGGAGTAGAGACTTGCTGCCGCTGCACAGAAATGTGTGAGATCTTGTGTAATAAATTGATCTGCTCCTTGTCCGATGCCGCCATCCAGGTTTGATAATTTATAGTAATTTAGATTATCATTGAGGTATAAATCGTGAATATATCTTGTGAGGCGTGTCCTGAAGGCAATCGAGACTTTCGATTGCAGGAATTTGATCATGGCGTTTGTGTAGGAGGCAAAGCTGCCAATACCACACCACTGTGTGCGTCAATTCCATGTATTTGAATTACGATACGAAATGTATTCTGGAAAATGAGCGGCGACACTACTTACCTTGACGATTCCCCAGATGAAAGAACGTCCGTTCCCTGCAACTAAGTCTCTCACAATCTCTCCATCAAGTCTAGCCACCACTAGAGAAAGGTATGTCCGCAGCATCAAGAACACCCCGTGGCTCAATAATAAACCGGTCTCTTTGCTAGTCCACCTTGGAATCATAATACTCAGAAGACTGAGAAACTGATGCAAGAATGCCAAGTTGAGCCCCGGTTTCGTCTGTAGCGGGGGGACCTGCGGAGTATTACCGTCAGAGAGCCCAGAGGCCCTCGGGGGGTTCAGAAACAGTCTTCGATGTGCATCGAACGTCATAGCCTTTGTAGGGGATATGGTAACCTTCGATGTCGAGTCCTTGTACGGGACGAAGATAACTCTCGAACCATCTTTATTCTTCAGCCCCGAATTCCTCCGCAGAAGCCGACGGCCCTGCTCCTTCTCCGCGTTGCAAGATTTCCACCATCGTCGTGTTCCTTCACCGCTGGCTAATATGGATAAGGTGAGCGCGAGAACACCCAGGAGTCTTGTTGTCTTGGATGTGCCTTTCAGGCGCTGCTGGAAGAGGTTCGAGTAAATGTAATAGAAGTTCGCGAGCGGATCCGCGGAGTATCGAAGTGTAGATTGGGAGGCCATGGTTCATTCTTCGCGGTATGCTGCTATGTTGCTGCTGCACTACATCGTCATTTTTTGATACTTCCTTACTCTGTTGGGGGAGTCTTGCCACTCCAGATGTTCTGATAGGATCAAATTATGATGCAGCTTCAGCGTCAAGTTGTCATATCGCGGAATTGTAAAGTGCGCTTCTGTGGGATTGGGCTTTAAAAACTGTGGTGAGGGTTGTCACGTTCTTTGAGGCTCAGAATCGATTGCATGTGAATCGAGAATCCGGGGAAAGGCGGCCGAGGTATTTGCAGGGATAATCACGAGCCATATCTTGGCTCGCTTGGATTTTTGCAACCTCGTCCTTCGACCAATATGGAAACACACTTCTGTTTAGAGATTAAACACACACACGTATATTGTTATGGGAGAGAATAAATGTACTGGTAATTCCTGTAGAAATTTCTTTGAATAACTCCCTCTAAGTCCACGTGATCTCATCTGTGGATTGGTCTTAACGGAAGCCACCGCTGAGTGCTAGAAATAGTGGTGGGTATTCAAGTGATAAATTCTGAACATTTTGAGAGAGAAAGACTGCTACTGCTAAAATAAAAAATTGACGCTGAAAATATATAACTTAATTGTGCAACTGTGTTCAAGCCCCTTGGGAAGATGAGATCAGAGTGGAAAACTTGGGACCTCGCATTTGTGTACGAGCTCAGGGCCGCTGGAAGGGAATGCGCCACGTGAGACAGCAAGTACATTTCAACACCAAAGGAGGTTCCAGAGTAGGTAGAGAATGAAGATTTACTAGCAGATCTTTTTTTCGGTTGCTAGCTGGTTGTGCTGTAGTGTCTTCGGTCTCGCTTTTAAGAGGTTAATTAGCTATTGGAAATTGAGAAGTTAATGGTTTCTATAACCAATTTTCATTTTTTACTAAAGACATATAATCAATCAAGCATGCTCGACTTCCTGGTGTTGTTTGTAACCGCGCACTTCTCAACCAAGAGCAGATTACTGTCCAAGGTGCTTGTCGCTCAATTTCACACGAACGAATGGCTTGCTGTTGTCCAGAATGCCAGGTTCAGCGCCAGCCTCAGCTTTCACGGGTTTCATGACTTTGCTAGCTCTCTTGAAGCGGGCGTATATCATACAGAAGTAGAAAAAGTCGTTCACATAAGCAATACTAATTTGTGTCAGCTTCTATAATTTTTGCTTGATATTTGGAGATTAATATACGGACCAATTCTGTTTAGTAGCAACAATAGTTCGAGGATCTCGAAATTCGACGCACTGGAGGCCATCCTTGTCCTGCCTCACCAATGATTGATAACCAGAAGATGGTGTTCCAATAAGCAGCGATCATTTCCCACTTGAAGTACAGACTATTATCTTTGCATGATAGCATCTGCCAAAGTTGAAGCCAGTAAAGACGAGATTGAATGAAATGACAAGATACAAGGTATTTTGGATTATAAGATGATGTAAGAATGGGTTGGCGCAGAATAGTACAAGAATTAGCAGCCTCAAGGCTATATTCTACAGAAGCTGGCAGAAAGTTGTGGAGACGCTTTGGAACAAATAAAGATTATGTTTTGTTATTCTGATACAGGGCAAGAATGTAAGTGACGCGAGCCGTTCGCCGATTCGGGGTGAATGGGAGAAAGAAGAAAGATATTGAAGGAAAAGCTGCTGTTGATCACATTGGTATCTGATAAAAAAGGATATATGGATTTTATCACCGAATACTTTAAGACTGTACTGCTCGTCTCGGTCCAGCACGTCAAGACTCAGGAATTGATTGAAATCTGGCTAACACCTGAAGCAACACTGGGGAACTTGAGGCTCTCTCTCTCTCTCAAAAAAAAGTTCTCCGACTACCGATCGAGCATCTTGGTTGTTCGATAGCCCCTTCGGGATAGTCTCAGCTTTAAGTATTAGGTAAGTAGGATACTGTAAGTATAACTATACCTCGTCGGCGCCCATACAACTAGTCCACACTATCCATACTTGGAAAAGAAAAATTCCATCACTTATCAATCCACATTGGTCACCAGAGAAGTGCATGTGATGTGGCACAGTAATCAACTAGTTCGCATCACGAGCAGAGATAGCCCAGAACCACCTCGATGCAATATTGCCTAGACAAGAAACTAAAGAGTTTCAAACGCGTATCAACGAATAATTGCTGAAATTGGGGCTATTGAAATAAATAATACATATACTTGAAGACATCTTGGTCAAAGTTACTTACTTACTAGGTAACAAGGTAGATAGGTTGTCAAGGCAAGCTCAAGCCAAGCTTTTGAAGGATTGCCCCGCCATCTTGTTCCTTGATCAGTCGCCCCTCCATCGAATCGACCACCTTACTCAACCCTTTCCCTTAATCGACTGGAATATCTTTGTATACGGCATAAAGCTAATCCCAAGATATCATCTGCAGATTGACCGAAATAAGGAGAGCTTCTTCAAAATCTACCAAACGATGGTTCGAAGTACCCTGCGCCTCTCACGACGTTGCGACTGACCTAGAACAAATACGCAGTTACCAGCGTTGATTCGACTTAAACTTTGTGTTAATACAGATCTGCTGCCACCATAGCTTCTGTGAGCTGAAGGGCAACTGGAATTTCGTACAGAAGAATCCTTTGACTGTCCCGATTGCAGCCATGCCGACAAACGTAGGCAAAGAAGTCGATATCCAGGATGCAGATGGTGCGATTCCAAAATCTATAATTGCACAAGCAGAAGCTGCTATTGTCGGGAACCTCGAGGATGACGAACCAGAGTCAGTATCGAGGTTGGCATCGAGGATCCATAGGCCGAATTTCTCGAGATCCGGTGCCCAGTCCGGCACCCAGTCCAGTACCCGCAGTGTTCGTTCAAACGGAAGCGAAAGACTCCAAAAGTAGGTTCCTGGCATTTAATAACGCGGAAAAAGATTGTTGATTAAATCTCACAGATCAGACCACCTCCAAGTCGCAAACATACTTTCTGACAACCAGTCGGCCGAGGTCCCGCCTGCATATGGCGCGAAACATGGCCAGTTGCAACTTAGTCAGGATGGATTCGATACAAAAGCAAAGGTCACAGACGACGGTCGGGTGAACATCAATATTAACCAGAAGACACGGAAATTGTCAGACCTCCTTGTTCCAGCGTTGCGCAACCAGTTATCGTTGGTTGCCCATGAAAAGGAACATCCCTTACCACCTGGATATATTCCAGTCGCACTTGGAGGGCTGCCTGGCCAAATACCACCCCCAAAACTTAATGTTGTCATGCATGTGGTAGGGTCTAGAGGAGATGTACAGCCATTTGTAGCATTAGGTAAGGCCTTGAAGGCGACATACGGTCACCGAGTTCGTTTGGCAACACATCCTACCTTCAAGTTATTCGTCGAGGAAAATGGACTCGAATTCTTCAGTATTGGAGGCGATCCATCTGAACTTATGGCTTTCATGGTTAAGAATCCAGGGCTGATGCCCGGATTTGAGTCACTCAAAAGTGGTGATGTCGGCAAGAGAAGAAAGGGAATGGAAGAAATTGTCTTGGGCTGTTGGAGGTCGTGTATCGAGGCTGGAAATGGTCTTGGGGCACCTCTCAAAACATCATCTAGCACAGGTAATTTCGGATTTGATGCCGGTATTAATATGGAATCAAACCCAATCGATCGGCCTTTTATCGCCGACGCCATTATTGCCAATCCACCGAGCTTCGCCCATATACACATTGCGGAGAAGATGGGAATCCCTCTCCATATGATGTTCACGTACGACCTCATCTGCTTCGAATAGTTGTGCTTGCTGACTATTGTTTCAGAATGCCCTGGTCCCCAACACAACAGTTTCCTCATCCTCTCGCCAATATTCAATCCTCCAACGCAGATGTGAATATGACGAATTTCATTTCGTATGCTTTAGTAGAAATGATGACATGGCAAGGACTTGGGGATATCATCAACCGCTTTAGAGAGCGTGCTCTAGGACTCGACCCGATCAGTTTGATATGGGCTCCGGGAATGTTGAGCCGTCTCCGCGTGCCGTACACATATTGCTGGTGGGTTGTATCACTATATCATTTGTTACTGGCGGCTCATTGACACGTCTTAGGTCGCCGGCACTTATCCCAAAACCGAAAGATTGGGGCCAGCATATATCCATATCGGGATTCTACTTCTTGTCTCTAGCTTCTTCATATACTCCCGAGCCTGAACTCGCTGCCTTCCTTGCTGCTGGTCCATCGCCTGTTTATATTGGTTTTGGGTCGATCGTAGTTGACGAGCCGGATGCTATGACTAAAATTATATTCGACGCCGTAAAGACAGCTGGTGTTAGAGCTCTGGTATCAAAAGGCTGGGGCGGCCTGGGAGCTGATGCTTTGGGAATACCAGAAGGAGTGTTTATGCTTGGCAACGTTCCTCATGATTGGCTGTTTCATCACGTTTCTTGTGTAGTACATCATGGAGGTGCTGGAACGACCGCTGCTGGTATTGCCACTGGCAAGCCGACTGTGGTTGTCCCATTTTTCGGCGATCAACCTTTCTGGGGCGCCATGGTGTCGCGTGCTGGGGCAGGACCAGTGCCTATCCCAAACAAACAACTTACGTCTGATAATTTAGCTGCGGCAATTACGGAATCACTGAGACCTGAAAAACTGGAAAGAGCGAAAGAACTTGGGGCAAAGATCCACGAGGAAATGGGTTGCGAGACTGGTGCAAAGAGCTTTCATGACATGCTGGATGTTGACCATCTACGATGCTCTCTAGCTCCCAGCAGAGTTGCTGTGTGGCGATTAAAGCGTACGCAGACGCGACTCAGTGCATTGGCTGCTAATGTCCTCGCGAACAAAGGACTTGTGGACTTTAGGGACTTGAAGCTGTAAGATGAATCCATCAATTCATCTTCGAGTGTGACTGACAAATCAAGCTACCGCCCTCGAGAGTACGAGACAGAAGAAGGACCTTGGGATCCTATTTCTGGAGGTGCGTCGGCTCTGCTTGGAACTATTGCCAGTCTCGGTATGGGCGTCGCAGACTTCCCAATTGAAATCTTCCGAACTGTCAAGAAGGCGAACATGAAGCGAGTAGAGCTGGTAGAATCAGCAATTGCAAAGACAATACAAGCCCACAATTTCGGTGATGACACGCCATCAGCATCTATACCGGAATCTGCAACCGGCCCGCGTTCCCAAATACAGGTGGATCTTAACATGCAAGGCCTGCAAGGGTTGCGGACTGGTAATGAACACCCCCGGCTTGGTTCTACCTCGATTACTACTCCGAAGACCTCGCACGAAAGTGTAGCGAGGTCTTCCATCAATACGTCAGCCACTGAGACAGCCTTATCTACTATAGGATCCGTAGGTAGCAGCTCCTTGAAGGAAGCTCTTCGGGGAACGCTCAAAAGTCCTAGCTCTCGGTCTTCATCCAGGGATCGCTGCTCCTTTTCAAGTTCAGACTCCAAAGATTGTGACGCCAGATCTCGCAGTGGCTCGCCATTGGGCCATCGTCGTAGACTGACAGAGGACTTTGATCCCAGCAAGCTGACAATTGAGAACGCAACCCGAGCTGGCAAGGGAGTTTCTCGAATTGTAGGTGCTGGTCTTAAATCGCCCATGGATTTTACATTGGGAATTGCCCGCGGCTTTCATAATGCACCAAAGCTCTATGGGGACGACACTGTTCGTCCTCAAGAAAGAGTTACTGACTTTCAGAGTGGACTCAAGGCTGCCGGAAAGGTATTTCTGATTCTATTTCATAGTGGTATGCTAACATGGAACAGGAATTTGGGTATGGAATGTTTGATGGTATCACAGGCTTGATCACTCAGCCCCTTCGAGGCGCAGAGAAAGAGGGTGCCGCGGGGCTGATCAAGGGGATCGGGAAGGGGATCGGAGGGCTTATTCTCAAACCCGGTGCAGGTATTATTTCTAAAAATACTCCTTTCTCGGTTCTATTTGACTCACAGTGACAGCTGTTTGGGGAATACCAGGCTACACGTTCATGGGTATTCACAAGGAAGTCAGAAAAATGTTTGGAACGAGTGTGCTCAACTATATTATATCTGCACGTACTGCACAGGGCTACGAAGATGCCAAATTATCTACACCTGCGGAGCGATTCGAAATCATAAACCAATGGCGCGAGCACAAAGACGAATACCAAAGCCAGAAGATGAAGCTGCAGGAATCAGGGATGCATGATGGCCAAGAGTCGGGCCGTTTGACTCCCAAAGGATTCATGCAGACCAGGCATTTGTCATTCGATGAAAGAAAGAAGCTGCACGAAGACCGCAAAGCACGTCGTATAAAAGAAAATGAAGAGATCGGCCATCATGACTGCCATTTCTGTCGCCGCGATGTAGCCCACAGTCACAAGCCTCGCACTATTCAAAACTCGCCAATGGTCATTCAGGAACCTAGTGCCGAACAAAAAGCGCAATTCGAGCATGATATTCATTCCTCAGTCGCCACGACATCTCTCGGTAACATCGAGGAGGATATGATGATTGAGCGAGCAATTCGTGCCAGTGTTCGAGAACTGCAAAGCGCTCAGGGCTCAGCGCTGACAAACCAAGAGGCCCTCGATCGTGCGATCAAAGCCAGTATGAATTCTGCTAATAGGTCAGGCACTAATACAGAGGGCGAGGTGAGCCATGTATTTGCAATGTCGGGCGAGGAGGCCGAGCACCAAGCTTCCCTAGAAAAAGCGATCCAAGCTAGTTTATCGCAATATAAGTTTCCAGCCCTACTAGGGCCAGGCAACGATATTGACACCGACGATGATGAGGAAGTCGAGCTTGCTATTCAGAGGTCCAAGTATGAGTCTTCACACGGCGATGAAGATGACGATTTAAAACATGCTTTGGAGAAGAGTAAGGACGACTCGGCCAAAGCTAAGACGGAGGAAAAAATAGTCTTGGAGTACGTCAAAAAGCAGAGTCTCCTGGAAGAAGAACATAAGAAGCCTATCGAGGTCGAGAGAAAAAAGGTGTCACAGGCGCGTAATGGAGCTGATGAATCAATGAGCAAGGCAGATGAAGACGCCTTGATACAGGCGATTGAAGAGAGTATGAAGAGCATCGAGGATACCCAGGCTTCAGGGCTAGGTCATTAACTAATATTCTGCGATGAATAAGATAACATACGGGCATTGATGAGTTTCGTTTGAATAGTAATAGTATACCCATAGCGTCTTCATAGTGACAGAATAGAAAGAGCACATTGATCTTATCCCTTTCTCTATGTGCTTGTGCTTCGCATGGTATTTTGGATCTATTACTACCTGCTAAAGTTCTTTGATACCAGTCAATAAATGTTTATTAACAAGAAATGACTTTATTTAAACGTGGATTTAGATTGGGTAGTTGTTTACATTTGGTCCACTCGCCGCTCGCCGCTTGTTTATTCAATCTGCCCCAAACAACTTAACACAACACAACACCTCGAACAACACCTTCCTACCAAACACTCCAACTACTCTCAGTACAGCAACAGCGCTTCTTCTATGATCGTGTCTTCTTTGGCGTCTAATCTTCTGGAGTGCGCGTCTTTGCAACCCAACCTTGCTGCTTTGGTTGATCTCCTTTCCATATCGACAACTTCTTCACAACAACTTCCACAGATTTCTTGGTCAATCGCGACAAAATACTCTGCACAGCGCCTCAATTATCTGCATTGAAAGTATATCGCTCTCTTCTTCCTGATAGCGGGGTCCATAATTGACATTGTGCTTAGACTCTACCCATGTGGTAAAGTGGTTGCTTCTTCTCACCATACATGAAAACAGATCAAGTCATGAGTCTGAGCTTCCCTTATTAAGTAAGACATTGCAAGTCTTGAAACCAAAAGAATTGTTGACAATGGCGCCAAAGCGTAAGGCCGCAAAGGATATGGAAATGAATACCAAGAGGTTGGCAGTTGTGGCAGGCCCAGAGGTCGAAATCCAGGATCAGGAGCTAGAGCTAGAAGAGGAAAAGGAGAGACCTGCTTCTCGAAAACAGCCATCAGCTCAGGAAAATATGCCCAGGACTGATACATCTTCTTACACAGTTGATTTCAAGCTCGAAAGTGATGGTCTAGCATCACAGCTGATGTCACCTTTGCACTTCGTCAATGGCAAATTGTCCATGCAACCTCCAACCATTCCACTACCACAGGTCACCAATGTAGCTGCAGCAAGTCATCAGTCTGCCGCCCAACATAGTTCATTTCTACCAGGTCCTTTGAGACAAGAAAACCGACCACCTCTTATTCGACCGGGACAGAACGTGGATTGGTATGAAAGAACAACCCAACAACAGGCCTACAGAAGTGGAGCATTAGACAGAGCAGTCATCTGCTTGGAGGCTGAAATGGTCACTAGCCTATATGAAAGTGCCATCAGATCTGTCAGTTCTCTTGAGACTGCTTCTGCCACTGACAGTTCGATAGCTCAGAGTAATATCAATAAAGACCTCAATACAGACCATAACTCAAAGGGCTTTTCTGCTGCTCAAACAGTTGGTATAAACGGAAACCTACGATATGGGATGCCTATTCCAGCGATGTCTTCCATGCTGCAAATTCCTCGACCTCTCAACTCAGGATTTAATTCTCAGTCTGAGTATCAGCCATCGCTTCCTCGGCCGCGGTTTTTATCTCGACCACACTCTCAAGCCCAACTGGACACTAATATACAGGAGATCACTAGATTCCGCGGTCCTCAATCCAAGAGAGGCGTACAAGCGCAACAACCCCCTCGCTTTGGTCAAGAGACTGTATCTCCGCTACTACAGTACCCAAGATATGCTCCCAACCAACCGAATCGGCCACATAGCAGCTATACTCCTCCTAGATATCCTGGCAATAACCGGAACAATACCACCATACCGTCATCGACATCACAACCTTCCGATGATAGACAGCAAGACATTCCTTCAGATTTGTTCCGAGCCTACTGTTTCGCCAACGATCCTCCAGCCCTTTTTTCTCCCGACCACAATCGATTCTATCCAGAAGATTGGCGGAGTGACTCCCAATATGAAGAGGGAGGGCGCAGAGGCCAGGCTTCTGCTTCTGCAAGTGAACATAAAGCCTCCACGCATCCGGATCCTGCGGTGCCTAGTACTGTCAATGACAGGCAGCAGAAATCCTTGTCTGGAGGAATCGCCAACGCCAGCACTTCGAGCGCAAAGCGTAATTTCTCTCTGAAGCGACCATTAGGTAATTTCACCGCGATTGAAAAAGAGAAAATGACTGCTAATGCCTCGCTGTCAGAACCCACTGTTACTATTCTGCCTGCGGACCATCCTTTTCTACCAAACACTCAATCTCAGGATGGGTTGAATCAAAACTTGAGCCGTATTCTCGCATTGTTAGGGCCTGGATTAAATGACCGACTTCGTGCTGCCGGTAACCACCCTTCTCAATTCAAAAACAGCCTGTCCAAGGAGATAGTCTATAGTTTTGGGACGGTCGACCCGGCACAATTACAATGTAATGGCTATCTGCAAAATGCCACGCACTTGAATCCCAGACACAACAGCGGTCGCATTGCACTTCAACAAGAGATTCTTGCCATGGAACTAGATCAAGATCCTCCAGGACGTGCTTTAGCGTTGTTGGAGCCTCGGTACCAATCATTCAACTTGCAATTTGAACGTACGAGTGAGGAAGATTGTGAGATGCGCCTTTGCGACACTGTGGTCCAAACTCTGAAGTCCTACAATAGTGCCAAAAGCCAACAGAATGCGAGAAAAGCAGATTGGCAAGAAGCATTCAGGCCTGCCCAGTACAGGCAACACTTCTCCCAGCTTCTTGCTCTGGAAATGATGGAACAGATCAGGGCAAAAAAACCTGACTCAAGCTTGTCCACCCGTGGTGGGCAGAATCGTATAAACGGCTGCTCCTTCTGCGACTACGAATGCGCATTTGGCTTATCAGATTCCCGATTTTGGCTTCCTGTAGAAGCATCACTAGGATTCTGTAAGGAGTGTCACAACACAACCATGTCGGCCGCCAGTTTGTGGCAGACAATTTACAAGTTACCTCACGATATGAGCACAGAGGCATGGGCCATCCACAATAATTTGGCGACAAGATTGGCTGAGCCACCATTGAAGGAACTAGGTAATGAGCTTGATTTCCACGCACAGGCCTTGAAGGAGATGGGGAAAGTAGATAGAGTAAGTATCATCAAGCATTATCGCGATGAGCGTGCTCATAAACAGGCGCCGAAAACTCCGTCACAGATCGTGCGAAAGACTACCGTTCCTGGGTACCCTCCTAAGACACCCGTTCAGTGGCAGAGCAATCCACCATATCTCGCCAGTGGAGGAATTCGCAGTGCGAGTGGGCCTGGTCCATCGCCGCTGAGCCAACCTCCTATCAGTTCCCGGAATCTGGGCATGAGCCAGGCAATGCAAACCTCGTGGAAAGGAGGCATGCCGTCGCACAGTCAGCCGATGATGTCCGGTTTCAAGCAATTCAGAAGACCAGATGGAGTTTCGATGGTCGCCACTAACGACTACATTCGAAAATCGGATCGCGTCGTCACTCCAAATGGCATTGAGGTTGCGGAGATTATGGGCTTCGCTGCTATTCCGTCCTCCCTGAACGCTGCAGCTTCAGGTTCTGCGGATGTGCGAAAGTACGGCATGTCTTCAGCAGTAATGGACATATCATCTGGAACTTCTTCCGGAAACCATGCAGCTGGTTTTCCCCCACCAAGTGATTCAGACTCCAACAAGACCCAGCAGTCAAAATATCCCACCGTGTCGAGAACCCCGCCAGGAAAGCGGCTGGCCGGCGTCCAATTCCCGCAACGAGAGAATTACATGTGTGGAAATAGCTTGCCCGGATCCTCCGTCAATTCTAATATGGACGGACATGCTCCAGCTCCCCGACCCATTACCCGGCAACAGCCCCCTTCTTTCAGAGGACCTGGCTTCTGTCGCGGATCCCCTTGGCGCCAGGTTGATTTCACCAAGGCTAAAATCTGCTCAGACTGTTTTATTGCAAAATCTGATGTCATGAATCACCTTCGTCACATAAAATTCGTACTATTGTCGGAAGTCCCCGGTGGAGGAGCTTTAGGTCATGACAAAGTGGCACTCCAAATTGGCAGAGTGGCTACAGACCAGGTGGTCCGTGATAAACGTTACGGCAATTGCATGATATGCACCAACCAAGCGATTTATGGATGCGTGGATTGTCCCTTGAGAGTGTGCGTGCAGTGCCAAGTTCATCTGACGGCGATGTGTAAGTCGCTTTTCCACAAGCAATTCTCCGGTTTAGAACTTGCTCCGACTTATTTCTAACGGTTTCACAGGCAAGGGACGACTAAACAATCTCTTGGAATTCTATAGTATGAGACGAGAACATATTCGGAATGATGTGAGTTATAACCTCCATCAAAGGTGAATACTTGCTGACATACAGCAGGCGTTTTTGCTTCGGTCTGATGGAAAAGGATTCTAATAGCTCACTGAGTTAGGGACATGGTACTTTTCTGATTTGAGAAGCGAACGCTGGTACAGAATGATTCTTGGAGACACCTGGCCGCTTGATACCCAGATGTAGAACCTCGACAGCTGGTTTGTGTTTATCTTCGAAGGCTTGGCGATATCCTTCCTTGAATTAAAATCGTACTAGTAACTTAAGGGAATCCGATGCAAGTCTGTGAAGTGTCTATGTCCCGAAGTATGCCAGGGTTGCTGTTTTGACCGTTCAGCCCCCAAGCGGACTAGAATTTGCCCGCAAACTTCATGGCGTAAAAGAGGTTCAAGAGGCTCCAATGACCAATTTCGCGTATTGCCGAGAATCAAAACACTGCTATCAAAGGCCCAGGTCGCTTCAACAGGGGGCGGGGTACGGTAGCTAGACAGGGCGCTAGTTAACGAGTTACGGAATCACGAGGTTGGGTAAGCAGCAATAACCAACTAGAAAAGAAACAAAATAGGAGATGAGAGAAAAAGAGAATGAGGATATAGTGTACCGTGATATACCAGGAGGAGCGAGCTCAAATGCCATCCAGATGTCCATCACGGATGGCTGGGGCTTGTAAGAATTAGATGTGTGTATCTGACAGAATCTAAAGGTGTAGATTCTGTGTCCTATGGAGCTGCAGGAGTAATATACAAGGTACGACTACATAAGCCCAATCCTTGTATATTGTAACAGTATCGGTTATGCGATTGCGCCAGGAAGCTTCTTGCGGAATACCGAACCAAGCACCCCAACCCAACCAGCAGGGTCCCAATATTCCCTCGCAGGATGTTATTGTCCCAGAGGGCTGGAAAAGATGCTTAGAGTAGTCATATACAAGTTGTCGTGCAGAATGGGTGGAGTCACCACTTATTCTGGAGACTCTCCACGTGACTATGCTTAGTCACGGGAACCTCCTTTTCTTTCCGAAGTCTCCTAACCTTAGATACACTAGACAACAATACAATTAATCATCTTCCTCCACCTCAGCGAGTTTCCTGAGCGATCCAATGAAGGCCCTCCAGCCGACCGCACCACACAAGTACACATGACGGATCTGACTGATACGATATACAGTTCCATCCTGGCCCATAGTACCATCGAACTGATTTCAGGACATGGTTGCGAAGCATAGTTGGGCGTCTCTAAGCAATCGATATCTACAGAGAGAGAGAGAGATTGATTCTATACTTCACTGGCACGATATGGGGGAGGATCATGTGACAGTTGTGAAGCACTTCCCTTAAACCAAGAAATCCTAGGCCCCATCCCGTCGACAAGACTTCGACTATGTACCCGAATTGCCGCGGTCGATGGTTTCTTGACGTCCGGAACCCTCCAGGATGAGGGCTTCTAGTTGTGTCAGTATGTCAAGTGGTAAGCCAAACTGTTCGGGCTCCATGCCAAGTCAAACGGTTCAACCTGCACCACTGCCCTCATGCACGGCCTTGCCCCAGGAAAGATTCGAGAGAAAAGAAACAGCTTGGCGGTTTGATCAAGCTTGGATGCTTCAAAATTCAAGACTTCCAGGCGAGTCGGTCCCCAGGAGCTTATCATGAAGGTTAAATGGTCGTCCCATCCTACGGCGCGATGCTCGAGGAGCGTTTCTGATCTTTCTCCTCTCATCTTCATCTTCATCTTCTTTCATGCACTATCGCTACATTCTATATCCTCACGCTGGACGTTCTACTTTATAATGCAGGAATCATGGACTCGTCTACTCTCGTTCGCTCTTCTTGTTGTCTTCGCCCTTCCCGTCGAGTCCGCGCCGAAGAAGAAGGATAATGCTGCGACGAGCAGCAACGGAGCAGCCGGCGGTGCGGCTGCTGGAGCTCTCGCCGCGACTACCGTCACTCGAGCCACAGACGGATCGATGATATTGGATAAAACGGTTCAGATCAAGTAGGTTGCACTTTTCCAGCATCAAAACACGTCTGACAAGATCTGCAGTGGCCTGGCTATCCGATACAAGATCAGTGGCCCTGCTGCACAGTTTACTGCGGCATCTGGAGTCCCCGGGGGTACAGCTACAGGGAACGGGACCATGGGTCTCAATGTGCTACTGCATGGAGACGGGGGTCAGTCGTTTACAGATTTTCCCAACCAAGCTGTGCAAGACAACCTCATGGGTGTTGTGGTTCTGGCACCGAACAAAGAAAAGTTCTGGGGTGGAGGGAGCGGTCTTCAGCGGACAGATGGTGTTGCACACGCCGCTGCCGTCAACTCGCTCATCCAGAACCAGATGGCTCAAGATGTGGCCTTCGACTCGGGGAATGTCTACTTTACTGGAGTCTCGGGTGGCTCTCTTCTCATGTCAGGCTTCTTTGTGCCAGCCTACGGGGCACAGTACAAGACCGGCGTGGTCCTGAACTGTGGGGCGATGCCTCCTCAGGTCGATGTTGTGGACAGTGCTAATCTGGTTGCGAATATGAAGATTCACTTCCAAAGTACCAAGGATGAACTGCAGCTCTTGCAAGGCTCTATTCCGCAATCCATCACTGCATACGAGAAGTTGGCAACCGATGCCGGCCTGTCCGCGGATCAAATCGGAGCTCTCCAAACTGTCGACAACACACCAAACGGAGGAGGACATTGCGCGTTCGATGGGAAAGGATTTTCGTCGGGCATTCAACTGGTGGCCAACAGCTACTCGAAGATCGTCGGGACGAACGCCACGGGAGTTGTCGCAGGCATCAGTAACAATGTGTTGACAGTGAGTGACCAGGTCTCCTGGGTGAAGTCTCGGGATCCTAACTTTCGATAGACGGTCGTTGGCAACGAAAAGGTTGTCTTTACAAGTGCTACGTGATATCCCAAACAGAGATAGACAATTACCCTCGATATTTCCATGTTGACGTCACGTCCAGTTCTCATCTGCTCTATACTATCTTCTTGGTCTCCAGAGTTCTCACGTCCGCTCCTCTGAAAGCGTCAAGTCTTAGCAAGTGCAAGGCCGAGCTTGCCCTTCCTGCAGCTTTCTCGACTCATGCAACTCACGACATTGCCTCGGGAGTTCTGGGTTCTCGACCACTGTTCACGGTCGGAGCGTGAAAACAAGAAACAAAACGCCGCAAGAGTACGTGAGATCTGGCTCTCTAACTAGATCACATCGTGTGTACTTCGTCGATCCGAGAGCTCGGAAGAAAGACATTCCATCCCGGCTACCCCTGACGCGGGTAATTAATTCTCCGTCCGGTCTATCCAGATCGCCAAAATGATCTGTAGGCAGATCGAAACTCTATCGCGCGCGCTATTAAATCCGAGCCGATGCCATTGACGAATCACACGAGCTACACACATGTCCTCACATGACCGACCTTTCGTTGACCCGTCTTCTCCTAACTTCTCCGTTTCTTCTCAACACCACAAGCATAAGCCACAAATGCAACCCGCGGCATCGAAAAGCAGCAGCAGTGGATGGATGACCGATGACCAATGACCGTGAGCTGCCGAGTCACACAGCCAAGAAAGAGATCATCACAATGAATCCAGTCGAGTCAAACCAGGCCAACCTCGTCGACCTCGTCGGCGCTGTTCTCGTCATGATGTCTCGCAGCTTCGCATGCTTCTCTCTCTCATGTCTGCCCTCGGTAAAACAACTTCATTTCCCCAGATCTCAGATGCGCTAATCTACTGTGCTCTAGGTCGTCCAAGATCTTAAACCAGCCCGTCACATCTCATGGATCTCAGCCGGCACCAGCTAGACACCCGCTGCGCCGCAATTGCCTCGGCCTATCATCGCGTCGCCACCTCGAGCCTATCCTTTGATCTCTCCCCTGACCTACCACATCATCTTCCTCTGCGTCGTGCAAGCCGATGTCACGAAATCAGTGCTGACAGTTGCTCCGAACCCTCTGTCGTACCTTTAGCTCAAGATGGCTTTCATTTTCACAATGCGCTCAACGCCCATCGGCAGCATGCATCGTCGAGATCCTCGATCCGCGGGCTCTCTGCCTGCCATATCCGAAGATGGCGTCTCGTTCCTTGATCCGAGACAGCCCCCTCCTGTGCCACCGCGGGCTTTCAATCGTCCTGAGTCCAAACAATACGCGTTCGGTGCGCCGCCTGGGATGAGCTTTAATGGGAGCCCGCCGCGGTACATTCACTATGATAAGAGCGCAGACGGGCAGAGTCCAAGTGGGGAAACTCTGTCCGATCGGAGGAAGAGAGGGGTAACAGACAGTAAGTATTTCGTGAAGAGAGGCGGTTGGAAGAGGCTGGCGGTCATCGTGATTGTGGTCATATCTTGCTTAGTTGGACTGATCGTGGGTCTGGTATTTGGATTACGGAATCGCCATGCAAAATCGTAAGCAGCCTCGTACTTGGGAAACCTTTCTCACAAGAGATTAGGAATAAAAACGTCAATATTCATGGGGGCGCATCAGGCACAATCGACGACCCTAGCAACCCGGCCGCGAATGCGACTTTCCCGGCTGGATCATACAGAATCAGCACCTACCTCTCCACACTCACCACAAACTGTACCTCCGATCCCGCGACCTGGCGATGCTACCCCTACTTCACTTACGCGCAAAGCCCTACTCAGGCCACTGCAATCTTCGACTGGATCATCACGCCCGTAGAAAACAGCGATAAATACTCGATCTCCTCCACCGAAAACTATTTCTCTTTCGTCTTCGCCAATGCCTCCCTCTCACTCATGAATGCTGGCGCCGACGACGAACACTATCTCTTCCAAATATCGATGCAAAAACCTACAAAACCAGTCGCGCAACTCGGTGAACAGAATGTAGCCAGTACATGCTACTTTAATTCTACCACTTTACAGGGAAGCCTATACACAAGAATGCCCAAGACGTTTAGCCCAAATGATACCAATGGCCAGGTCGAAATTCAGGCGCTCACGGCGTGGCCTTATGCGGTGCGGATTGAGCAGGTTGCGGCGGCGGCGCAGGGGACGCCGACTTGTTTGGATCCGCAGGGGATGTCGTTGGGCGATTTCAGTGTGCCTGATACGACGCAGGAGTGCGATTGCTTGTACATGAATACAGGAGCTTGATGATCCGAAGTTGGGGTGGGCGTCTTGCATTTGTAGGTTGAGTTGGCACTGGGAGTGTACAGGGTTATGTGGGATGGCCGGGGCACTTGCGACACCGTTTTCCCCCCAAGGCTCATACAGCGTGCTCTATCTTGCATGAAAGCAAATATTCTTTTCTACCCAAGGCGTACGCCTGATGCAAATATTTCGCCGCTTCACTTCTGCTATTGTGCTTTTCCATTAACCATGTCGCACAGCTCTGACCTCCTCGACATCTCGACAGAGAATCGCCTCTGCATGCTCTCTAACCCCGTCGTACACTCTGGATCTTATGTGTACGTTCTGTCCAGGATCGTCGACGCCAAGAGTCAGTGCAGCTGTCAGTCGTGAGTCCCCGGAAGAATAAGCAGCCAAGAGACCAGGAGCATTGTCCCAGGTTGGGGTGAGATCCTTGTAGTGATCTGATCATTCTTCGCAGGGGATGGATTCGACGGGGGCTTGGAGTTGTGCATTGACTTTCGGCCAGCACCAAAAACCTGGTTGTTGGGAGCCGAACTACCTGCCCAGGGGAAGCCTCCTGTCCAGTCTGATCCGATTAACATGTTATTTACTGCCCCCTTTCCCTCCTCAAAAGCCCCTCCATGACCGTCTTCAGCGCATGTCCTCCGGCCTCCTCAACTCATCCATGAGGTGATTCTGCTCCGCATCAGGACCCGTCGGACTCCCTGCCAGACTGCCCAGTCCATCCTCATCTCTCTGTCCCTCTGCCCTCTCACATCCCCCGGCAGCTCTTCTCGGCGTCGTCTCTACATACCGGCGCGGCCCAACCTCCCGCTCGCTCAACTGGATGTCTGCGCCTTTCTTCCCCAGCCCCAATCGCTGGCTTTTGGACTTGCCCGCTCCGTATCCCCGTCGGCGGCTCATGACGTTTCCGAGTCCAATCTGGCGGCTTTTACGATTCCAGAAGAACCCGCCGAGCAGACAGAGAATGACGAAGCCAAAGACGGTGGGAAGCGCGATGTAGAGCGATTGGCCTCTGGGGGCTTGGGAGGGTGGCTGGTGGTAGATGGGCTTCTCGTAGAATTTGACTCGGACAGTTGGGCCTGGGATGCTTAGGGAGGATGTTTCTTTCGGCATGCAGTGGGGTTGTGCTGGGGTGTGGACATACCAGTCAGACTGTTCGGCGCCCCAGCAGGGGGATCGATCCTATTCAAGTACAGTGTGACATTATTGGTTTGCAGATCCTGCAACCAGTCTTTTTGGATGTCCCAAACAAAATATCCATCACTGACCAGCACAGGACTTGATTCAAAGGCAATTGGACCATGCCCGGTGTCGTTGACGTAGTTTGCTACAATCTTCACAGAAGCATTCTTCTGGCTGAAGTAGTCCCTGTCCCAGGTTACTGTCTCGATCAGCACTTCACCCAATCCAGTGAGAGCTTAAATACCATAGTATTTCCCGTCAACATCAACATCAGACCCATTATCTGGCTTGCAGAACGGTGCATAGCTCCCATCCCTGTTATGGCATTCCTGGAAGGATCCTCCTCCTGTAGCAGCAAACGTCTGCGTAGCCTTCGCATCATTCTGCGTTACTGTCGCTGTAGCAGTCAAGCTGAAGGGGACTGGGTTGATAGTTGTTTCAATGCCATCGAGGGTCGTGATAGTCGGGGTATAGGTTGCGACTGGCAGCCCGCTGGCATCTATAGAAACCCAAGGGCCAGCTGCGATTGTGACGACCATCGCCAATGATTAGAAAATAAATGTTGAAGAAATGCAGGGGCTTACTATCTCTCTTGAGGATCACTAGGCTAGCAGATATAGTGCTATACAGCAAAGCATAGACCCCGCTACGAGCGTCCATTTCGTGATCCGGAGGCCGATTGCAATCTGTCTGAATTACCTTATCGAGGAAATATCGTCTCAGTGTATCATTCCTTGTAAGAATCAAACGAACGTGAAATCCCAAGGAGGGCGTGTCGGGATCTTTGAAGAATATTTTAGATGATGCTCACCAGGATGTGTCGAGGTGGGATGATAGAACGCAGAGCGGCACGACGGCAAGGCTGGTCAACTAAGCGTCGAGGCTACGTTTGGTCTCGATTTAAAAGGGAGCTTTTGATCTAGTCGAAAACTCTTGGTGTCAATCTACAAAAGCCAGGGATAGCATAAACCATCCAATTGCATGCATTTCTTAGAGTATTTCGAGTTGAGCTTCGATTGTATCCATTCCTTGCGCTTGCCAAATCAATCACGGACTCGGCAGCGTATAACTCCTTCCTGTTTGTTAACTGTTAGTTAGTTCCCTATATTAGCATTGGTTCAAGCACTAGATCAGAGGATGTTTCTCAGCAGTCAACGCTGTCATAACGCTCGCCAGGCCACTGTCTACTTCACTTTAACGAACACATAGCTTCAGAATTCTTTCTACTTAACAAGAAGTTTAAATAGGGTCCCTGATCAGCTTTCTCTCTGTGAATGATATTTGATATTCATAAGTTTAGGTATAACGAGCATAGCATAAGGTCTCAAAGCCGTGGAGGCGAGATTAGATGATAATAACTAGATATATGGGGCTTACTTGAGAACAAACGAACTGGTCTATAGTTGCTGTCTGTCTTGTAGATACAAGCTGGATGAAACTACATTAAATCAAAAAACTTGTAGGAGTATTGCAACCCAACCTCTAGTGTATCAAAATGTTAACCATAACAGCCTGTTATAGACTCGTCCCGTGACTAACAAGAGCTAGCAAGTCTATAAGGCACTTGTCAACTTTAAAGTGCTAGGAACCTCTTCAGTTGGATTCGATATGATGTATTAAGCTAGCAATCGTCTACATGGCAGGGGCGTATAGATGTGTAACAAACTTGAAGCATACAGCTTGTCTGACTATTCACGCCTAATTATGATAAGCGAGCAGGGCTGTGAGCCATATTGGCATTAAGAACCTATTCTCTGGCTAGTATTATCTAGATGCCTTGCTAAGATGATTTCTAAGGTCGCTCTGGCCTGGGTGATAGGAGTGTATAGACTTGCAACAAGTAGGTACTATCCAGCCTATCTCATTGTTCCCTGTACTGATGATGAAAAGGATAGGATGCAAGACATATAGGATTTGCAACGGCCTAGGAGCCGATTTGCAAGTTACTTCAAATAAATTGCAGGACAGCGTTAGTCTAGAGAGCAGGGGCATATAGACATGCAACAGATGTAGATGTCTTCCACGTTTTTCTTGCGCTATATCAAACTAGCATGGCTGAGACACTTATGACGTGAATCAAGCCAGGAGCGCATGAAAGCTTGAACACAAGGGGCTATATTAGCCTCGCCCTAGTAGGCAGGGGTTTGAGATGTGCAGCAAACAAACACCGTCAGCCTAGCCGCCCGTGCTCTACTTTCTCCTTTCACTGAATCAAAATTAGCCGATATGTAATGAACTTACGACCTTTAGCTAGTTATGACATTGTGTGGATGATACAGTACAGCGCTGAAATAGTCTTGGTCTGGATCGCTTGTGCATCAGACTTGCAACAGACAACAGCCATTAGTTATCTTAGTCACCTATTACTCACCCAGTCATTGAATCATAATTTGAGGACAAAGTTGCATAGCAAGAAGATATGGCAAACTCTTGCTTGACTTTATAGAGGAACGTTAAAAACACAGGGTCTACTTGGGAGAAGAGAAGAATATTTTCAAAGACACTCAAACACCAAAGGCAAATTTATCTCTCCAGCAAGGCATCCAGTTCAATCAAAACTGAAACCTTAGTTAATCAACAGTCAACTGGATACAACATCCGCCTTTGATATTCTTTTCCTGGACAAATATGGTAGAGAAAACAACACCTCGCTTAGATTTTGGCCACCCCCTATCTGTTCTTTCCCTCCGATTGATAGGGGTTTCATCAAGTCCAATCTTCAGCGTGCGGAATATTTCAATCATTTCGTTTAAGCAAGAGGTCTCGACTTCGAACGCGCCTAGAAAAGAAAATAGTAAAGCTGGCCTGCTTCTACCGCTTTGACTTGGGACCAGCGCCCGTGTTGTGAATAAGTCTCTATCTACATGCGCCTTGAATTTTCCACTCCTATGGCACTTCAGAGCATGGAAATTGGTCTCTCGATGATACAATATCAAGAGCATGTGTTCTTCTGTAACCGGGCCGTCTGCACCAATGAAGAAATGAGCTCCGACGACCAGGTCTTGGGCCGGTAACCCTTCGTTTTCCCCCTATTCCGATCAAATTCTACTAGTGAGAATCTGAACTATGGAGCTGTGGTCTATCATTTCAGGTAGCTACATAGCATATTTTCTTGGAAGCGATGTCAAGGGACTGGATCTACCTCTTTCCTTGAAGAGCGGTCAATAAGTCGTAGCACCAATCCAGTAACCTTTATACTACGAACTATGAGCCTGACCAGATCCCATCGCGGCCAGGTTCGGGGAGCAGTACCAAATGCGAAGTGTAGCACGAGTTTGGGCCTCGAGTGTGCCAGAAGTGACTTTGTTGGAGGCTAGAATGCCCCGTGCCATGTCAGCGAAGGCTGGAGCAGTGAAGATGGGACAATCGACAAGGTATGGTGTACATGAGGTAGGCCACGAAATGATTCCATTATCATTGAGATAAAATCAACACACGTCACTACAGCAGTGGTTTCACAAACAGGAATAAGTGTTATATGATGTTGGTCACCCATTGAATTCTCCTCCTACATCCCGATCAAGTCACATTGGACATATGTTTGGACCCAAACACACTACCATGGCCAATAATGTGCAGATCCCAAAACAGCATCAAATTTCAAAACCCATAGAACCTGCAAAGAAAGTCTCAAAAAATGGAACACGCGCAAATATTTGACTCGAGGTCTTATAATATATCCCTTAAGTCCACAAATAAAGGTTTTCTTTAAATTTGAAGAGACCAGGTCCCTCATCCGCATGCGAGCCAGGACTAGCTCCACACGAAGTATCCGATGCCCAAGATGGCACTGGACAAGGAGATGTAAATGTATGTCCAAACAGGAAGAAGCTTTCGATAGTGCTCTGCCAAGTCTCAGAAGTAGAACTTCATCTATATGCGTTTCTTCTGGAAGTGGAGGACGTATTGATCTAAAGCTGGGACTTGCTGGGCTAAAAGCAGGCTGAGGGATGAGCGCAGAAGGATAAAAGACTCGAGCTGGAGGTGAGGCCAGACTACTTAGGGTAGGGACTGCGTCTCGAGCGTGTCGTCTGGTCAGCGTAGAGCGCAGTGGCGTAGTCTGGGGGGGGTTGTATAGTAGTATTGGGGGTAAATGGCGATACATTAGCACCTTTTAGGGCTGGCCGACCAGCCATGCCGCGGTTTGATTACTAATTTACTGGCTATGATCATCATATCGTTAGATGTGTCTGCCAAAGGACTGTTTGAATAGCACCTTTCAGGATCTACTGCGTGATGCAGTACCGCTAGTCGAGATCCTTGCCTCGATTCTTCCAAAGTTTTTCGACAGTTGGTGGAGTATGATTCCTCACTTACTTCTTATACGGAAATTTAACACTTTTTGGCTGAGTTTGTACTGGGACGCTCAGGTGGTGTATGTTTATACCCTGGTCAATCGATGGATAAAAGCCCTGGCGGATTGATTGCTGTAAGTCTTTGATATATGCCAGGCTGTACTGTAGGCTTATTAGTGTAAGCCACCTCATAAGGAATATATTAATCACCAAGGTCGTTCGCTGAGTGAATCGCGAGATAATCGAAGATGAGTTTACAGCTTCAGCCTCTCTGTTGCGAATATCGATATTAGCCACGACTCAAAGTCAAAAGAAGCAGAATATCGCACATGAGTAGCAGGGATACGTAGTGTATACTAAGAAATTTCGATCAAAAGAGAGCGAATCTAGACTCACCATATTCGTTTCTTATCCAGAATCTGCCGTGGCTTGAGAACATGTTCACACGAGGCTGTAATTTGCTGCATCGCAGACAAGGATAGGAGTACAGTAAACGCTGCCTCGGAAGGGGGTGGCTGTTGGGGTGCGCTGAGTTCCTACCAGGGTTCATGATGGCTGTCACAATAGTGAGTTTTGAGTCGGGCCGCCGCTACGTTCGGTCGACAACGAAGCACCCCGACCCGACTCACAGCCACAAAACTAGGGCCAAAAGTGGAAAGAATCCACTTCACTCGTTGGCCATCATCGTCCATCGATCATGGTTCCTTCAACTCGACCACGCTCCAAAGTACGTCTGATATACTCGTCTTCCAGTTTTCGTGCACTCTGTCGACACTCTTCCAATCTCTCGACTCCTTTCGAAATATTCTCGATATGCACAGACAGTGGAATATCGTGGCTGTCGCGTAGCAATTCTGGTGAGCCAACGCGCTCTCGCAGGTCTTCCAGACCGGCACCCATAGCTTGGAGCCGGATTATTGTGCCTGATACATGGGCATAGGCCGTCTTTCTGTAGACGCCGACCTGTTGGAGTAGGTTGAGTTTGCGATCCATTTTATTGAGCTTGCCCTTGTTTCCGCCAACCATTGTCCAGAGCTCAGACAAGATTTCCTCCTTCAACGCTTTGGTATGCATGTCGTCTCGAGTAGCGATCCCATGAATGACATCTAGACGGTCCTCTAGATTGTTGAGAACCAGTAGAATGGCTTGGGCCTCGACTATCAATTTATTGATCTCCTCCTCCACAAGGCGAGTGTGCTGAATGTATTGGTCCAATAAAATGGTTTCAGTGAACTTGACAGGCTGGAACAGCGCAAGCAATTTTTCGTTGATAAACGCGTTGACCGACCCTCGCGAGACATCCCGCACCTGAATCCCATCGAGAACTCTGGTGGTCCATCGGGTAGTGGCAATGACGCTGTCGACTGCTCGACCCACATGACTATTGAACTTCTGTAGGTCGTATGATGCAATGCGTGCAGTCTCAATGAAGCCGTCAAACTCGAGAACTAGCTCATTTCTGTATAGGAGGTCAGTCATGGCATCCGCGCCGGCTGTATGGAAGGCGAACTTACTTGGACTGAAGTTGGCTGTACCGTACCAGCTGACGCAGGTCACGAATGGAGGCTTCTCCGCGCTTCATATCGAGTGGTAATGAGACCCCACCAGCGCTCTCCTGCAGCACTTCCTCGAACTTGGCCTGCACAGCCATTACCTCGTCAAACTCAACTAGCGGAGGGGGGCCATGGCGGCCGTTGTCTGCGCGATAGGCAGAGCAGAATGGGAGGTTGAGAAATGAAGAGCCAGGAAGCCGACATATTGGGGACATGGAGGCATAAATGGAAGTCGTAACCAGGTTGCGCACGAGGACGAGGATACCGAACAATAACCACACGGCTAGAAAGTAAGATAGAGGTTTCTTAAGCACTTTTAGTGCGCCGGCAAAGACATCCAAAAGCCATGACATAATTGCTGCAACGTGCTCAACGCCAACATCAACGGTATTCTGAATGACACTGTTGTTGTTGCCAGGGGATTTCGTCGGCTGTCGACGGTGGCTTGGGCTTGAAATAGATCTCGTTGTCGAGCTTTTCACGGGGCTTCCGTGAGTTGTGCGGTCACTTCTTCTCCTTGTCTCCAAGACTCTTTGGGCAGACTGATTCACCCTCAGCCGTGTGCTTCTGCTTGTCGTATCGGCCCACGATCCATCCAGAGAGTTATCTAATGATGGCATGACCAACTCTGGTTCTGGGGACGTGGCTCGCTTAGTAGACTTTCGAGGCGGGGTGAATCTTCGTAGGGGAGGCTTATATTCATCATCATGCGGTGAATAGTCTGGATCCTCGTCGTCGCCCTCGACTACCCAAGAATCCCCTAGGCGCGGCTTCTGTTTGCCAGGCGGCATGATGCAGAACGTCTGTCTATTTGTTTCAGTAGCAAGATACTTTATGCGGGCAGAAGAGAACTCTGGTCGTCGCTTCAAGTAAGTCAATAGCTCTTTTCTCGGGGAAGAAAAAGCACAGGTATAGGAACAAAGGCTGGGTACCTCGACATAATATACAGAAGCAAGGGTCCCAAGAGGCTAAGTAAGTATGACGTTGACGCGTGATCCGCCTTGCAGGGGTCTTTAACGCGTCTCGCATATTTTCGCGACGGCCCGCGCTAATCACTAAGAAACTTATCAATACCTACGCCAGGTAGTAATGAAATATAATTCGCCGCCAAGTAACAGATGTAAGCGCCACCATGCGCTCCTCGAGAGCTCTTCGCCTGCTGCAGATCAGTACGAGACCGTTGCGTGCCCACCGAACTCAACCGCCGTCATTTGTTTATAGTGGATACTGCTCCGCTTGCGAGCCACCTGCGCCGGCGCTTGACTCTACGGCCAAGTCAGCAACGAATCCTCGGACTCCCTTAGCGGACCATCGACAGCTGGGAATCGAGCAAGAGCTATTCACAACGTCCATGTACAGTCCAGGATCGCCCTTGTTTCTCCCTAATGGCACGAAAATCTTCAACAGACTGACGACGTTCCTTCGAGCTCAATTCGATCATTTCGGGTTCCAAGAAGTCATCACACCTACCATATACAAGAAGTCTCTATGGGAGAAGTCGGGGCACTGGGATAATTATGCAGATGACATGTATGCGGTCACAGGCCGAGGTGCAAAGGGAGAGAAGCAAGACCGTCAGATGGGAGAAGACGAAGAGTACGGCCTAAAGCCCATGAACTGTCCAGGCCATTGCCTTATATTTGCGTCTAAGCAACGAAGCTATCGGGACTTGCCTATACGTTACGCCGACTTTAGCCCTTTGCACCGAAACGAGGTTCATGGTGCGCTAAGTGGGTTAACGAGAGTCCGGAGATTCCACCAGGATGATGGCCATATTTTCTGTCGACCATCCCAGATCCGCCAGGAAATTTCCAGTACACTAGATTTTATCAAGATGACATACGGTGTCTTTGGGCTTGGTCCGTATCGTTTGGCATTATCGACCAGATCGGCAAACAATTTCATTGGTACAATCGAGGAATGGGACAATGCCGAAGCAGCACTGAAGGAGTCGCTGGATGCTAGTGGACAAGTCTGGACTCTGAATGAAGGCGACGGGGCTTTCTATGGACCGAAGATTGATGTGATTCTCAAAGATTCGGATGGGAAGGAACACCAGACGGCTACCATCCAGCTCGATTTTCAACTACCCAAACGATTCGAACTGGAATATCAAGCACCGGCCCCTGAATTGGAGAAAAAAGGGCTGCCCACTGATGATCCTGGATTACTGGATGTACAGGGCCCCGTCACACCTGTGCTTATCCACAGGGCCGTCCTGGGGTCTGTCGAAAGGATAATGGCGCTTCTAATCGAACACTATAATGGGCATTGGCCATTTTGGCTCAATCCCCGTCAAGTGATGATAGTTACGGTCAACGATTCGGAACCCGTAGTCAGTTTCGCCGAAACATGCCGACAGGAGCTCCTTACGAACGGGCCAGCTTTCTCTACCTCGAACACAGACGCTGTGGCCAGGAAGAGACCGGATCGGTTTACGGTTGACATAGACCACTCTTCTCGGACCCTGTCGAAAAAAATACGTGAGGCGAAACAGAGGCGTTATTCGGTCATCGCCGTGGTTGGTGATAGTGATGTGGAAGAACATCGCCTAGTGGTGGATTTGACGGGCATTCCACATACAGCCTGGTCGAAATTCGAGGGTTTGAAGCTGGAAGCAGATATGCTGAGAGGTATTTTCCCAGATGGTCCAAAGACCTCGCAGAATGAGACACCTATTGCAGACCCTGATGACAAGACTGGATCGCCTGGAAATTCGATTAACCTTCCGCTGCAAGCCGCTGATCTGAAAAACCTCAAGATGCGACCAGTTGCTTTGAGAGATCTTCTAGCGCTTATACAGAACCATTATAGCTAGCACATAGTTTGGTGAATGTAAACACACAGATACGGGTGTTGCTTAAAACCTCAATATTCATCAGCCAACACAGACAGACCTCCAACCCGAAAGTGACGCATCCCCCCTTTCCAGGTATACCCCAAAGCTGTCAATAATACAGACCTTTCTTGAGAACCTATACAGAGAAAGCGCCATCCGTAGCTATACTTTCTACGTTCTCCGCTTCTCATCTTCGACCTGCCCGCCCATCTCCTCAATCCTCCCTATGAGCCTCTGCCTCTCCACCAACTGCGCACGCATATAGTCAACTGTCTTCTTCAGGACCACACTCTCACTCCTTCCCAGCCCTTCTAGCCCCGGTACCAATTCTGTCAGTCGATCGAAGCCTTCGCGGATAGCTTGTCTGCGCTTCTGTTCTGGCTTCCAGTCAGTTTCTGCCCCTGACTCTCCAGGCTTTTGTGAATGCCAGCGTGTTAGAGGCTGTAGCTCACCAGAAGCAATATGGTTCGCCTTCTTCTCGTGCTCAGACAACCTGGGCTTCTCGTCCAGCCCGTTCGCCGGGCCCTCGCCCTCACGCGGAGGCGTAGACATCTGCTCTTCCGGTACAGGATGCTCGGGTCGTGCGCTCGCTCGACAAGTGTCTGGAGAGGTTCACATCGCACACCCGTGATTTGCAGTTGCCGTAGGTTGCCGTGTTGACTTTAGGGTGGATCACTCCGCACTATCACATGCTCTAGCCAGCGCCAGGCCCGTTGAAGCCTAGACCCGCCAAAAGCTCAGCCTTGTCAAGCCACAACATATATCCTAGCCTCGAAGCGCGAGCTCAACGACAACGGAAGTTCAAAATGGCAGAAGGCAAGATCAAGTTACCAGCTGGCGACGACGAAACGCCCTCTTACGACGCGGCAGCGGCTCAACATGGCGCTCTACCCACGAGAAGCGGTCCTCCGCCAGGGGGAAAACCTACACCGCGCGGCCCGTTTCCTCTCGATATACCAGTCCTGACACAATTGCGAGGCAAAAGGATGATTCTTGCATCTGCGAGTCCAAGGCGGAAACAAATCCTCTCCAACGTACTTCGCTCTCCCCTGACTTGGCGAGAGGAAAGGGACGGAAAGAAGGCTAAGCAATGTCCAACAGATCGGCCTCACGAATCTAGAAATCCTCCCCTCCACCAAACCCGAGGATCTCTCCAAAAGCCAGCCCCCATTCGAATACGTGCTCGCAACAGCGGTACAAAAGTGCCTCGACGTCTACAGCCTCGCCATCGACAATTCCCTCGCGTCCATCCCCGACCCATCTCTCGTCATAGCCGCCGACACCGTCATCGTCACTGGATCCGGGAGGATCCTCGAGAAGCCTCGCAACGAGAAAGACCACATCTTCATGCTCAAATTACTGCGGGACCAGCGAGTGCATAAGGTGTTCACAGCGGTGGCGGTCTTAGCGCCAAGAGAGGACGCGAGGGACCCGGGGTATAATCTTGAGACGACGGTGGAGGAGACGAAGGTAGTGTTTGCGAAGGAAGTGAGCGATCAATTGATCGAGGCGTATGTCCGCACGCGGGAAGGCGTGGACAAGGCCGGTGGGTATGGTATCCAGGGGATTGGGAGTCTGTTGGTGGAGAGGATTGAGGGGAGCTGGGATAACGTTGTGGGGTTACCGTTGAGGGCTACGCTGGCGCTGATTGAGAAGGTGGTCATGGAGGATCAAGAGGAGAGCGAAGAAGAAGAAGAGTAGTGCTTAGTCCGATAAGATCTGGTCATGACATGCCCAAAAATAGATATATCAAAATAATATTTGCAATTTGGCATCTATTCGCCTCGCGTTTGCTCTGTTGTGTATATAAAGTGATGGTTGCACTTACCTACCTAGACAATCGGGAAGGATAATTGCCACTCGTATAATCAGTCGCTACTCTAGTATTCAGGTCTGCCCGGCGGCATCATCAAACGGTCTCAATTCCCAAGAGTAGCCACGTCCTCAAAATAAGCTCCTATCTCATCTCGCCCCCCCCCCAAAAAAGAGAGATAGCAAGCCTCGCCTCACGATGCAGCGCTCGGCGATTGAAAGACAAGGTTGCTGACGCAACGCGACAACCGCGACATGCAACAATCCTTTGGTCGGTCATGGATGTCGTGGTCATGCCTTATGTAATCGATCCCGGCGGGGAATGCTTGGGCCTCGCAAGGGCGCAGCCGCGGGATCTGTGGAGGTCGGGTAAAGGTAAGGGATGATTTATCTTATCTGGATTTCATCCAGTCTGCAGAAGATCAGGGGAGGTGTTTGGTTTCCCCGGGGGGGGTTTGGCGAACCCCTTTCTAGGTTCGAAGCGAGAACAACCGCCATCCAAACAAAGGTCTACGTTTCAGGGAATACACAGCCGCTTGATCCAGGCGACAGCTGAGAAAGGTCAAGGTAATCCAAGCCCCGGAGCTGGCTCGGTGCTCGAGACTGTTCTCAATTCCGCGGCGCTATCTTGGTTCTTGTTTATTTTCTGTTCCCAGACGCACGAAGAGACACGGATCGTCTGGTGGCCGGTATGAGACTTGGTCTCTGATATATGCGCGTTCTTTTGCTTGCCGATGAGGTGTTTTGCGATGTGCTGGTCTCTGCCGCTGGCTTTCAAGATATGCTAGCTTGTCACTCGAGCATTGGCCTCAAGGTCACGCTCACGAGGCCGGGTGGGATATTGTACACGGCATACTTCCTGTACCCTCTCCACAGCGATAGCAACCTCCAGGGGCTCCTTCGCCCTGTTATCATATGACAAGAGGCCAACACAGCTCTCGTTCCAACATCTGCATCCTCTATCTCGTCCTGCACCACTGATCCCCGAGCCCTCTCGATATCCCCACCACAATCATCACTACCAACGGTAACATGCACCTCCCCATCGTCCTCGCCCCCCTTCCAGCTTGCCTCGCATCACCAACCCGCGTCCGCGACCCCATAATCAGACTCTCTGGAGACCTCGCCCCACCACCCGCCCGCGCTCTCGCTGCAGACTGCGCCGCTGCGTCGACGTCCTGGGATTGTTTGGGGGACCGTGGAGATTCTGGTATTCGGTACGACACTGGCGAGGAGAGGAGGAAGGTGGTTTGCGAGATGGAGATGGAGATGGAGGAGGGGTGTCAGGGAGAAGAAGGGAGGGATGGTTGGTCTTGGTTGGGCAGGAAAGTGATGAGGACGAGGACGAGGGTGAGGATGGAGAAGATATAAAACAAAGGCGTAGTCATGACACGGACTTCTTCGACAGACTCTGGTGTGAGCTAGCCCGGTATGGAAGGAAATCATCTTCACGTGTCTCGTTCCGTTCCGGATGCAATCCTGGCTGCCAGGGCGGAGATGAGATTAAACCTCAACGTGCAAATCGGGCCTCTCATGATCAGACCGCCCAACGAGAGCATACTGTCGCGTGTTGCATGTCGCATGCGTCACAGCCTCTCGATATCCCAGGATCCGTCGGACATTGCACGTCTAGGAGTCGTGGGTCCGGGGCATTCAGATAGATAGATGTCCCAACTCCTCATTGTCCACCCCTGACCCAACTTATAAGCAGTCATACCTCATACATTGATGCTGAGCAACATTGTAATATGGGCATGGAGAATACTGTTTGCGTGTCACAGAATCCCAATATTCCAGAAGCCCTCGAAAATTTCCCAGAATGACAATCCAAGCTCCTCAAGTCGGAGCCTAGTGATACCCGTCCTGAGGGCCATCCACCATTTCGAGACTGGCAAGCTAGATATGTGTACGCTTTAGCCGAGCCCGGAAGCAGCGTGAGGTGTCATTTGACAGTAGATACTAGTCAATACCAGGCGGTTGGGATAGATTGATAATGAATACATGAAGAAAGGTTCAAATTTGTGGATACCTTGGTGACGCTTTACTTCCTAGGGGTATCTAACACAGTTTCCAGTCCCTCTCCAGACTTGACGGTCTAAAACGAATGTATGCTTCAAAGTGCTCCGAGCCACAACGCAGCCGCCTCGAATTCATGTATTACCCCAGGCCGTTTCGATTACGTGCGCCTCACGTTGACATATGTCCAATTGGGTCTTTCCTCCAGATGCCTCCACCACCATGTTGGGTATCATAATTATTCAAACAGTGATGCTGACATGTTTTCTATTCTCCGCCTCGTCAAGGTGGAACCCAAAGACCAATTTGAAGAGGTCTTTCAGAAAATGATACTGGCCGCTCTTCATCATCCAGCCAACACTCTTTGCTACGTCTATTGCGCTTGCGTTCTTCCCCAGGGGAGGCAAGGCGTTTGAGCTTCTGAAGGTCGGGTCGCTTAGGATGAGATTTCGATATGCTGCAAGTAGCTTCGCGTGCGCGGGTAGAGAGCCAAAGGAGCCGCTGGGAAGAGCTTTGATAAATTTTTGAAATGCTGGAGGGTCGGGGGGGTTCGATTTCGATGTGCTGGGGATAGTGCGAGAAAAGCCGACGTTCATGGCGGCCTTCAGGATAAGGATTTTCAAACGAGTGAGGTTCGCGTCCTCAGGATTAGCTGCAGTGGTGACAGTGCTGGATGATTTGGCACTTCCTTGAGAGTAAGTAGAGAGTGTGGACGAGAGTGTGGACGTGGTGCTGGACCACCTGGCATTAGCCGAGCGGCTACCGTCGGTGCCAAGGACAAGAATATTGGGGATGTTTGGTGAACTCGGTTCAGGCGATATCGGGGTATCCTCAAACTCGGTGGTCGGGGTCTCGGGATGATATGGTGTACAAACACGCTCGGGGTGTTCCCGGGTTTCAGGCAGGCTTGGCAAGCTGCTACTCTTCGTATGCGACGATCGGCTCATTTGATCTGATGTTTGGGTAAAAGTCGTCTGTGAGGGTCTTGGCGTCCCTCTCTCCGGTCGAACCTGTGTCCACCCTTCTCGGAAGAGGTCGCATAGCTCCCAGCATGCTTGTACCGCTGATCCGAGAAGCTCCTCATCGGGTGCTTTGCTTTCTCGCTTATTTTGGCGGAGGCTGAACAGCATCTCGGCTAAGCCCCAACACGCGCGAAGAAGAGCATCTGTCTCTTCAGCAAGTTCATTTCGTTGTTTCATTAGCCTGTGGCAGAGTGTGATGTAGAAATCCAGCGTGCGCTCTGTAAAGGCCTCTGGGAGGTTCCGGTCGTGGGTGTTGTAGAGGTGGTTATTTAACTCGAAGCTGACGCGCAACACAGAATCGGCGATCTCGTCCTTCCGTTGCCGAACATCAAACAGAGCTTGGCAGAAGTCCCTGCACAAATCCAGAGTCGGCCTCACGTGGAATTCGTGGTTCTCGTCTCGGCTATCATAGAGCTTCTGGCAGAGCTTCCAGCAGCACTTCCAGGCGGTTTCGTGGGTGTCCCCAGTCCCAGAGTAGCTAAATATTCTCTCTCGGTGAATGGAGCTGAGGCTTGCAAGGGTATTGCACAACGTCCAACACTCATTCAGAGCAGTCTTCAGAGCCTGCACTTCTTCATCGGAGTTGTGAACGGTCCGAGCGTCGAACTCGTCTTCCTCGACATAGCGCTGTTCTTCAGGAATCCCTACGAAACATGAGAAATGCGGATTGCTTCCAAGGCCAGATGGGGGCAAACCTTCGAGGCTTTGGCTACTGCTGGACCGAGCCGATGCAAGATCGCTAGCGAGAGCTTCCACCTCTTGCCGAGTCTGGGCCCGAGGCGTGGCGTCTTCTAGTCCATACTGAGCAGGCGTCACATCCGTTGATATTGGTGGTGGTGAGATCGGGCTTGGTTGTCCACTCTGAGTCCAGTCAGTGCTGGTCTAGCAACCTATGGGACTGCACCAAGTACCTTGTCCTTTGAGACTTTCAGGTCTATCCGGATGTTGGATGGAACACTCTCTGCTTGTTGATACGGAGTAGGAGTAGATCTGTCGGCTGGTCGTGGCCCTTGGATGGGCAGGTTGTCAGGCATGGCCTGAAGCGATCAGTACAAGGCGAGCCAGCATCCTCAGCCAACCTACAAATTTACCATACCCCTGCGGCGCGTGTATGACCGAGACAGATTCGTCTTCGAGCGAGGATCTGACATGATCAGGTAAATCTGTGCTGATTCTCTTCAACTAAAAACACGTCAGATATGCAGGCTCATCTAGATAGTCGCACCTACCGTAGCCTGCGAATCTCCAGATCCAGCGAGTCTGGGTGGTGAGGGTCGGGTTTCCCGCGCCTGCACCTCGTCTGCTACTTCGTCCTCAATCTCTGTGGTCTCTGTCCCGTTCGAGGTAACGGGTGATGGCCCTACCATCTCACTTGGACTAGAAATCTGCAGTCCATTTGTAGAGTGGCCGTCTACCGAGTTCGGTCGGAGTTGGGACGAGTCCTGGGAGCTGCGCGCCGACCTATCTCCGTTAGCATGCTAGGAGAATCTGATAATTGGCGGCTTGCTCACAGTGACGGATAACGCGGAGAGTTGTTCATGGCAGGCGAATTTGGGGACAGGGAGAAGTCGGTTACAGGAGACAAGGCCGACAAGATAATTCCGTGAGACGACGAGACCAAGAGACTTTCTAATGCCATTGTTGGCGCAAGGCCCCTAGCACAAATCCCGCGAGGCCTTGGGATCGGTCCTCGGGGCTGGGTTGTGAACGACAGGCAATAGCAGCGGTGACCTGGCGCAGGTGGACACGAACAGCCGGTGGAGCGCAGACAAAGCAGGGCTCGAAAAATGCTGTCGGACGGTCGAAGCCGAACAGAACGAAGCTCTCGGGGGATCTGAAGCTGGAGAGTGGACTCTGTCTAGGCAGGGCAATGAGTAGGGAGCGGCGGGGTCGGCAACAGGGCAGCTAGAGGCAATTGACAAAGGCGCCGAAGGTATGTTGACGGAGGCGCATGTCGCAGAGGTTCCGAGTGCATGTATGTATGATGATATACAGCACGATAATCGGTCGTCCGGTGAGTTGGAGATACTGCTGCGCAGCTGTGCCGCGTTTCTGACTCTACCAGCGAGGGGAGAAGACGTTGGCTTGGCTTGCCTTGGCCTGGGGGGAGGAGGGGTCGCCACAGCCAGAATTGAGATCGGTCCGTCAGCTCGGGGGGGGGAGGGTCAAGAAGAGCAAAGATAGAACTGGAGAGCCGTATCGCGGCTGGAGGCAAGGTGAGGGAGATGCCAACTGAGCAAGCGAATTTCTATAAAAAGGTCCGACGAGGGCGAGTCACTGGCCGGCCCGCTGCACTTTGGCCTCGATGCGGCATACCTTCAGAACCACAGTGAGACTGTGTATACATGGTAAGCCAGGTCGGTAAGCTATGCAGTTGGAGCTGGCTGCACCTTGAGCCACAACCAATGAATCAGCCCGCGAGATGCGCAACTCTTGACCAAGAGCCCCTCCTGATCGCGGGTTGCAAGGTGTGAGCGACAGGATTGTCGGCGCTTAGGTGCAGTCGGTGCGGTCGGCTCGACAAATCGAACGAACCTCGACATCACCGAGATGCGTAGCCTCGCTACATCAACAACAGCCTGCCCTGGTCACGTTGATGGGCATTGGCATACACAGATCAACAACGCGTGCGCGACGGGTCGCGCGTGGGACTTCACACCGTCCGTATCCATGGGCGAAGTGTATGGGAGAGCGAACTGCATGCGCCTCCTCGCGTTCTCCCCGACCTGTGGATGCGAGGTGCGACAGCGAGAGGGCCCGCTCGTAGATCTCTGGGTGCGAAACCAGCTGTCGATATTCCCATACAGCACAGAATGTGCACCGACGACAGTACGACGGTTCTTTTTCTGAACCAGCAAAGCCGTGCCTCGCCCCCGCTGATATGGACGTAGGCCCGGTGGAGCTCGGCTGGCAGCAAGATCTACGAATTCCAGCCGCGCTTCAGCAGGCCGGTGACTCTTACACTTCCAAGCAAACGCACCTGAGGCGAGGGCCACCAGCAGCAAGCCATGGTTATTCTGCTTGTGAAGCGACCCCGTCATGAATTTACGTCTTGGGTGACGAGTCGAGAGAAACCTCCCATATTTATCAACAGCACTCAGACCCGCCTGCTTGGCGAGGAAAATGTCCCAACGCATCCCTCGATACGAGAAGTTCAGGGGCTGGCTGGCTTTCCCTTTGGAACTCGCCCGTCTGACTCCGCGAGAACCAACACGCTCTAGATATACCGAAGGCATTCTGAACAGGCGTAGGAAAGCATCCGACATGTGAAGAGGCGCCTCCACATCTCTTCCGCTTCGACAACCCTCAGGCGTCTGCGCCGCTACACACGCACTTGCGCTTGCATAGGCGCCCAAGTTGGCATTCTGACTGCGGGTGCAACCAGCTGTCGAGTATGAGTGCGGCGGCTGGCGGGTATACAGCGACGGCACAGAGTTCGTGCGTCGTCCATGCGAGGGAAGGGCCTTTTCTCATAGGAGCAATGGCGCTCAAGGTATGCCAGGCATCGGCTATGGTAATGCGGATTACCTGTCTCTTTGTTGGAGACGGGTAGAACTTGTCTGATATTGGGAATCAATCTGCTTCCAGGAACACATGCCACGTGTCTCCTAAACCCTGAACGCCATCAAATGCGCCATGTATGCATGGTAACCACTGCAAGTCTTGCACTCCATCTCAACGCCTGTGCCGCCGCCCCGCCACGCCAAAGCTCATCTATTGCATCGCTGCCTTCTTTGTGTCTCGATCCGCAGGGTTGTATCTGTCACAAGTAGTCAGATACAAACGAATAATGTGCGCATGGTAGGATGGGTGGGCTGTGTCTGGTCGTGCAATGGACGTACTTGAGGAGCTTCTCAATGAGGTCTACGTGGGTCATGATCATCCTTCGGCAGCAATAGCGTTTGCATCCTAGCTGATCCATAGCCTCTCTGTACACGTCGTCAGAGAGCTGCAGTTTCCAACGGAGGGGCTGGAGCTGACCCATCTTGAGTTCCATTGTCAATAAGCTTTAGATATCGCTCCCAAAGATCTCCAACCACCTGTCGCTTGGTTAGAAAGGTTGGCGCAAGGTGATTAGGGAAAACTTGCCTTCCCGCAGGAGAAGCATCGTACTGGAATGATCATAGTGAATACCTTCTTCTAGATTTAGCTTCCAGATACTTGCAAGTTTGGTTTTCGAAGCGCGAGTCGGCTAGCAATCTTGCGCTTCAGACGCAAAGTCAAGTTCAAAATATTTCAAAGCGCGCTAAGATAGCACCTAGCCGAGGATCCACCGGTGACAATTTTCGGCCGCTCAAGACAAAAATTCCATAATTCCCATCGCCAAAGCACTATCCATAGATGGACTCTGCCAACAACATGGCTTCATTATTGAAGCGCAAGAGAGCTCCAATGGAAATGCTGGATACGCCAAAGCGAACCAAGTCTGTGAAAACAAAATCAGAGACCCCGCGACGAAGTACAATTCGTAACGCAAGTTGGGAGGCAGCTTTTAACCCACCAAGTACGCAAGCAAAGGGATCAGTCAAGATTGAGGTTGCCAACGATGACACCAAAAGAGCAAATAGGAACTCGCCATCATTGGAAATACTCAAATATAATGATGTGGCGGGAGTGGGGTCGGCGGACAATGGGGTCGGCGGAGCAGTAAAGAAGAGGAGGAAAGCATCTGGAGGGAAGAGCTCAACTAAGCAGAAGCAGGAACCTCAAGTCAAGAAGGAAAAGAAACAGGAGTATTCCCGCCAAGTTTCCAAGACAATCCCAAAGACTGGCCGGGAACCATGGAAGTTGTCTGCGCCAATTGGGGGTCGTATGGTCAATGCCGATCCTGTCTTCACCGAAGATGAGAAGTGAGTTTCAAATTTCCTGGTCCTGCTTATGGACTGTTGCTGATCCTCAAAGGTTCATTATTGTTGCGCACCTGGGAGCAATTCAGATCTACTCAACCGCAAATTCGTTGCTCGCCCGATCGATCAAGTTGAATATCAACAAAGAGGCCTCTCCCCCTCCGCGAATCATCGCTTTCTGTCTATCGCCAACCGAGGCCAACTTATTATGGGTTGCCTGCTCAGATGGTTCCATCTACAGCATAGACTGGACATCTGGTGCTGGAGCAGAGCAATACTGGGGAATCTCCTCCACCGGATGTATTCATATGACTGTAGCTTCTATGGAGTCAGCAGGCCGGAGACGAGATGTAGCGTTCACAACCGAGTCACGGAAAGACGGCGGCTTTCGGATTACGGCGAATGAACTGGCCCCTCCCGATAGCGATATCAAGACGGTCGCCAGGACCATCTATACATCTTACCAGCGAATCAATTTCCTGAAAACTGCAAGAGAAGGATCTATCGTGGTAGCAGCATCTGGCAACAAGATTCTTGTGGGCCGACTCCGATCAACCGAGTACGACACCATCGATAAGATCAAATACGAATTCCGGGTATTCGAGTCCACCGATGCCATAAAGTCATTGGATGTTCGAGTCACCAACAGGCCGGCAATGGAGGGTATCAAGAAGAAGGACAAGAACGTTCCTGTTCTAGATCTGGTGGTCGGAGATGTCAGGGGTGTTGTGTATCTACATAATGATCTATTGGCAAAGCTGTTCCTTGTAGAGGGAACATTGTCAGGCGTAAGTCTTGCACCACGAAAGATGCACTGGCACCGACAAGTGGTGCATACGATTAAATGGTCTCGAGATGGTATGCGGCTGATTATTCAGGAAGGATACCCGTGCTAACGTGACAAGGCAACTATATAATCTCTGGCGGTACAGAGACTGTTCTTGTGCTGTGGCAACTTGACACAGGGAAGCCACAATTCTTGCCTCATATGGCCGCGACGATCCAAAATGTTGTCGTTTCGCCTACTGGGTCGTCATACGCCGTTCAGCTCGCGGACAACTCTGCCATGGTTTTGTCTACATCTGAGCTCAAGCCAACCGTCAACATTTCTGGGATCCAGGCAAGTGTAGTCGAATCTGAGCCATCTATTGAATCTCAAGTTGAAAGGCTTGAAGAAGCAACGTGGGAACAACCTTTGGTACAACGGACTCCAGCTGTCATCATGCCTACCGACACGTCACGACTCCTCCTGGGTGTTGGACAAACCCAGGAAGTTCGTGCTCGGAAGCCCATTATCTTGAGCAACCCTTTTTTGCAGACTCTGGATCTGGGGACCGGCCACAGCCTCTCCCGGCAAGCTCTGGCGAGGACCAACATTACAAGTGTCAACGCGGCTCCGGGTATCCAACGAATAACCGAGCCGAGGGTCATTCACATGAAAATCTCACACGATGGAGAATGGCTTGCCACCATTGACGAATGGACACCGCCTCCACGCGACTCGCAGTTGTCGAAGCGACAAGATAAGAAGCTCTTTGAGCGCCAGCGGAAGCGGGAAGTCTTCCTCAAGTTCTGGCAGTGGAACAAGGAAGGTGACACTTGGGAGCTCGTGACCCGGATTGACTCTCCACATTCCAATGGCATAGATCTTGGTGATGCTGGGAGGGTTATGGATCTTGCTGTGGACCCAAGCTCTTCGCGCTTCTCTACGATTGGAGAGGATGGATATGTCCGGACATGGACTACGAAAACACGCAAAAGAGACGGGGTTATTGTTCGCGGGAAAGACGACAAGCCTCTGAGAAGCTGGAGCTGCGAGCTTGCGGTTTCACTCGGCAAAGTAGATCTCCTGGACGGACTCGACGTGTCTACACCTAGTGGGTGTGTAGCTTTCTCTGAAGACGGGTCGATTCTTGCTGCCGCCTGCAATCGCAACAACGGACTTGTGCATTTCCTGGAGCCAGATACTGGCGCTATCCGGTTGTCGCAAACCGGTCTGTTTGAGCACGAGATTATCGGCATGGATTTCCTCGGTCAGGATCTGATCACGCTTTCAGACAAGCTTATCGTATTCGATCTTGTCTCTGAAGAAGCCAGACTCATCATCACAGCCAGCGAAGCCACGAAATCTCTTGCGACGAAGCAAAAGCAAGAAATGATACACCTTGCGGTCGATCCCAAGAGCCGTACCTTCGCTGTTTCTCTACCCTGCATCCGTAAAACTGGAACTCTCCATTCCGCAAATTCTGAACTAGTAGTCTTCCACCAAGACACCCGGGAGCCACAGCTTAAAGAGGTCTTCCAAACCCTCATCACAGCCCTCCTTCCGGCGATCAGTACAGAAGGCTTCCTCGTTCTCGACACCGCCGCTGAGATCTACACCGTCCTCAAGAAAGGAACGCAAGGCGTAACCACACTTGCGCAATCCACCTCCGCTCTGCAACTCGACGCACCAGAAGAACCAGCCAACGAAATCATAAGTATTGACGATAGAGAAGACGACGATGCAGAAGAATATCCCTCGCCGGTTGCAACCTTAGACCTCGAGGATGGAGACGACGGCAACGAGGCGCCCGTCGTGGCGCAGCAGAAACTAGCGGAGATCTTTAACATCGGCCCTGCGTTTGCGCTGCCGCCCATGGAGGAGATCTTCTACCAGGTGGCGGATTTGTTCTCGATCAAGCCGCTGCGGAAGGTCGTAGCATAGGTTGGTCTGCGGATGCATTATAGGCGCTAGGGAAACGGCGGTGTTTTGTAGCATTTCAGCAATCGGTGTAGAGGAATGAATGGTAATTGATTAGATTACAGACCCTTTTCTTTTCCCTCGATGTCTGATATAAGTATCGATGTGTTTTTGTCGGGCTTGTGTACCTATGCTTGTGCCTAGTTGCCTCTTCATGCACCCAGAGATTGCATATGATCTTCAAGTGCTGCACGGGTCTACTATTGTCTTGCTTCTTGCCAAACGGCACTTGCTTCTCTACTTTAGTATCCTGATTTCAGGATTGTCGTTCTAGCACTTTCTTCTATCTGGTAGTACTTACGATTGTACTCGTCATACAACCTCCTTGTCGCAATCACGAGTAGGATCCCCTTCAGGTGCTTCTGTAAAGTTGATACAAGATACAAGTCATTGATTAAGTGATCTGCTAATGGCAAAGTCCGTGATAAGAATTTATATACAGAAATATATTCGTCAGCCTTTCGCTTATAGGTTTCAGCCAGACCTGAAGCCGCTCCACTAGTGTTGATGTTCTTAATCTTGTACGCACAACTCCTTGAGGAATCGTCTCAATGTTATCCAGGCCGCGACTTCCGATATTGGTGAATGAATTCCCAGCTACAGTCAACTGCTTCCTGACCAGTTCATTCGTACTGTTCAAAAGGGCTTCGTTCCCCAATTTTCCTGCTTCTCTCTCTTCAACCCGATTTTGGTATTTTGGTCAGTCCTCCATCGAAATCGTTACCACTCGAGACTCATGATAATGCGTTGCTTCCTCGCCGCTCTTCTCCTGGCAGTTGTCTTCACTACCGGTATATACGCAGTCGATGATCTTTGCACCAGATCACTTGTTCGTACCTGCTCCGATAACACCGCCCTCGAGGCACTCTTCCTCGGCCACGGACCTCTCTCTACCCTCAACTGCAATTTTTCACTCAGAGCGGCTTTGGACGGTATCGCGTTCCCGTATTCTATCTCGTCGATCGACCCAACCAGTCCTGGAGGCCCCTTTCCCAATGCTGGCTATGCCCCCGCAAGCCAAGGACCTGCGATCAATTTCACTCTCACTGACGAGAAGATTGACACTTTCCTGGCACCCTATCCAAGTACTGGATCTCGAGGAAACTCACATAGACTTTGACGTACTGCAAGTGTCCAGACCAGTATGGTAGCTCCAAAGTCATATGGATGGCATTGGTGGCTCTGAATCTGTCGAAATCGAAGGTTCGCTGAAGTGGCAATTTGTTGATGGGACGGTCACATTAGTATTGATACAGCCGAATGAAAGTGAGAAAATTCTTACTAATACCGTCTACGTACTGACTTGGTTTCTAGAAATTTTCGTCACGGACTGCGGGGCGTTCCAGGGAGGATACTCAGGAACGTGGCTGGTCGATGAATTCAACGGCAGAGCCAAGAGTAGCTACTCATGTCTCTTGTGGAACATGCTAAGAATGGACAGACTCCAGTGGGGTTTTCAAAAAGATCAATGTTGTTGTTCAGAATCTTTACGGCAAATAAGAGTAAATTCGACTGCGATGAGGACATTCTGGAAGTACTGACTTTATTCTGGCGTTGCTGAGTGAGCAAGTCAATTTGTCGTAAGTGTTACAGTCAAGGGGTTTGGACGGCATAAAGGGGTTTTTGAGAGACATATCTTTAGAGACTAAGTAGGTGCCGTGAGAATTTCTCTGTCTCTTACATTTTATCCACCCGTGATGCTGGTCGTAACTAGACTTGCAGAAAACATCAATCCTTGGGAGGTAAAGATCTTTTCTACCGTACGTGTGGAAAAGCACAGTAGATGCACCATTGGCAAGATTTGAAAGTTCTGTGCAGTACCCTGGTATGCTTGGCGTGTCTGCGAATCAGCGACGTACATCTCCAAGGACAGAGGAAGCTTGAGTGACCGCCAGCAATCGTATGTACAGACGGAAGCTTGAGCCACGGGATTTAGGATGACTGGTGCTTCATCGGCACCCACCGCAGCAAGCCTCCCTCCTCGTCGAAACCAGTTGAAGCATTATAAAAGAGGCGAGTAATGCACCATGAACATGAACTCAAGCCTCATCGCGTAGATATCTGACGGACGAGGTTCACCAGCCACGCTCCATATGCTTCTACGGTACAGTGAGAACTTGTGATGATGCCTGGGTCATTGGACCCAAGATCCTGAGACTCGCAGTTCTGGATGCTTTTCGCTGCGTCCACGCGTAGGGTCCTCGCTCTCTTCCTGTCCTCTGCTTTCTTTCTTTTCTTGTTCAGACTGTGCTGTGCGACCGGGATCAGTTTCAGCGATTCTGAACCGGTACCCGGAGATCATTTTTGTAAGCATCCGGCAGTCTGGAGACTGAGGCGGGCTTCCCTACCGGCCTCCAGCGAGAACGGGGGCCGTTGGAGCTGTGTGATACTTATCTTCCTGCATCTCGGTGCTTGGAGCTCGTCGCGCACAATTATAGATAGGCATGGAGTGGTTCGCTTAGGTGAGCCCTGGCAGCACCTCGTAATAGAAAGGTTTTCGGGAACTCGCTGATACGCCCGCCTGGTGACTAGGGCAACATTGAAATGGTAATTTAGATGATCTTCATTTGTGTAGTAATGCAATCCGGAGGCTCTCAAAACACTTAAACTCCCATGTTAACCAGATATAAAGGAAAATCAACGCGAAACACGTAATTAATCCTTAGTTTTTGGTCAGCTTCGCTTTGCGGAGGATACAGGTGTTGTGTTCGGCTTCGTGCTGGCTGGGGTGTTGGTCTCCTTCTCTACTTAGGATTTAGCATGCCTTCTTTTTCTTCTTAGTACCTAGCGGGCACAGCTTTACCTTCCGAAGTAAGGGATGGCCGTCCTCGCTTCTTGCTGGCTGGTGTAGCCGAACCGTCAGTAGTGGTGAGAGATGGGCGTCCTCGTTTCTTGCTGGCCGAGTTCTTGTTCCCAGTCTTCTCTTCTGCCTCGGCTTCGTCTGGTTGCTCGCCTTTCGCCGCCTTCTGCACCTTTGTTGACTTAGGGTTAGCAGCCTTCGCTTTGGCAACACCAGTTCCCGGAGGTCGTCCACGTCCGCGCCCTGGAACAGTTGGCTTCTTGGGCTTCTTCTCGCTATCCGGCAGTGGCGGACGACCTCTGCCACGACCACTAGGCTCCTTCTTTGGCTTTGGCTCGTAGACTGGCTCGTTCTCCTTGATCAGCACGAATGCAACCTTCTCAAGCTCGATTGGCGTGCACTTGATCCTCGACATGAAGGTTTTCGCCTCTGTGAATAGTGTCTCGAACTCTTTGGTGGTATATCCAATCTTGACCTTCTTTCCGCCTGCCGTGAGCCATCTGAAGACTTCATCGCTGAAAAATACAACATTTTGGGGGTCGTGCACAGCAAGAATCAGGGATGCGGTAGCTGGACCAACCCCCTTGAGATCTACTTTTATCTTTTCGATCACAGCAGCAATGTCGGACGGGTTTTTAGCATACACAGCAAAGGCATCACTTAGAGAAGCTTCGACTTGCTCGTCGGAATTTGATGCAACCAACTTTCGTAGAGATGGACGGTAGACACCATGAGTACTTGATAGAATCAGCTTTGTCGTTCAGAACAATATGTGCCGATTGGATTTTATCCAAGTCAAAAGCCAACATAGCAGCACTAGAGTATTAGATGCGCAATATATATATATATATTCATCAGACTTCGAGTTTTGGCTCAAAGTGCTTTGCCGGGAAGGTGAAACCCACAGCTTCCAGTCAACCAGCTTTTTCAAATCCGACATATTGATATTTCGGCCGGTGTTCTTCGAGAAATTCATTGGTGCAACCTGATACCGAAACTTGTCTAGTTCCTCAAGACTCAATGCACCCTCCTTTGCTGTAAAACGCTTCAGTAAATCGTTTTGCAAGATATTCCTCAAGATGGATTCCGAAGATCAATTAAACCTACTTTTTCGGCTGAATGTCTGGATGACGGCAGGGTAGCGAGCGAGCGCGTCCTTGAATTCTGCTACCGAGATGCTTGACGCCATTATTGCAGTCTGGCTCGTTCTTCTTGCTGGATATTGTTCAGAGCATGAGGAGCCGGGATTGTCGCGAGTCTAGAGGGAATATGTCATTGAGAAAACCCGTTGTTGAATTTTCAAGAAGAATGAAATGGCAATGTATCACGGACGCGCTTTCGCGTCGACCCTGTCCTGTACTTGTTGTCGCTGACTAAGTGAGTGGGAGGCGTTTAGCCGAGGATTCCCTGCGCTAAAATTCACGAGAGAACACCGTAAACGGAGGCGGTGTGCAGGGCCTGGCCCGACTTTTTTCTTTTCCGGCGTCAATAGTCCAGATATGTATCCCGCTTTGTCCCCCCACTCCTACTTCCCAACCATACACACCAGACAGCCACTGCAATACCACAATACCACCCGCTCTCTTCAACATCTACAAATCGCGAGCATGGGAAACGTATTTACTCCGCTCTATGAAACCATAGGGTCGTGTTCTAACAAGCACAACAGGGAGCAAAAGCAGCATCGAAGCGCGAGCGCAAGGACAAAGATACCAAAGTCGCCAAATCGCAACTCAAAGTTAACGAGAAGGCCATGGACATCCAATGTGGGGTCTGCAAGTCTACATTCCTAAAGACTACTCGCGCCCCTGCGTACGCTATTTCCCTCTTCTCTCGGCCGAACGCGAAACGTACAGTAGGAATTTGCGCTGATGTTGTTTTCTACACAGTCTCACCGAGCACGCTACGAATAAGCACAGCAAGACTCTTGCGGATTGTTTCCCAACTTTTGTCGCGGCTGCCAAATGACCAAAACCGATCGTGACAGAGACTCCCAAGTGGATACTCGTGCAGGTTGGACGGGCTGCAATTAGCTACTTCGGTTTCTATTGGAGATTTCACGAAGAATGGAATGAAGGGGTGATGTATATGGGTCTTTGGTGGGCTTTTTTTTTTAGCGATTGGCGCATTGGGATTCGATAAGGTATAGACGAGAAGACATGCGTTCATGTTTCTGCGATAAATGAAAAATGGAGCAGATCTTGGTACCCTGGTCGTAAGTGCGAACATGTAACAATGCTCCTTTGGGGTCCGTAACTTTTTAGTGCGCTTCAACAGCTTTCCCCAGACCATCAGTAACCGGATTTTCGTTTAAGCCCTGACGAGCAACCTTGTTTCCAGCCTCTTCCCTCTCCATTTGTTGTCGCGCTCTGATTTGCGCCAGAATATCCGGATACCATCTTTCTCCAACGTCCGGATGACTCTTGATCCTGTTCATCAAGGTAGCCTCTCCTAATGTCCTCGCTCCGTTTCCTCCGCTGAACGTAAACTCAACATCATCCATTCTCCCTCCATTTCTTGCTACGACCTTCCTACGCATCTCCTTTATCTCCTCGGGTACTTTACCAACCCCGCCTCCATTTTCCCAATCATTCAACTCGTCGAATTCCGCATCCAAACTCACTCCCTGGAAAAAGGGAATTGAAATCCTCGCGCCAGTCCCTGGAGCTGGGGAAAGCACCCGGTGTGTGGTAGACATGCATACTCCTTGTGTAAGAGCCTCCATACCTTGCCCAATAGCAACGACCCAAGTCCCATCGATGGGTGAGCAGTCAATCCACTCTCCTCTCAAATTCTGCACTTGCAAGCCTCTGTGCTTTGTAACCTGCAACAAATAACTCGTCAACATGCTATCTTTATGCGGTCCCACGCCTTGCCCTTCCGGCATCTCCTCGCCCTCCTTCCACAAGCCCAATTCCTTCAAGTCGGGGTACTTCACTATCTTTAGTTTGTGCTGTTGGTCGACGTCGAAGTATTTGTTGAAGGCCGTTGCCGGGAGGCCGATGGCTTCAGCAATCAAGGAGGTGAAGAATATAGAAATCAAACCCATTCGAGATATGTACTCGCTGTATACGGGCTTGAAATTGGGGAGGTAGAATGAGGATGGCCATTGAGTAGGCGCGAGGAGGTTTCGATAGAGGGGCTGATCGGGCGTACGGACTTTGTGGTCGGTGGAGAGATCAATCTGCTCGCGGTGATCTATCCTGTGCGCGGTGATCTCGGCATCGAGGCGTGAGTATCCTAGGAAGCTAGCAGCGTTCTTCATCTCAACTTTGAGTCTGCGACGGCCTGTAAGCTTGGATTGAGAATTCCTGAAATAGGATCTATCACTTCTCTTCCATGGGCAGATCAAAGAACGACACTCCTTCCTGAACGACCTTTTCTGTAAGGTCTTCTGGTATTCCCACATTCTTGAGATATAGGAATCCCACTTCCAAAAGAGCGTATCGCAGCTGATCTAGGAACTGGGGCTTGGTGGAGGGGTCCTTGGCCTCTCCCAGGTCAAGAATGGGTATAGTATCAAACGACATTGTAAAGATGGAAGCCTGGACAGGAAAAAAGACATGAACAACTGAAGGAAATGGGATATACACCCAGTGGGTTAGACTGAGTAAAGATGCACGCCTTTGTGATAATGACGCGATGCTGCAGTCGATAACCATTGGAGCTTATCCCTCGGGCACTCCACTTTCAAATGGCGTGACAAAAGGGCACGTGATACTCTTCGAAAACCAGGCCCCTTTCTATTTTCCCTTTCCAAGCTTTAGTTCCAGCGCCCTTGACCCAGAATCTTCGTAGCAATCTTGCAATATGGTGGTCTCTATATACAAAGGGTATTATAAGGGCTGTTGTTCTCCGTACCGCGGCGAATTACCTCTCTCTAAGATTGCGCATGCCTTTACTCTTAATTCAGTCTCAGTGATCTCCCAGTGCGGTCCTGTGTAGATTGTGACGTTTTGCATCTCTTTTTCAACTGCTTCCCGGTCAAAGTGCAATGTTGAGATACTGAGCAAGAAACTCCTAACAAATCCTTCGCTACGGTGCGGGAGAGCCTTCAATTCTGTGGAACTTCAGATGGTAATAACTGCTACAATACCTCCTGTTTGGCCACACAGTCGCCTCGCTTTTCGGATTTCGAAGGCATCGTGTGCCCTTCAAGATAGACAAGCGCATCACCACAAAAGATACAACATGGCTGCGTTTTGCAGCAACAGGCCTCAAAAGATGACTCGGGTGGTGTACTTACAAGCAACGCCGCTGCGTCACCTCGGGCGCTAACAGTGCTAAAAAAATCGTAGGTGGGTTGTTGGCAGCTACCTCAGAGCTGTTCGAGGGAATCAGGGGCTCTTAAAGTAAGTACCGTTTCCAACTGATGTCTTTTGCCGACTGGTATATCTGATGTATTTGTGTCTCTCGGCCGACTCACGTCGCGTATATGGGCTTGCAGGTAAATATCAAAATAAACATTTCGCTTAAGCCCCCTAGTTTCTCGCCTAAATCCAAGATCCCGCGGTAAAGCCTCTTTGATGAAATGATCCAGTAAGTATAGCACCACTCCCAGTAACCTTGCTATCGGAAAACGGATTGATTGCAAGCTACAAGCTGCAAGGAACATGCCCAGCCCTAGATCCAGTTGACGTTACATCACACTTGCTCTACCTGTCTTCGAGTCACGGAGAAGTCGACTAAGTCCTCACTTGGAATTTTCGAGTTCATCAGTTCTATGTGGACAAACGTAGGTCTGCAGTTCATAGCAAGAGACCTCACGACTGCTATTTTGCGCCTATCTCATTCAGAGGAACGGTTCGAGCGATGAAGTAGCGAGCGAAGGATGAGCGAGTAAACCAAGTTTGTGGAGATGCAAGGCCGATTATGTATGACAGCTCTTCACGGCTCAACACTCAGAAATCACTATAGTATCGAGGAGCTCTCGGTCATCAGAGAATCGTGGGGTCGAGAAGGGCCCAGGTTAGCATGGTAATCCGTCTTTCGAATGTCTCCCATCTTGTCTAGCCGCTACCTCGAAGCACTCCTCGAACCCTTCGCCCCCCCCGGAGCCCATGTACATGCTCCAGCGAGCGTCCCACAGACGTCGGACATGGAAGCTGGGCGGAAGAGAAGCACATCTCGTTTCGCTTCGATAGAGACTCATCGTTCTCATTTACGCCGGCCATGCTGGAACATCACGCAGTTTCGCTCAGCATGCTACGAGGTGGAAGAGAGTCTCCGGTCTTCCATGGTAGTCGCCAGGGGCCGTTGGTCTTCAATCCCACTCTGTAGCGGTTACGGCTCTGGTAATTGCGAATCCCCACGGGTACGGTGATGCATGCCTGCATCCCATGTGGAAGGATATTCATCGTGGCGCGGCCATTACACAGACATTCTCAGTGATCTTATAGCTCTCGCCAAGTCACCGATCAAAAAGCCTTCCGAACGCTGCTTGGTCGGAACTCCTAAGCTGGTCTTGCCTGTTTATATCACGTGACACTCGAATGGAAGACATCCTTGGCGCTGAACAGAGAGGTTAGACGGATAGGATCATGAGGCGAGGAGTTATTTATGGGTAGGGACTGTAATAAAATACCTGCTTCAGCTATTGGGTACAAGTTTGTTGTTTCGTATCTATCGTTCTCGAGGCTGATACAAGTTTTGAAACATTTGCGTATGAGTCTGCTAGCCCTAGTCAGAACTTGATCATTGTTACCGAATCTCTTGGGACAGTAAATTGTCTTCGTAGCGACTGCAGACCCACTTCGTCCTCAGTCAGCTGACAAGGGTAGCAGTTGGTTTGGTTATCATAGCAGACTACACAGGCAAGATAGTCTTATCTCTGTTTTTAACTTTCTTATCATGTATCATTTCATTACATTACGCATAATAAATATCCACGATCTGGAAAAGTCTTTCCGGCAGTGTGTAAAGCATACAGAGCGGCGTGAGTGAATTTGAATGATACATGTGTATGCCTGGTTATCTCATGCCATGGCAATCGATTCTAGATAAACAAAGCCTAAACTCTGATACCACTTGATTTCATTATTCAGCAATCTGATCGTTTCCCGACGTGTCTAGTTGTGCCACTGATGCCCTATGAAGGAAAGGTTGTTACTCGGTACGAGAAAGTCAGACTGAGCAGCACCAATCCCATCTCATCCACAAACCCACTCGCCACGTCTATTCCAAACTCTAACGACTTCCATTCTATGCCGCCCTGTCCGTCCCAAATCTCCAACCCGTGCGTTCTTGATGAGACAGCCCCGAAGAATGAGGAGCACTACTCGACAACCTCCTCGCTCCAATCACCTTCCCCATTTCCAAAGTGCACCGGTCCCAATCTCAAGAAGCGTCTCTTCTGCATCAGGCTTCCGTCGCTGCTCAGCGAAGAAGAGCGTCTGGCTTTGTCGGCCGTGACAACCGGACCAGCACCCGCAATGGCCGGCTTGCTGACAGCCGCTTGTTTGACGGGGTAGGAAGCGCTGGTCGCCGGCGCGAGAGATAGAAATCTGTGTACCCCTTCCTGAGCGCGCTCCTCGGCTGCGGGGACGTTGTTCTCCTGGCCGCTGGAGGCCAAAACAAGCATCTCGCTCTGGCTAAGAACAGCTGTCGCCATGTTTGTTGCAAGCTGAGATGTGACGGGTTTTTGTGACAGGGTGAAGCGTTCGTAAGACGAATCACTTGTTTTCCGCGTTGGTGTGATGGTGGGGTTGGTAAGTCTTTGGAGATGAGGCCAACGGATGGATTTGGGTCGCAGAGACGGCTCGTAGGAGATTGGAGATCGATGGGGATTGAAGAACGAAGAAGAGCTGAAGACGGAGGGGGAGGGTCTTATAGGTGAGAAAGACCTGGAGGCCTCGGCCTAGGTTCTCTCAGAGACTAAAGTGCCCGTGTGGTATGAGACTTTGGCTTTTGGATATCCAAAGTTGATGCACACCCCCGTTTGCAAGCTCCACGTGTGCAGGGGATTGGATCCTGAGATAGGAAGGACAGCAGACCGCGATTCGTCGTCATCTAATCAAGTAAGTACACCGAAAATGGTCTGTGATTGAAAAGCAAAACCATCGATCGGAAGATTCAAGAAAGAGAAAAGAGGTGAGAGGCAGAACGAACATATGTAAATATAAGATGGCTGTTCCAAGGGTTTCTTGGCGTGGCAAACGAGCTGTGCCGGCCACCATCTTGATAGCATTGGCCGATGGCCAGTTTGTTCCCGAGACGAGCATTATTGAGCGACGCTTCTCCGCATATGAGAATGTCATTCGGAGGTGCTGGAGGTGGTCTGCCACACCATGTTTGGTTGTTTGATGGACTGCGGATGCCGACGATGGCCACGTCTAACCGGTTCTCGACAGCATGAGCTAAAACGCACCTAGAGCCGTTTCGACTATTCTTGCATCAGATTCAGTTGTCGTTTCTCGAGTATGTTTCTCCAGAGCCATCGTCAGCTGTCTGTTTGTTTGATTATCGTCTCTTCCCCAAAGGTGCCATCATGCACGATCATAGGCAATTCCCTGAGGACCAGACGAGGGACCATGATCACAATCGAGCCGACATCTCCCCTACAATAACAAAGTCCGTAATCAAAGAGGGTCAACCCATTCGACTTGTCGAACATTTCATCATGTCGTCGAGTGTCAATACCTGAGGTATGAGAGGATGCAATGGTTTGCAGCCGAGAGAAACCGCTGCGTCTTCTCTCGGAAGGAAATTCGAAGAACTTGGGTCGAAGCTTACTCAAAATATGCCTACAAATACAAGCTCTGATTGATTAAACTCAAGCTCTCGCCTAGCTCGTGAGTTTGATTTCTTAAAAAATCGCAATTTTTTCTGACCCAAACATAGCATAGGAGAATCTGGGTTTTATATCTGTGCAAAAACCTCCTTATAATCATATTTTATAGAGATGTCACAACTCGACATGCTACTTGCTTTAGTATCGCTATTCGGCAGTATGTGTAAATGCCTGTAGATGCTTTATGACCAGAGAAGCTTCCACGTCGGCTTTAGCCGGTTCCGGAGCCCGAGCAAAGGAGTCGGTGAACTGGTCATTGAGTTGCGTCATGTTATGACTGAAAATTGACTCAAATAGATGTACGGACTGGAAATCATACGAACTCTCATAACCTGCAAATACCAAAAAGACTAATTCGGCCTTTCTGATTTGATATCTCCTTCAATAATGCCTGTCTCAACAATAGCTCCATTATGCAGGCTGTCGCAAACGGAAATTCAACTATATCGGAAGCAAGAGAGTTAAAGTGGATGATCACAGACAAGGAAAGTAGAAATGTTGCAACAACACTGATATTCTCAAAGAGTCACTCTTCAGTAATTCATATTCGCCATCCCCCCTCCCCCAAGATTTAGCTTTTACACCAGTTTTCTCTCTCTCTCTCTCTCTCTCTCCCCCTCTCGCCGATTCCCACACCTCCCGTATAAAACACATCCCGCTAGTTCGCAGTCACCTTCACAGTGATTCGTTGAAACGATACTCTGCAGGGATGAGCCGGAATGCACCTCGTACATAACGGCCCGGAACCAACCCACCTGTTCTTCATCGATCAGCAGCATCATCTCGTGGTGTTTTGGGGCCATTCGAGCCAGCGGCCGTCGCAAGAGCACCCGATGATGCTCGAGCAACGGAGAATCGAGATCCGAAGTGTAGTCTGGATACAGGCCCCAGTAATGTCACCTGTCAATGATTAGTTGAGAAGGGCTTCTTTACTGTTGTCACAACAGGTTTTCCTGGCCGTGTGGATTCCGGATCGTACGACTGGGACCCAGGACGTCGACCTGCTTCGTGTGACGAGCATCTGCCAGGGTTGGGGCATGTACAAAAGCCGATTTATCTATCAAACACAGGTTCTGGTGGTATTATTCATAGATTCAAGAGTTTAGCCCCGGTCTCAGAGTATTGGCACGTGATGTATATTGACCCAGAATAGACAACGCCAGGCGTGATCAGGCCAAAAGCTTAACTCTTGAATCACTGCCGTATTGCAATAACATATTTCGAACTATTTTTGAACTCGATACGGGCAACGTAAGAACCAACCACACAATACCCCGGCTTTGATCGCATCGTAAACAACATGCAGGTTCTTAGTATGGTAGATTACTCTCCCCTCCGCTCACTTGACATAAACTTCACTAATTGTTCTATTCCTCGCAAGTTGAAAGTCGTCAGCTTTATTAAATACGGATCTGATATACGTCAAAGCAATCAACGCGAAACTCTGCCAAAGGCCGGCCGAGCCCTAGTCAGGGTTCCATTTCTCCTGTACCAAGGAAGTTCGACTTCTTTCTGTGCGGATTCCGTGCCAAACAATCCTGGCGCTTAATTGTTTGATTACAATTCGTTAGCCAGCCTACGAGCCACTGTCGAGCACAGGGATCTACCCGTCACATTGCTTCTTATCGATACTGTGTACAGTGAGCCTTCTTAGCTACATAGTACTTCATCGTGAGGAGGCAAACTCGAACACCTACCTCGGCGCAGTCTTCTCATCAACCCAGGATTATTGACCATCTGGCTTTCGACGTTGCTGAGAACCGAGGGAGGTGTCACTAGTCCCCTCGATGTGGGAGCTGACGTTGTTGCAAGTAGCCGGACCTTGCAGACGAGCGTGGCCTTGTGCTTCCCCAGACATTTGTCTAAAGCTGACAAAAGAGAGACGACAGACTTCAGAGGACACGGACCAGCCCGATCCAGGCTTGGAGTCCTTCTGCGGCTCTTGGCGCCACATGGGAGAGGTATCTTGAAAACTCATGATACGCTCGCCAGTGGAGGAGAACAAGCCAGTAGGTTCTCAATCAATCGCTGTTACCGAGTAGGACGGAGCCGTGTGTTGCACTCTGTTGAGCCGTGCTGCTGCACTGAAGTCTGCCGAAGGACGAGGCGGCGACCGTTGAGATCAGATAGTACCTAGGTACTCGTAGTACCCACTCGCTCGTACATGCAAGACAGTAACCGACGCGGAGACAGCATTTCGAGCGGCGCCTGCCGATCCGCAAGTCCGCACGCGGGCATATGGTTCGTGCATGCTCCACAATGATGACAGATGTGGCCGTTGAAGCCGTTGAAGCTGCAGTGCAGATTTATCAAGAGCCCCTACTCGGCAGTCCCTATACGCGTGTGTCCGCGTCTAGTACCCGAGGTCAATTCGCTAAGACCGGGGGTCCCTGGCGTACGGATGGATGATTTGCAAGATGCAAGATAATTCTCTCCCACGGTGCATTATCGAACCTTCGAATAACATTCCCTCGAGAGCCCCTCGCAGGGATCAGTGAAGCGCTGTCAGAGACGACGCAGAGTCGCAGACTCGCAGAATTACGAGTAGGGTCCGGCCGCCTGCGTTTGCCGAAATCTCCAGTGCCACTACCGCCGAGTGAAGCCGATGAAGCTGCCCTGTGTAAGATATTACTGATAGGTCGTGTAACGTCCAAAAGCAACGGCAGGCAAAAGCAACGGCAGTTAGGGTCGTCAAAGCGTTAGAGGGCACAAACAAGCCAACGCCATGCACGGCACGGCTGGCTGATGCAGCCATGAATAAGGCAAATTAATAAAAAAACGTGTCTGCCGGGCTCGGAGCTCAGGGCTCCCCCCCCCCCAGGGAGTAGTGACAGCTTGCTCCCACTCCCAACGCCCAGCCCACGGAGTCTCATGTCATGCCATGCCATGCCCACCTTGCCCCAGCACAGAGCACAGAGCACAGAGCACAGGATATTGCGCTTCGAGGACCTGTGCTCCAGAAGGTTTGAAGACAACGTTGCCGAGCCTTCGATCTTGGAGTTTCGATAGCAGAGCGTGAGGCCGGGCACATGGCGAGGCATGCTGTGAGCCGTGAGCTCGAATCGGAATGCCGCCGCCTGTTTCTCCAATCCGGAGCCGTTGCCGTTGCACCTTCTGCTGATATCCCTGCCGGCGAACACTCTCTGAAGAGTCAACCAGCACAGTACTGTAGTTCCTAGTCCTCCACCTTGGCTCGAAAAGCGACAGCAGTGACACTGGCTGTAGGAGGATAGGCCACCGGGTTCGTATGGCCTCGCCATTGCCCTTTTGCCTTTCGGAGCTCAGTTGAGCTTGCAATTCGAGGTTGTGGCCCCTAGCACCTCGCCGGGGTTAGTGGTGGAGCTTCCTCCTTCAACCTCCTCTGCAGCACCAATCTCAGACCAGAATCTTCATGTGAGCTTTTGCTTTTGCTATGGGTTGCTGCAAATGCGAACCTTGTCGGAATTTAGAAGTCCCTTGCAAATTTTACCCATATGTGTCCCTCAATGATCCGCATCCTGGTCTGGTCCAAATGACGCTTGCGAACAAGTTCTGTATATTTCTTTCGGGCCTGCAAGAAGACTCCTACTGAATTCACCTTGTCCATCCCATACGCAACGCAAACGACGGCCAGCACCGCCGTTACTATCAAGACGCACGCGGGCTATTGACAGGCAGACATACCGGCCCTCTCCAGTGTTGCCGTGTCGCTGCTACATCCCAACGGGGATGGCAAACAGCAGCTGTTCACTATAATCGAATAGACCGAACCGTATCCTCGGAATGGTGTGACGGTCTATAAAGCAACCTACCGCTGCTGATGAGTGCGAACGTTTTCAAAATCAGCCATCAGCCATCAGCCATTCTCTCTACCTTGACGCTTCACTGCTCATTCGGTTAAACTCTCCAGCTAGTAATCCGCTTGTCAACATTCCTCGTCCTAGGTACGAATATTACATTCAAGTGAGCAGGTCATGCTTGGAGGTCGAGCTGACCTTTTTTGCATGCCAAACAAGTAAATTGCTAATTCATTTCTGGTGCAGACCCCATCCCATCACCAGACTTTGACCAAGAAGCCCAGAGAATACTCGCAAGACGAGGCGCAACTCCAGCAACATCAGACAATGTGCAAAATCTGGAGAACTTGGTTCACTTGCCGCGATTGCAACGATCAATTCGTAGAATGCTCGAAGAAACGTGCCGATCCGAAGAAGCCTTGTGAAGTTAAGGTAGTAGACTTAACCGAAGACGGCCCATGTCCCAGCCATGGTGGATAACTAGCATGTAAGCTCTGTTAAATCCCTTGAAATGGACAGCAAGCCAATGACTATGTCCAGTATCTGAACTTCCCGTCCAAAACTTTCCTGCGGCTTGTTGTACTATCTTGGATGCATTCCAGATATGGGGAATGAGCATCCGTGGTACCTGGGAAGGAAGTGCCGATCGTTTTACTGGTAAATTATGTCGCGTTATTGTGAGAGTCCCACATGGCTGGTCTATTCATACATCTTCGTATAGGAGTTCTGGCGGAGGAGGTGTGTTTTCTGTCTGGAAGAGTCGTGGCCGACGGGAGACCCTTGCTTAAGCACATAACTCTCCCGCCTCAGTCACAATATCAACACCGTCAGCGTCGATTCCTGACAGGTATTCGCTGTTTGTTTGTGAACGCTATGGTTGAGCAGAATTCCTATTTTCAAACACACCGAGCAATTCGGTTTCGATCCAGTAATCTGCACATCTGCACGTCAAGGTATCTGTATTTTATGGTATGTAGGCCGCCTCGCCTTACCAAACACAGATTTCCCGGAGCCCGCCAGGTCATCAGACGCAATAACATGACTGACTGTGCGGGCAGCGTGGCAGAACATGGGGAGGGGGGGGAGGGGGGATGGTTACAGGAATGATGTGAAGTTGTGTAATTTTCTTCAACATGCCTCGGTGCCACTAGAGTGCAGAATCTGTGGGGAGAGACACTTCGCAGTGCCGGCAAGCAGCCGTATGTTGTGATCAAGCGTGGTAATACTAGGAAGACAGTACCGTAATGTGTCAAGAGTGGAATTTGGCCATGGTTTAGGTATCTTGTGGAAGATTCGAACGTGGCGAAAACAAATTCTTCAGGGTAGGCCTTTTCGAGGAGGCCAATTCATCCTTGTTGCATGTGCGTGCAGAAAATAAGAGTCAGGTGATGGCCCATGAGGTAGGGGACTGTAAACTCGGCTTGGGCACTGATCTTTCCAAGTTTATCTTTCTCTGCAGCCTGATTTGGATAGTAACAGGATAGTGGTATATTGGACCACAACGTCCATCACATGCCTGCGTAGGTCCATTTGCCCCTCGGAAGACACTAGAAGAATATCCGTAATTTTGAGAAACAACAGGGCGAAAGCGGTTGATTGGGATCAAAAGCTGCACGGCCAGATTCTCCGAATTGCACAAGCTCCGGGAGGTCAAGCCTCGAGACTGTCTCAAGAATGCTCTATATGATACTTTGGCTGCTTGCGAGACAAGCCCATGGAATTTGCTGTCGTATGCCAGCGAGTTGACATGAACGGAGAATATGAGAATTGTGCGTTGTTCAGGGACCACGCTTGGGCGTAGAAATGACACTGCAGCTTTGACAGCGGAGGTGCGGGAGCGTCCCGTTGTGAAACGGTGAGAGGCGCAGGACGGCAACGAGTCCAAGGAAACTGGGCTGCATCTGGTACTAGTGCGACACGTGACGTGACTGCATCACAACCTCGGCAGTCGACAGGAGAACAGATGTCTGTCTGCACACCTCCAGCACCCTCTGGAGTCGATGACAAGACTCGGAGGTAGAGCTGTTACGCTCGCCAGACTGGATGACTTGAAAAATCGGAGAGCCCATCGACGGAATATCGACGAGAAGAATTATAGAGGTCAGATATGTCCGCATGTCCAAGATGAGGAGTTGAGCTTCGAAAATAATCAGCAGTCCGCTGCCTCCAGGGTGCTCCAAGGAGCGCGGTTACAAAAGCACATGCGAGGCTGCGGAAGCGAACCGCAACTCCAGTCCACTCCGGCGCCTTCTTGTCCATACGTGGAGAATGAATGGGCGTTGGTGAATGAAGGTCGTCGGAGATTTGTTGGATGCTGAGGTATTGCTGTGATGGGGGAACGAGTCATGGAAGAAGGAAAAAGCAAAGCTTTGTGGTTGATTTATAGCGCCGCCCTAATGATCTCTAGCGCCGCTTTAGCGACTGAACGGTATGGAAGTTAGGCATTTCGGAAACGTGATCAGATTTATGTGAATGTGAAATTCATCGTTATTCACTCGCCGCTTCATGAGTGCCCTTCAATCACCTAGCTTTGCCGCCAGGTAATTTTCATTCGATGTCCATTGATCTCAATTGGGAGAAGCTGACCACCGGGCCTGATGGAGCAGCGCTCGCAGAGCGGATTCGCGAGTTCATCCATGAGAAATTCCAGACCGTGACGCTTCCGCGTTTTATCAAGAGCGTCAAGGTCCATGCCTTTGAGTTTGGCTCTGTCGCCCCAGAAATCGAGATTAAGGACATCTGCGATCCTCTCCCTGACTTCTACGAGGAGGCCGACGATGACTCCGGAGAAGAGGAGAGGGAGGAGCAAGGCGACGGATGGAAGCCCAGAGGGATTGAGGAGACGCTGAGAGAAAGACGTAGGACGGACCGGGTCGAGAGGTCGAATCACCCTTCACAGGTTACGCATCTCCCACCCTACATTGATACAAGTCTACCCAGCATGCGGTCTATGCAGAATCCAGGTGACTCTGGAAGTCCTTTCCTGGGCGTTAGCACATCAGGCATCTCAGGCGGCACATCGAATCTGCACTACTTCCACTCCCAGCTGGCAACTGGTTTGTCTGGCACACAAACCCCTCTCGCCGCAGTCGCTGGTGCACATTTTCCACACGGCTGGCCAGACCACTCCAACCTCCATTCAAGTCATCAAGGACACCGACACACAGCGAGCGGGAGTTCTCTCTCCCCACCTCCTGCCGCAGACAGCAAGGCGCAGGTACTGCGTGAGAAGGCTAGCGTTTCTACACTGGCTACCTCAAATTCAACAACCAGACCTCAGACCAGGGATGGTCTGCTAGAGGAAACGATTGAAGAGGAGCCCAGGCCGATACCACGACGATTCCGAGAACCAAATGCTGAGGATCTCCAGACAGTTTTTCGTGCACGTTATGCTGGCAACTTAAAATTGTCTCTCACAACAGAAATACTGCTCGATTACCCTATGCCAAGTTTCGTGGGCATACCGGTCAAGCTAAACATCACCGGTTTGTCGTTTGACGGAGTGGCCGTGCTCGCATACATCAGGAAGAGGGCCCACTTCTGCTTTCTGTCCCCGGAAGATGCTGTTGCTGCTGTTGGCACCGAAAGTGACGACGTTGACCAATCAGATGGTATGAGGATGGGAGGTCTTTTGCACGAGATCAAGGTCGAGAGCGAAATTGGGCAGAGGGAAAACGGGAAACAGGTTCTCAAAAACGTGGGGAAGGTAGAAAAGTTCGTTCTTGAACAGGTCAGACGTATATTTGAGGACGAATTTGTTTATCCTAGCTTCTGGACCTTCCTGGTATAATGAATTACTTAAAGACATAAACTACGTCGTACATTCCATTTATTCCAGCGCTGATAAGTAGCTCAAAATGCGAGTCAATTCCAACCGTGCAGCGAATCAAAACTCCGACGCTATGCCCGCGGTACCAAAGCCTTGGATATCCAACTCCCGCTTCACCCCCTCATCACAACGTCGCCTTGAACCCCTGATACGCACTGTTCATGTCCAACTCCAGTTCCCTAGCCTGATCTTCACTGACTTCTTCCGTGGCTTTCATCTGATTTAAAGTAATGAGCCATTGCACGATTTTCCCCCGCCCGTCAAAGTCCTGATCGGTCACTTTATTCGCACTCTGTATGACATCAGAGAGGAGCGGATGGAGTTGATCCTTCGCAAGTAGACCCAACTTCAAGGCATCCAAGAAAGTAATAAAGTCCTGCGTAGCTTCCAGAATCAAGGTTCCGTTGGAGCCGCTGTTCCCGCCTGATATTGTATTTATTGATGGCGCAGTCACCGTGCTAGGAAGGCCGATTCGAATTCGTTCAGTTGCTCGGGGTACCTCCATCTGCTGGAATTAGTCATCGGTTCCGAAGAATTCCATCGTTCACATACATCCCAAGCAGTTTTGAACGACTCAAGGTCCCTGAACTCCCTCGAGACAGCTTCATCTGCTAGAATCTGCTTGTACTGTTTCAACAACCGATCGCAGATTTCCGTATAGTCCGCCTCTGAGATCGCATCTTTGAGGTATGCCTTTTCCAGCTCGTCCAGAGTAATAATTATGCTGAAAACCTCTGCAAGTGAGTCTTGGAGATCTCGTTCCGCTCTAGTCTCTGCAAGCTTGACCTCCTACGACCGATTCTTAATTAGATAACTTGGGGAGATGTTTGGAGATCTCAATGGAAGTCTTACCTCGTCAAGGTTGATAGTTGCAGATAATGTCGTGTTTGGTATGTAGCTGTGAGGGGTAGGCGCATACGCCTGTCGAGCAGCTGGATACATTGTCCGGCCCGCTTTGTATCCCACTTTGTTGATACTTGGACCGGGAGGCTGAACCTTAGTTGCCTACCTAGATAAGTCTTGTGCGCCTGGTCGGTTGGTGTCGGGACTGTGGGTTCAAATTCTGCCAGGCGAACATGCTACACACCGCCTCAATCGACCCAAACAGGTTTAACTTACACAATGCACCGACCAAAATTTTATCACTTTTCTGAGCATCAGAAAGTCTACCATCTGCACGCGATTTCACAATGGCTAAAAGCACGAAAAAATCCACTCGTAAATTCGAGAGGAACCATCTCAAGGACACTCTTGAGAAGCGTAAGGCTGTTGCGAAGATTAAGCAGCGGAACCAGGTCAAGGCCAAGCGACAAGCCCGCAATGCGACAGATGCACAATTCGAGGGAAAGGGTGGAGAAGAGGAATTTCAGGGAAAGAAGCCTGTGAAGGAAGATTCATTCGGCAAGATGAATGTGGACGACTTCTTTCAGGGGGGATTCGAGATTCCTGAAAATCTTGCGAAGAAATCAAAATCTAAGCCTGTGCCTGAGAAATTGGGGAAACGAAAACGGTCAGAACCTGTAGTGGAGGACGACGACTCCTCGGAGGCTTCTTTTGAGGAAGCGCCTGTGATGAGCGATAGTGAGGATGGGAGTGAAACTGGAGATGACGTTGGGATGAGTAAAGATGCCATGGACGCACTGGCAAGCAAGGATCCGGAATTCTACAAATATTTGAAGGAGAATGATCCCGAAGCCCTCGAATTCGAAGAAGATGGAGGTTTAGCGGAGGTCGATACATTAAGCGGGGATGGAGATGAGCAGCCCAAGAAGAAACAAAAGAAGTCCAAAAAGACTGTCGTCGAGGAAGCCCAGGAGATGGCCTCTGAATCTGAAGCAGAAGACGCGACGGAGCTTACGAAAAATATTGTAGCAAAATGGACAAAGGCCATGAAGGATCAACGCTCGTTGCGAGCCATGCGGCAAACTGTTCTTGCGTTCAGAGCAGCTGCACATGTCAACGAGGATGACAGGAAGAACTACAAGTACGCTATCTCAAGCTCCGGAGTCTACCACCAATTACTCGTCGCGGCCCTTCAGTACGTTCCGGAGGTTCTCAACCACCACATTCCTGTCAAGGAGACTGCGGCAGGCAAAGTAAGGGTATCAACGGATTCGAAGAAATTCAAGACCCTGACGCCGCTCCTCAAATCATACACATCATCCCTGCATCATCTCCTTACCGCCCTTTCCGACGCACCCACACTCAAACTCACACTCTCTGCAGTTACTCCCCTCCTTCCATATCTTCTCTCGTTCAAGAAGGTGCTAAAAAACATCGTTAAGACGGTTGTCAATGTTTGGTCAGATTCTTCGAGCGATGAAGCCACCCGGATTACAGCCTTCCTCGTACTGCGAAGACTAACTGTGATTGGAGATCCTGGATTGCGAGAAGCTGTCTTAAAGACTGTGTACCAGGGGCTGGTCAGAGGGAGCCGAAGCACTACAGTACACACGATCCAGGGAATCAATTTGATGAAGAACTCGGCAGCAGAGCTTTGGGGTATTGATGCAGGCGTTGGCTACGCCACTGGATTCTCCTTCATTCGCCAAGCTGCCATCCATCTCCGAAGCAGTATCACCAACAACCAAAAAGAGTCTTACAAGACGGTCTACAACTGGCAATACGTACACTCACTCGATTTTTGGTCCTGCGTTCTGTCGGAGCACTGCAACCCAGTGAAGGAAGCTGAATTTGGCACGGAGTCTGAACTGCGACCATTGATCTATCCTACAGTGCAAGTCACCCTCGGAGCTATGCGACTCATACCTACATCCGCGTACTTCCCTCTCCGCTTCCACTTGATGCGTTCGCTCCTCAGACTTTCTAGGGCAACTGGAACTTATATCCCTTTAGCATCGGCATTATTGGAAGTTCTTAACTCGGCCGAGATGAAGAAGCCTCCAAAAGCCAGCACTCTCAAAAGTCTCGACTTCGCCACAAATTATAAAGCGCAAACTTCATATCTCAAAACAAGAGTATACCAGGATGGAGTTGGAGAGCAAGTTGCCGAGTTGCTATCCGAGTTTTTTGTCCTCTGGTCTACTAATATCGCTTTCCCTGAACTGGCTTTACCAGTAGTAGTGATGATGAAACGGTGGTTGAAAGATGCAAATCATAAGGTTACCGGAAACAAGAATAACAAGGTTAACTCTTCCTTTATCTTTTTGCTCCAGAAAATCGAAGCGAACGCCAAGTTCATTGAGGAAAAGCGAGCCAAAGTTGAGTTCGCACCAAACAACCGAGCGGGTGTTGATAATTTCCTGAAGTACTTCGAGTGGGAGAAGACACCTCTCGGTGCATTTGTTTCCGGACAGAGAAAGCAACGTGAGGAGAAGGCAAGACTCCTGGAAGAGGGTCGGAGAGAGGAAGACCGCAAGCGGAAGCTCGACCGCGAGAAGGAGAAGTCTGGGGCAGGGAATGGTGAGAAAATGGAAGACGACGACGATGACTCCGAGGCTGGCTCTGAGTCCGAGGAAGATGATAAATAGAGCTGCATGCTCGTGTAAGGGTCCATTGTCTGGAGTCCGGCGTACGAAAATTATCTGGGCCATAAATGTGATTGAAGTCGGCCGAGATCTGTGAATGGAATAACCTAGGGATAATTGATAGATATCACAGGATCATGCGGATTCATTGGATGCATTTGTAAAGACTACTGGTAAAATTTTAGGAGCTACTGTACATCTGTCTATTGCTGCGGAAGGCATGATTAGTGACCATAATATCCAAAGCCTCAGAACTTGCTGGCCTAGATATATACCATAGGCACAAGTACAGTTTCTCCGATTGGTGATATGGGAATTAGATGACCAAAGGCCCCTGTTCGATTCATGGCTGAAGCATTTTCTAAAAGGGGTATGTGCGCTTCAGTATTACGCCAGTTCTCTTGCACCTGGAGCATTAAGATGCGTTTCATCAAAGGCTCTTCCAAAGCCTATTGTTCTTCATCCCGTGGTATGAGCCCCCTTTCCCCCCTCCCTCCCCCTCCCCACCAATAGGCTCCCTCGCTTGTCTCTCCAACGCCTCTTATACACTCGATATGAGACACTCCCGCTCCATCCGCTTCGCCCACACTTGCGTCAGGCTCGACCAGTACACTCTACTATCCTATATTCAAATTTCCATCTCCAGAGTCTAACTCAATACAATACCGTCTATCCTACCCCAGAGAAACATGATCAGAGAGGTGCCGCGAGGGGTCCTACCCCAAGGTGAAAAGGAAAAGGACTCAGATAAGATGGGCTGCTTGAACTCGACGATCAGGGCGCCCATCAATTCTTTGGAAGGAAGTGGGAGGAGAGAAACTATCTGTCATGTTATGAATGTGTGTATGGTGATGGTTTCACAAGTATGAGTTGGCATATGTCTGCTTTGGGCGGTGAGTTCAATCTCCTTCGAAAATACTCTGGGACGAGAGCACTAAAAGATGTAGACGCCACCCGCATCGTCGAGCTATCTATTAGAGAAGGCTATCCAGTGATATACGGGTCAACCCAGTAGTATTTTATTTGCCTCTCCCCCCGGAGCTCTCAGGGTCTGAATGGAGAACTTGAACTTCTTAGCTACCGTGTACATCGGCTCTAGTTCCATGCCTGCAACGACCTCTTCGTAGAAGTAAAGCATATCAAGTCATCCGAGTCTACCGACACGCCTACCAAGCTCTGGAAACCACTCTATTCGCAAGTTCTTTCTGCTTGAAACATTACGAGAGCGGCATTCAGCTTAATAGCTACGTGATCTGAGTGAGGAGTTTGAGAAGATGCTTTGGCCGTTATCTACGGCAGGATATGAGCCTTGGTGTAAGCATACACTCGGAGGATCATGATTGTCGGCGGGAGGACTGGGTTCGATTTGAGGAGACTAAATCAAGATACGGCGGTATCGCGCAGTAGTATAGGAGGAGTCAGAAGGTGTGGTGAAGCGTAGCATTGTCAGTGGTAGACGCATGAAGAGAGAAGAGAATTCGAGAAGAGAGAACTCAGGAAGCTATATACAGGACTCCGCCTACACCAAGTGAGTCAAAGCCCGAGTCATATACAAATAGCTATGGTGGTTGAGTTACAGGCGGAGAGTACGATGAGCAAGGAGGGCATGAGGAAAAATAAGAGTTAGAGGCTATTATGGAGGTGCTCAAGGATTTTCCACTTGGGAACAGAGGGTTCGTGCGAGACTGTAATAATCAAGGGCCTAACTGGGTCTTTATGATGGCACATCTTCAGACTGGCTGGACTTGCGGGTATGGTGATGTTGCTCCTGGATATGCCAGCTAAGCGAGTGAAAAGGGGCAGGTCACTTGTGATCTTTAACACACGGCGACAAGTTTCGTCACGCCTGTAAACTCTCAGAGATAAAATGGAAGCTATCGCGAGGCTCTTCAGCTCGGAGGAATAGAGCTGAATATCAAATATATTTATCGACGAAACTCGGAAAAGTACTGTCCACAGAACCAATAGTCATCGAGCGTGGAGTCACGCCGTGCTGTGATTGGCCACCGCAAGCGACTTCAACGACCTGCCATCTCCAGACCCCAAAACACCAAGTACTTAGTCCACATGTCCTTTGTACCTACTTGACTCCTCCCATCAATCGGGATCAACACAAGCGGGCTTACATTGACGAAATGATCGCAGCTGCGATGCTTGCTTCGCTCGGTGGTGGATAATAAAGTGCCGACGCCTTGTAAGCTGGGGATCTCGAGCTACTACTGCATACAATCTCACCTCTTTTTCGCTGACACGTCGGAAATGTCCACTGGGCGCTTGGAGATATCTTTGTATAGCTACCAGCCGATATACCAACTCTCGATCCGCGACAAGGTGTTTCTAGCGCCGTGGACCCCTCATCTCCTGCCTCTCTACACTTGTACGGACAGCCCATGTGTTGCTATGATAGGCCGAAAGTGTTGACTTTGCCCCGAGCCGAGAAAAGTGTCAACTCCTAGACGGATTGTATGAGGTGGTTATGATGCGTCGCCACCCAAATAATTACCATCCTGTCCCTTCCTCCCCCCTCCTTCTCATATGTTTTGAAGAATCGTTTCTCAAATTTCCCACACTTTCGACTAATTCGACTTCAGTTCTCATCCAACCAGCGATGATAAAGCATCATGGCCTCTCTTATCCCTAGCATCCTCCTTCAGGATCCTCACACCCAGATATTTGTCGTTGGCGTAACGTTTCTCCTCGTAGGCTTTGTTTTTGCCGCAACTTTTCTCTCTTCCAAGTCAGAGACTGTAGTGGAAGAAAATCCCACTGCTCTTGGCTCGTTTATACGCTTCTTCTAGGTGTCATTCTTGAAGCCACATACAGGAGATGGGACGGGAAACGGTCAGCAGAATGCTCTCGAAAGCTCCTACAAGACGCAGGCGGATGTTTACGATGTGACCAGAAAGAAATTGTTAAGAGGCCGTGAGGATATACTCGAAGTAATGGCTGCTCAACTTGTGCACAAGGCTGCTAAAGCTCGCACGCACGACCCAAAGCGTATCTGGGTTGATTTGAGTACTAAATGTCCTTATCTAAAGCAGCCACTGATTGCATTGGTGGCAGATCGGTGGCGGTACAGGCTGGAATATCGAGGCCATGTCTGAATTCATCGATGTGGGAGAGTTCTTCTCGAGTGTCTACCTAGCTGACTTCTCGCCACCTCTCTGTGAAGTCTCCAGAAAAAGGTTCGCGCGATTAGCCTGGAAGAACGTTAAGGTTGTCTGCCAGGATGCCAGGAAATTCTGTCTCGAAGATCATGAGATATTGGATCGGGGCGTTGATGATATTGGCTTTGCTCTCCCGCTGAGTTACTTCTCGGAGAATAACTCCGCGAGCTTTGGAGCTGACCTTGTCACCCTGTCGTATAGTTTGTCTGCGATCGTAAGTCTAGTCATTAGCTGCCACAAGTCTCTGCCTATCACTAACCTGGGAAGCCTGATTTTTACTCGGTCATTTGTTTTCTGAATTACCTACCCTCACCTACCGGTATCTGTGGAGTCGTCGACTTCTACGTCCAGTCCATCGTGGACTTGAGTTGCAGGAATTATACCGGGAGTCGTTAATCGCCACGTCAAATGGTTTGGGCGCCTATTTTAGAGAGCTTGGTTCGACGTTGACCAAGTCGGTCTCGAAGCGGAGCGTAGAGATTACCTCGAGTATCGATTCGGGACTGTGTCAAATGCTGACTCACGAAACGTGCTTCTCGGATTCATTCCTTACTACATCTGGGTCGGCACCCCAATTCGACCTTAGACACCAAACTCACCAAATTACCCACGAGAAATAGTGGAGCGTCTTGACGCAGCAGCCACAGAGTCCTCATATCTATCGCCCATGAATCACACGAGCGCCCTCTCTCGTACTGTTGAGAGATCCAGTCCTGCGGAGCTGCGCTCAAAAGCCTGGGACGCTGCAATCATTAATCTCTCCGCCAATCTCCCACTTCCATCGCTCTTCTACCAAAATCACCATTGGGAAATCCACCATGATGACCAGCTAAAGAAGCACATCCAATTCGGACATGAATATATCTACGCGTTCACTTGGGAAGACACACGAGTGGACCACCGCCTCCTCAAACTCACATCCTCAGACGTCGTCCTCGCCATCACCTCAGCCGGCGACAATATCTTCTCATATGCCCTCTCATACCCGGCCCGCACCCATGCCGTCGACCTGAACCCTAACCAAAACAATCTACTCGAGCTCAAAGCCGCATCCTTTACCGCACTCTCCTACGCCGATGCGTGGAAACTCTTCGGTCAGGGGAAGCATCCGGGCTTCCATGACCTCCTAATCTCCCGCCTGTCACCGCACATGTCTTCGCGAGCATTCCAATACTGGCTGAACAACACCCATGTCTTCACATCCGCGCGCGGCAAAGTTCTCTACGAGACCGGCGGCTCCAGACACGCTATTCGCGTAATCCGCCTCTTAGCCGCGAATCTCCGCTTCAGCTCTCAAAACAGCGCGCTCCTGGAGGCCAAGACGCTGAACGAGCAGCGCGAGATATAGACTACCAAGATCCGGCGTATCATCATGTCTCGCCTCTTTTCCAACCTCGTCACCTCGCAAGAGAAGTTCCTGCGGGCCGCTCTCGGCGTGCCGCACAACCAGCTCGCCATGCTGGAGGCGGACCACCTGGCTTCGGAGACGATCACCTAGAGCTCGGGAGGTGCCAACCCGTTAGCTCATTCGGCAAAGGATCTTAGGTGGAGCAAGAGAAAGGCGATATGGGAGTATATGGTTCAGACTCTTGACCCTGGGATCAATACCTCGCTTATTGGGGAAGATAATCCGTATTACCTGGTCTGTATGCAGGGCGCTTACTCGCAGCGCTGCCACCCTGACTACCTGGCGCCAAAGTCCCGCCAGAGACCTTCGCGGGGCCATGCCTTCGACGGTCTCCGCATTCATACTGACAGACTCGAGGAAGTTGTATCCCGCTTGACGCCCGCCACGCTGACTGTGGCTGTGGTCATGGACAGGATGGACTGGGTTGATCCCGCGGCCGGGGAAGCAGTTCGGCAGACTGAGAAGCTTCACCGGGCTCGAAAGCTCGGCGGAAAGGCGCTGCTGCGGAGTGTGGCGCTGGCTCCGTGGTACATCTCTCGCTCTGAAGATCGCGGGTTCCAGGCTCAGAGAGTCGGCGCGCGGATTGGCGGCGCTTGCATCGACAGGTTCGTCTCACGACCCCCGTCACACCAGTTCGAACACTTTGTTGATTCCGCAAAAAGAGTTAATATGTACGCTTCATGCTGGCTGCTCACCAAACCTGAGAATATCGCCCTGCGGAAATGCTCGATGGATCTTGATGCACACGCAATCACGATTATCACCTCTGTGTAGGTGCCACCAGTGTCGAGTTCGACTGGAAACTTCTCTAGGGAGGCATGGAGCTGCGAGACTCAGATAAAACGCCCACACAGGATGATCTCAAACCAAACACCGGGGTTTCAGCCTTTTGCAAGATCAGGGAAAGGGTGTATTGTCAAGGCAGTTTGTTTGTGTCTGAAAAGAAACTATTGAAATATACAATTTCCGAGTCCTTTCTCTCCACCGTGACATATTAACAAGCGTGACTATTCGAGGACGCAGATCCCACAAGTCAACGGAACAAATTACGATAAGTATCGGGGCTCGCATACCGAGCAGGCCCAAAATAGCCAAAATCCGGCCAGGTCTTTGTTCCATCCATCCTGTGTCGGTAGGCCTGGGCTTCGTCCTCACGGATCTTTTTCATTTCCGCTTCATGCTCCGCAAATTTCCGACCGATCAGCTCTCGGAAAGTCCCATCTGCAACGGCTTCGGCGAGCTCGTGGCCTCCCTTGTCTAAGCTTGGTCCACAAGGGATGTAACTTCTTTCCTCGCACTTTACTGACAGATCCCGCCAGACCACCAGACCTTCGTAGATGTCGCTGTTATAGTGTTGCGCCAGGATAGCATCGCTTGGGGAGTATACTAGCGCGGGAACCTCCCGGGCGCTTTCGAATCCTTTGAGCATAGAATCGTCGAATTCCGGCATCTCACTCGGGAGTACATCTTGCCCGGTCGACTGCAGGTCGCTCCCAGCTTGGCGGGACAAGAGCTCGCCCTTTGCCTCATGGCTCTTGGCTTCTAGATCATCCGCAATTCTCTTTTTCTTTGCAGGAGACTCTGTAGCCCCGGAAGTCTGGATCTGCCTTTCATCTCCCTTTCTCTTCATCAGAAGTTTGTCAAGGGGCTCTTTGACGGCAGTATGATGAGCTGGTGCACTGCTGGGACGCTTGCCACTCGCAAAGACGGCAGCTGAAATATCGGCTGAAACAGCTTGAGCGAGTGGCTCGATTTGCAGCAAATCTGGCTGGTGAAGATTGACCGGCGGAATATGGCGAGAAGTTGATGCGGGTGGCGTTCTAGAAGCAGTATCAATAGGTCGAGTCAGTTCCAAGGTAGGTGGTGCTGATTCTGGAAAGGAACTTTGTTCCGGCAAAAGCTGCCGGCCAGAATTAGGGACAGAAGGCCCGAGAATCGGAATGGCAGGGATCGTATAGTCTTTATATTCGAGGAAGGCATCGATTTTGAGATTCGACTTGTCCGTAGCGTTCTTGAGTGGATCGGTCGTGTGGACTTCCTCACTCGCATGATTACCCGTAAGATCGGCTATGGGATCTCCCTTTTTGCTTACAGCATTGGTACATCTGAGCATGTTGGGAGGGGAGAGTGATATATCCGCCGGATTTCCCGTTCTTGGTGTCGAAAGTGGATCGCTAGGGCCGGCTGGCCGAGGAAAGTGAGTCTGACGGGCTGGAGAAAGTAGCAAAGAAGTTCTTCCAAAGTCGCTTCTCTGACCGTATACTGGGCCCATGGTAACTCGCGAGGCTCTCTGGCCATGTGGCGGATACCGGGACTTTGCCGCGTAAACTCCAACAGGAGGACCCGAAATAGGACCAGAATTTGGATATGGGAATGTTCCCAATCCATACTTCTGGAAAGATCCTCCACGACTGATACTCTGCCTCTGATCTGATAGCGAGAGAGACGTAGGCTGAAATGTCGTCCCATCTCGGGGGTTGCTATATGAGGGAGCAGCATAGATGCCCTGAACAGACACTTGTGCATTTGGAAAAAGTCCCTCTTGCATATCTCCGGCCAGTTGGTTATAGTCCCAATTCGCCGAGGTCCCAGGTTTATTCCAGGGCATGGACCGTGGAAGTTGGGGTTCGAAAATGCTTTTCGCAAACCCTTCCACAGAATGTGATCCGGCAAGGTCGGTTCCCAGCAAGCCAGCGTTGGGGGCGTTACGGGGTAAGTAACGAGGGATGAGAGGGAAGTGAGCTCGTCGGTATTGTTGCTGTTGATATCCACACATCTGGTTGATGTCTGGTGGCGGGTAAAACAAACCATTATTTTCGGGAGCTTCTTTGTACGTGAGATGAGGGGCAGTACTTAAGCCAACTCGCTGCTGGTGCATATGCTTAAAGTCTGCCTGCGCGTGAGATGAGTCGTTGTCTTGGGGAGCTTGTATGTACACAGGATTTGGAGCAGTATTTAGGCCAACTTGCTGTTGACCTATGGGCTCAAATTCTGCCAGCGGGGGGGACCAGTCCTCCACCAGGAGAGATTGCAGCTGGTTAGCACACGCAGGAACCCTTTGCGCAACAGCAGTGATTCCTACATCCTTGGCTCTACGTGAGCGAGCGGTCATATTCGCAGATTTAGCATTTGGCGCAGAGTTCAAGACGGGCATACTCGGATTCTGGCTGGCTTTGAGGGCAGAAACTTGCTGCAGCAAAGAATATTTGCGATCCATTCCTGCATTTGGATTGCAGGCAAGCGTGTTTGTCGCCAGTCGAGAGAGTTTGGGGATAGCAGAGGATGGGTGAGACATGGAGGTTACAGGAGTCATAGAAGGTGTGGTGGTCCTGCCGGAACCATTGCCCGTCCTGAAGAGCGAACTTAATACTAGAGCATAGCGACTTTGTTGGGAAGACGGATGGATAGAGAACTTACGTGGATCCTTTGACGCGGAGTCCCAGTGCATATTTCACTGCACTTTCGTCGAAGAACTTGCCACAGCGGGGGAACATGCTGTTTAGTTCTAGAGCCACTTGTGCGTTCGAGAGTCCCCTATCCTTGGCAGCGTAGCAGGCTTCCTTTTGTTCTACTGTCCACTTGGGAGTGCCAGCCATGTTGGCAGTAGATTATGAAGGGTCAATCTTGGTGTTGGTGAGAAGTTATATGTGGTTGGTGTCACGTACGCCGAGTGTACTTTATTGCCGTCTGGGACACTCTCTGTCGTGGAGAGATTTTGGAGTTATAGGACGAGGTGATCGCAATAGCGTTGGTCAACTTCCATAAGTGTTCAGTACTGGAATGGTTGAGGCTATCTCTATGCTCAAGAGTAAGTAAAAAAGATGCGAAGACAGTTAAGGCGCCAAGTTGTTCTCGGTACTTGGTGCAGATTTGTGATGTTGTCGGGCTGTGGTGAGAGGAAACTTGATTGGGATCGAGAGCCAAGGATAAAAGAAAAACGGAAGCAGCCATGCTAGTGCTCCCTAATGTTATTGTCGACTTCGGGTATTGCGACAAGTGAATCACAGTATAGGGGCTCTGATTCGTCACCTTGACTCAAATGCCCAAATTTGCAGGGTGATATTGAGGAGGAACTAATGTTGTTTTGTCTAAGCCTGGTACCCATTGTAGATCATCTGATTCGGACAGAACCAATAGGAAAAGCAGGAACGAAAAGAGCAGCGAGGCCACTATGAAGCTGGTAAGAATACTGAAAATCACGTCGAACAAAACTTTATGCAAGGACATCGCTGAAGAGGCATGCAATCACAACGGAAAGCTGGGGTAGTAGAGATTACTGGAGCGGAGACATGACTGTACATTGCAAGAAGCTCTGGTTGTGTTGAATAGTTGAAACTGGGGTTCTTATATATGTAGAAGATGGATGGATGAATCCTGCCTCGTCTGCCCTTCACAGAAATAAATGCAGCTGTCTAAGCAGCAAAGCAGCAATCTATCGGAAGCTTAGGGTGGTATGGTGTTTAAGTAAGGTCTTCTTGGCATAGGACGAGCCATGGCTCTAGCGAGCTGCTTTTATTCGGTGGCAAGAAGTTTTGAGAAAGAAAAATGAAGAAAAGAGGATCGCTGGTAGGAGGATATGAAGAAAGATCGCTTCAGACTAGCCCTTCCTGGCCGTGTCCAGTACAATCGTCCTACGTCTTCCCTGTCAGAAAAGGAACAGGTGGACCGAAATGACTGCTAATTTACTATACGACTACTATAGGCATACTATACGCATAACATAACCGTGCTACATAGTGAGGAGGAAGAGGGAATTGTGTTTTAACGTCTGAAGGTCAAGGTCTTGTCGCCTATCGCCCTGTTCGACTGCTAGAAGCAGGAATTATGCGTTCTACTTTGTATAAGTTAAACTTGCAAAGGTTGTGATAGACACTCAATTGCTATTAAATATGAAGTGACTTTACGTGGTTAAAGGATATGGTTCTATTGGTAGAAGCTGCAGCTCTGTACATCTGAACGCCACGAAACTTGAATTGGGCACAGAAAGCAGGCAATCAAACGACAGTCTTCTTAGAATTTGTATCAACAGGCATAGTTGCTCAGAGAGCTAGGCTGATTGTGGAGATCAAGGCCAGGGCTCTAGCATTGGGTTGATTGCGGAGGAAAACAAGGCCGAAACCTAAATAAAGAATCGCTCAAGCGACCGTGACCGCTTTAGAACCCTCGAAAAGTGTCACGGATATTGAGCTATCTGATCCAGGGGGTTTATGTAGAAGGGGTAATAGACGAGAAAGCGAACGCAAAAACAGAGGAGCGATTAATTGAGCTGAGAAAAATAGGGAGGCTAGACTCCTGATAAGTATCCCATTTCCACTCAGATCTCGCGCCATTTTCTTTCTGTAACAATCACTACAGACGCAGGAGTCAGGAAAACAAACAAAAGCCTTCTGAAAGTTTGTACAAGCTAGCATAATCGCTTGAAGAACTAGGCTGGTTACGGAAATCAAGGCCAAGACTTTAGTGAAAGAATCCCGCTAGGACAGGACGAAGTAGACACTGGAGCGGCCAGATACAAGACAGAAAGATGGAAGAAAGACAAAGAAAGAAAGCCCCTTCATATGTATATCAGAGCCTCAGTAGCTTACGTGTCGCTAAGATCGCGTAGTCCCCTGCTACTCTGGCACCCGCAAAACCTCCTGAATAAAGTAGAAAAACCGTAGACAGGGAGTGGAAGGCTGAGAGCCTGTTGCCCTGAATTTTCCGAAAATCAAGATTACCTCAAGTAAAATAAAAATAAGAAAAGGGAGAGAAGAGACTGAGCGCATGAGGCGAGAGCCGATCAACTGCGCTGTGAGAGAGAGAGCTAGAGAAAGGGAGAGTGGACTCTTGATATAATTGTCTTCCTCAGATTAGACCACGTGCCAAGGTGGGAGAGTGGCTCCCGCCTCGGAACCAACTTACGGGATGGATAATATTGGATCACAACAATGATGTAACGCAGTCAGAATTTCGACACGAAGAAAAAAACGAGCACGGGTTCTCCGAGTGCAACGATAGGGTGATAATCCCTAGCTTCGCAAATCTGATCATCTCGTGACACTTGAGCTGATCGATCAAACGCGTAGGAGTTACCAGCCTGCACGTTCACATTTTTACCTTTTGGGGTTTGTCAGAGGCAGGAGGGATTCCAGTTAATCTTCAGCGGTACCGCTGCCTTCAAAACGCCGCCATATTGTCCACTGGACTTGTACTTCTTCTGTGGTCCCCCAATCATCCTTGAAAATCTCTGACCCCTGATGAACTACACAGAAGCCACTATTCATCATGGTGTTAGAGAACTCAGCCTCCATTCTTCTGGTATGGTTGTCCCGCAGTGGAATAGCCACAAGAGCCCTGGTTTCGGTTCCTTGTTTCAGAAACCTTTGAATCATCTTCGCAACTAGATCAGGATGTTCGTTGTCATACATGGGATCTGCAGCGATGACGATCTGGAGGGGCTGGTTAGAGTAGACAACGTAAAGAAAGCGACCTAAATACCTCAAACTCTTTGGACGGCAGCAATGGCAGCGTGGTATCGGGGGTTGTCCAGTCCAGGACCCTACCAGACATACTGCCGCCTAGACCCTCGACCGTAGCTAGGTTCCCCTCGATGTTAAAGAGCAGATTATCTTGAATATCCTCCAAGTCTGTAAGCACGACGTTCGTAGCCCAGATCGCCGCAGCAGCCATGCCAACCTTAGTATCGTCAGGAAATACGCGACCAAAACTTCGAGGCATGGACGCATAAGAGAAGATCTAGTGGGTAGCAGAAAGAGACAAAGGTTCCCAAGCCTGGTGCTCGACTTACTAAGCCTGTACCAGCACCCAACTCCAGAACTTGTGGACTGCCCTGGAATCGATTGATCACTCCACCGAGGAACTCTGAACCGATATGTTCCAGCTTTTTCGCAATCACATACGAAGTCCCCCAAGTCTTCAGACCCAGCATGTCACCTGTAAGAGGGGGCTCGCGCAGGCGGAAACTGATTTCTCGAATTGCAAGGGATTTCGGGATGAGCCAGGTTCTCGTCATTTCCCCCGCAGCTGTACGAATGAGTATGGATAACGTACCTGAGAAGAACGCAGCACTCACCAGACCGACCACATCTTTCAGCAACCCTCTTGCTAGCTTCTTGAATTAAGTTCTCCTTCTGATCATCAGCTGCAAGGGAGTTTGCGTCTCCAATTTCAAAGTCTGTAAGCCACCCAAAGTCGCAGGCGATGACTGACATCAAGAAGGTGTTCACCGATGCGTCGTTTTCGGACCTAGATACCTCTGCAAGAGAAGCACCATCCCAGGAAGCAGGCTTGATCTGGAGGGATTTCAATGTATCGAGTAATGTATCGTATGTCGGCTTTGTTCGAAGATTTGGAAGATCCATAATGAGCCTGTGTTGCGCCGTGAGGAGCCTCCCTACCTAGGGAGCTCGCTATATGCCAGATATATTTTACAAGCTTCTGCTCACCACTTGGAGATCTCCCTGATTTACAGCTCGACAATCTAGCAGTCAGGTTCGATGATGTCAGTTTCGGCAGTTAAGAGGTTCGTTCGTCTTTAAACCCGCCTTGTTTTTCCTTCGGCGGTTCGTGAAGTACCCTACGAAAACAGAGACTGAAAGAAACACCAATCTGTCTCAGTCTGCCATACCAAGCGTTCGAAACCGATGATGCTCTGTAAGTCACGGGATATACTGTAACTGCTGATCTGTACCGTTGAAGCTACTTTTCAAGTATGCTGTCAGAGAAAGTGTGAAAAGCCTTCTTCCACGCAGAGCCCAAAAGTAGGCCGTTCGCAAACACAGAAAGTATATTTTCTCATTCGCCCGAGTCCATGTCTTCCGTGAAGGCCTTCGTTGAGAGCTTCCAGTGAAGAGATTGCCATGTCGTCAAGCCGACCAATCACGGCCACACTCCGGGCCGTGCGAAGCCGACCCGCAACGACATCGATATTCACGTGACCAGGAACGATCTCAAAGATGCCGCGACAGAATACTGAAAATTGTCTCACAGCCAGCGTCAGAGAAGAGCCGTAGGCCGGCTTACGCAGATGTCTGTAACAGTTTACGATGATTCAAGGCATATTCTTTGCTCGCTTCCTCTCCGAAAAAGGTGATATATAACTCGTGGCGCAGAATGCTCCATAGCCTCAAACTCTTTATCCACCAATGCTGATTGCTACAAGGCACGAAGGTGGTCCACCAAAGCCCGCCTGGATGCATTGTCGCAGAGCCAGATGTCGATAAACCTCGTCTCTTTGACTTTGATGTCATGTCCGAGTACATCATCCCACGACAAGGCTTCTGCAACCGGTTCGTCACGATCTGCTGTCCAGAAAATAAGTATCGTATCCTGGGCCATCCAGTCTGTATAAAAGATGAGAAATACGCGCGGAATGAATTCATGTTCAATTTCTGCATCGTGATTGGCAGCGAGGTGGAAAAAAATCCCTATGAGGCCGTGGTTCGGCGACTGGCGACCACCTTCACCGAAATGGAGATCCAGAACGAGTATTTGAGCCAGGAAGACTTTGTAGATCATGAAAGGCGTTCGATCGCCGCGTTGATTGAAATCATCAAGGAGGATCTCAACAACTATAATGAGTGCATGATTCCCGTCGGTGAGTATGTTCTATCCTCGGAGAATACTTGTCATGCTGAGAATCCTAGATGACGCAAACACGATCAACATGAAACTCTTCCCAGCTCACAAACATCCCCCGCCAGTCAAATCATGGCACGTCCCGATATCCACTATGAAATTTTCGGAGATCATGGATGATACCTGGGATCTCACCATGAAGAAAGTCATCAAGCAAATCGACGGCATCAAAGACGTTCGGCGGATCGCTCACGATGCCGATGTGGCGCTTGATCTCACCAAAATTGCCCTTCAGCATCTCTTGTACTACGATTCCGTTCTGATGCTCGATCTTTTCCTCTTTGGCAATATCTATGCCCCAACGCCCGATGTCAACGATTTCGTATCAGACAGAGACGGCATGCAAGATGAGTGCGCCAACTACGTATTTATCAACGGCCCTCGCCTTCCAAACTTCTATCTCTGCCGCCTGTTCACCTCCCTCAGCACGTCTCGGACCGTCAAAGAATGGCTCAAGCTACATATTGATCAAGGCTTCCCAGTCCTCAACTTCGTTGATGTTCGTCGATTCATCCAATTTGGGATGATCAAAGGACTCATATACAGAGTACACAAATACGCAGTATCGCCAGAATACTTGTCTTCCCTGATCACCGGACGTAACAAAGTCATTAGTGGAGACATCATGCAGAAGTATCTTGATGGCTGCCATTGCTTTGATCAAATTATGACGGAGAACAACATGGGCGAAGCTAAGATCAAGGACCGCTTGCGGAAATTTACGGATATCGATACCATCTATCGATGAAGGACCAGGTATTCCGTGGGAGGCACCAATGGAAAGTCTATGGGATATGCTCTTTGTGGCGTTTCCAAACCCTTTTCCGATAAAACGGCAGTCCAGGCCACATGTGACTGCCGGGACTACTGACCTGATATCATTCCCCCGAGGAATGCGTATGAAGCAGCCCATAAATTTGGCACTCCTATACCAATGCGTCCTTGGGCGCCTGGACAACATTGATCGTGTTGCATCTAGGCCCTAGTGTTGCTCGCACGGCCGATAGGAAAAGGCCGAGTTCCATGTCGTTCTTGGCACGCCTCGATCTACACGCCACGATTCGAAACTTCTTTTCAATGCGGGGACCGGAGGGATAAGCGTCGTACCTCTACTTAGGGGACTACGGAACGATTGAGGCGCGATGTCGCAGCTCTCAGCCTAGACGAACGCCGAGCTTCAACCCCGCCATGTTATCGGTTACAACTTGCTCCTGTTTCCAACTCTCTGACAGAATACCAAGATAGATAACTCTCATCCAACATTTTGTCTGTATCTGGAATACCGTGATAGAAGGAGCAGCTTAGTGGCGTGCCCTCGTGCCAGTGTAGAAGCAATCTCTTATTCTCAAAATGTCCCGCGACACCGTGAAAGCTTGTAATGGAATCATCCAGCAGCGGAGTAGACCTGCCGACGTCGCGGCGTCAAACTATCTCGGAGCGGTTTCCAGGTTTCACTGCCCGAGTCAATCTTAGCACGTTCGGCTCATTGACAAGTCGCTGATACTCTGGTGACTGATACTCCCCGGAACTCTTACTTTGAAGCTGCTACGCCATGCACCCGAGGCTGGATATCAAATGCCGCAGCCCAGATATTCGGTTCCGAGCTCTGATCCGCGCTGCGCATCGCCTGCCTAGGTAGATGACTGTAGAGCTTCACACCCGAAGCCGTTCATCCTACTAAGCTTTTGCAGCCACCCGGCACTCGCTTTCGCATGTATCTCGTCGTCTCGATTGCGTAGCTCTGAGCCTGGTCTGAAAGGGAGCTGCGGTGCATCGCCGAACTCACGCATTGCTGCCTAGGCGCTGAGAACCGTTGCTATTAGAAATATACAAGGTACGGAGATTACCGCATAGAGCGGAGGCTAAGGCTTGGTAAGCCAACCTTGTATATATACTACTTCAGCTCTTTAGAATTAGAATCTACACCTTTCGATTCTGTTATAGTAGCAATTCCTAGAATCGATTAACTTAATCAATCTCTTCAATTTTGAACCTGCTTCTTAGCAAAATACAATTATATAATACCTCTTTATATACCCTTATATATATATACCTTCTTCCCCTTTTTACCCCTATTTTTCACCCCTTTTTTTTTTAATAACCCTAACTTAATAAAAATGATTAAGAAGACTACTAAGAACGACGCTAAGATTAAGCTCAATTAGTCAAACTATTAGGAATAGGAACTAGCTACTATTTAAAACTTAGCTATAAATGGCTATCTCTAATAGGCTATCGGCCCTATTCCTTTGAAATCTGCCAAATCTAAAGGTAAATAGGAGAAGAAGAACTAAGAGGCTATAGCTACTATAGCTAAAGGCCTTACCCTTAGCCTTAATAGAAAGTATCGCACTTAGATTATAGTCGATAACGCTTACGCTTTTTAAAACACTTTTAAAGCAAGAGAGAGCAAACTTGTTAAGAACTCTAAGACTTATATAAACTTAATCAAATAGTTTAATAAGGCTAAGTATATTCCCTACTCTAAGTTGTTTAATAACTATATCCTATAACTTAAGAGTATTTAAGCTCTCCTCTAAGGCTATAGTAACCCTTTTAATAATACTTAAATGAAAAAGCAATTACTTAACGGTCTTTTAATAGTTAGAATATAAAGTTTAATTATAATTAACCTTAAAACCTCTTTTATAACTTTATAAGAGACAATTGTCGCAATTTAAGAATATAAAGTAATATATAGATAAGAGCTAAAGGTGGCGCCTATATCTATATAGATAGCTGCGTTAATCGCTAAGGCCTACCTCGCAGGAGGAGGAGGCCGCGGCAAAGATAGTAGCAGAGATAGCAGTAGAGGCAGAGATAGAGGCAGAGGCAGATATAAAAGCAGAGGTAATAGAAGAAGAGGAGGAATATAATAAGGAGGAATACAAAAGGGAGAAAGAGGAGGAAAGTATTATAATTGCGGCAAACCTAGCTATTAGAAAGTAGAGTGCTAGTTGAAGAAGAGAGGAGGAGATAAAGCTAGAGCTTAGATAGCTAAAGATAATATAACCTTATCTATCTACTCTTATTCCTTAAAATATGAAGTTGCCTTAATAATAGAAGCTATTAAGATAGCTTTAAGCTTAAAGACAGATTAGCCTTTTTAGAAAGTAGACTCTAATGCTATAAGATACTTCTCTAGTATATAAAACGATTTTATTAAAATCAGGAAGTGGAATAACTCAAAGCAAGTTAAAATAGCAAACGGCGCGCTTTTAGAAGCAATTGGCTATAGAGACTATATTATTAATAATAAACTGACGCTATATAACGTATAGTATATTCTATCATTTGGCAATACTCGACTTATATTAGTCTTAAAGCTCAGCGACGATAATATTACTATAATCTTTAGTAAAGAAGAGGTAAAAGGGTATTAAGGCGATAATATAGTATTTACTATACTATAGATTAGTAGATTATTCACTTTATTTCAATCGCATACTACTATTGCAACTAAAGCAGATAAAAAGGCTATAAACCTTAGCCTTATTGTCGTATAGAATGGGCGGAGTCTCCACTTATTCTGGAGACCCTCTATGTGACTCCTACTAAGTCATAGACTCTCCCTTTTCTTTCCGAAGTCTCCTTATTAGATATATACTAGAGAATAATATAATTAATCATCTTCTCCTATATTAGCGAGCCTCTTAAGCGACCTAATGAAGGCCCTTTAGCCGACCGCACTATAGTTATAAGCCCTATAAGCACTTTAATATGCTTTCTCTTTGTATGTAACTGGCTAGAGGGCCCTTTAAGCTCCTAACCGACTTTTCGAGTATTTATAATAACTCGAAGGACCTTTATTTTCAATTAATAAATTTCTATTTTCCGATCGAACCTTATTTACAAACTTCATTTATATACTTAACCTTTTTTACTAGACTCTATTTAATATATCTAACTCTTTAAGTATCTCTAAGCCTCGCTTTAATACCTTTGCCTCTTAAGTAAAGTGGTTTAATAAATATATATTCTTCGCTAAGCTCTATAATATTATTATTTTTACCGATCTGAGACTCCTATTTAAGTTAATTATAGAGACCGAGCCTTAAGCTCCTTTTATATAGGAGCTTAAGGAATTGGAAATGGCTAACCTCTGCGTAGTATATGCGAGGTTATATAAAGAGTATATAGCGACTTTATTTAAATAGATTTATGCCCGCTTTCCCTTAGGAGATCTATTAAAAGCTCCTCTTCTATAGGCTTCTTATAAAGATATTAAGGATGAATATGAAATTCTAATAAAGGAGCACTATATATATAAGGAAACTTAGAAGACTTAATATAAATACTACAAACTACTCTTAGAATAGGTCTTTAAAACCGTTAATAGAACGCTCTTAGCTTCTGCAATAGCTTAAGTATAAATCTAAGCTAAGAAGCTCTTCTCTTTAATACTTAATAGAGATACTCCTATAAGTAGAACTACTGCTAACGACCTATATACTAATTTGGTAAATTAGCAACTTTCACTCTAAGGCCTAGTATCTATTTTAAAGTATGATATTACGCCTTTTAATAAGGCTATTTAGTCTTAGATAAGGCTCTAATACTGCGACGTATTATAGCAAGGCAAGACTAGGAGAACTAATACTTAGTAGTAGATCTGGGAGTGGTAGGAGGCATACCGCTTAATAGAGTAATATAGTCTTCTTAAGATTAAAGGGAGACTAGGAGTTACTGACTTTTTAGACTTAGTTGTAATAAAGATTAATCTAAGTTAGGCGATTTGCTTAAAGGAGGAAATTATTATTAATAAGCAGATAGGAACCCTATGTAAGTACGATCTAATACAGCTAAGCCGCGCCTTAGCAGGTATTGAATCTAATAGAGCGATCGATAATAAAGGGCTAGCAGTTTTTGCTACTTAAGAGTCTCTCCTGGATGCTGAAACCCCTTTACAGGCTCTAGCGAGTAGCTCCCGAAATCGCTTTATAAGCTTTAGAAGGGAGATCAGGCCTAAGTGCCCTTATAAGGGCTTTAAAAATCACTATTAGAAGCCCTAGGACTGTTGGAAACTGTTATATACTATAAATGGGCGTAAGGAAAATATAAAGGCTCTCCCCTTGCGAGAGGAGGTCTTACGAATATAAAAGGCATTAAACGCAGGAGACTAGTTCAAGGGTCTTTGAGTATAGCTTAAGGAGAATGATATTGCGGTAATAGCAATTGATAAATTTAAGGGAAAGGCTTTAGCCTTTAGAGAGGATGGTTTAGGTAATAAAAGGGAGAACTTATTAGTCTTTATAGTAATAGATCCCTTTGCCTTTAACGCTTTTGAAGAATCGTTTAACGTCTACTACCTCTTTAAGCTAGAATGCTACCTGCTCTCTTTAAGTACGCTCCTTGATAATTGCGCAGCTACTTATATTATTAATTTAAAGGATTTACTTATCGCAAGCACCTTTAAGCCTTTTGGCGACTTATAGCAATATATTAAAGCAGGTACTTCGAGACTCTTAATTATTAGGAGAGGTAATAGATATATAGCAGACTCTCTTTTATAGTGTAACGGCTTTCCTATAGGGATAACGCTATATAACGTTACTATTATAAAGGAGTTTACTATTAATATTATCTTAAAGAGGCTCTTTGTAGATAAGGGTTTTTAATACTCTGGAGTAGACCTTACTTTGCGCTTTAGGAGTATTAGAGATTCTATAAAGCGAGCTTAGTTAAAGCGTTGCTATAATCTCGTTTTCTTTAAATATAAGCTTATTAACTATTTAGATCTTTTAAATATGCTTTAATATGACTTCTCTACCTTAATAGCGTTTCCTATAGCTAAGACAACGCTCTATAATAGGTTCTAGTCTAGCTATGCACCTATTAGGGTATAAGATAATGATACGTATACTTGGCACCTTTGTGCTAGTTACTTAGGCGCAGAGGCTCTTTAAGCGCTAGTTAAGTGCGCTAGGGAAGTGAAGATCAGGGGAATATAAAGGCTGGAGTGCTTTATATATATAGTAGCGTCTGCTAGGTAAGTTATTTCTTGCGCTACCTTTAAGAACCGATCTTTAAAGCCCTTCTTTAGGATCTCCTAGGATCTTTTTAACTTTTTAAATAACTTGTATAATAGTTGCTTATAGGTTCTTTTAATTAAGGATAAGTATAGTAGTATACTTTAGATATTCCTGTAACGACACAGAACCGCCGAAGTGCGAGATCAAGTATAGGAGCAAGAAGTGGTGCAAAAGGCGTATTCTATAGGTCTAATACGAAGGAAACGAAGAAGTTAAAGAACCCTCCTTAGGGGAGAGCCCTTCTTCCTTATATATATAGCAGCTAGAAGCTCTGTTGCCCATTTACGTGATATTATATAAGAATATCCTTTTGCCCCTTCGGGGTCGATTTGAGAAAACCCTGCATCGAATCGAGATTGCGAAACCTTAAAATGCCGTACTCCTAGGTAATTGCACTAAGTGGAGGTGCAGCCGTTACACTACCCCCTCCCTTTGAGAACGCTTGCCTACAAGCGTTAGGAGGTTATAACGATTTTCGTACGGTAATGTACTTAGCGCGTTATTGTGCGAACGGTACCGTTCTGTATTTGGTTTAGCGCAAGTCGCGTTATGCACTTAAATTTGTTTTTTCCCTCGCAGGATCTTCCTTCCTTAGCATAATAACTATATACTATCGCATAGGTCCCTTACTCCTACTACTATAGCGTAGGGCTAATGCATAATAGTAGAAACAATTACTACTACTACTACCAACTACTATAAGTAAGTTTGCCCTAGTCTGGGGTCGAATCGCGTCTAATACGCGTAGTGCCAATTCCCCTGCCGTCAGGCGCCCTTGCGGTGGCCCACCGCATGTGCTACTATCGGTGCGTGCGGCGCCTTGTGCGCGACATTACGCACGAATGCGAGTTCGAATCGGAGCGTAGTAAGAAGTGCTACTAATGCTAGGAGCAGAAGGCGGAGTGCATCCCTATAAGTACCCTAAATCGAGTCCAAAGTTCTGGTCGCGCTAATACTTATTTACAGCTTCCCTCCTATATCGGTGAGGAGTTCGCGGCGCTGTCCGCGGCCCTCGAGGAGTGGCGGGGGGAGGCTGCCTAGTAGCAAGAGGAGGATAACGGCGGCGACGACGACGACGACAACGCTCGGGCGGTTTCGGCGGGGAACCGCGAGATGCTCCGTTAGGAGGCGGTCCAGCGCGCCCGGATTCTCGTCAACCTCCTGCTAGTAGCCAGCGCAGAGGCTCCGACTAGCCGCTCCCAACTGAAGCGTGCTAGCCTTGCGGAGCTCTGCTCTATGGCTAAGGCCACGGTAAGCTAGCTAGAGGGGATCCGGGCGACAGTTGCTATAAGTTAAACCCGAATTAGTATCGAATTGACCGCTGACTTTCTAATAGGAGCGCGGCGACCTCATCGAGTCCCGGCTGGCGAGGTTAGAGTAATCTAGCCGAACTATACTAGGCCTCTTAAGGTCTATTGCCGCGTCGGTAGAGCGGACCGCTGTAGCAGCGGAGTCTCTTATAGGGGGAGGGGGGCTCGCAGTAGCGAGGGTAGCATCGGGCGCGGCGGCTAGTAGGGCGGCGCCAGCGGCGGTAAGAGGAGGAGGTCGGGGTCGTTTTAGGCGGGGGCGTGTTCGGGAGGCGAGCTCCAACTCTGGAACGGAGTTGGAGCTTGTCTCCTTAAGCGCGGAGGAGGAGGGGTTGAAGGAGTTGTAAGGGGAGGGGGCAGTTGGCCCGGCGTTATTGTTTTTCTGTTTTTATTATTTTTCTCCTTTTTTTTTTTTTTTTTATTTGTATTTTTAGATTTGTTTACTAACCCGTTTTGCGTCCGGCCTATTATCTTCTAAGTGATTGTAATCATTTATACCACTTTCCTAAGCCTTTAGCCAAGCTTATAGGTTCCGAGGTGGTCCTAGCTTCATAGGATTGGCCTAATAAAAGTCGCAAATCTTATGCGAGGATCTTGCAAAATTTGAGGCGCAATACTAACTCAAATCGGGGTTATAACTAGTCCATTTGACCTAGTACTTTAGCTTTCCTCAAGATAGGCGTACACTTAGTATCTTAGATACTTTATACTCTTCTTACCTAGCGATCTTTTCTATAGTAGGCCAGGGTTATTCCTAACCTAGCAAAGGGTTCTGCGGATCTTTAAATAGTAGCTCTAGCGCAAAGATATCATATATTATAGAACCTATAAGCAGCTTGATCTAATATAAATTGCCTACCTTCTTAAGAACCTCGAAAGGACTATCCCATTGATTGGCCAGTTTCCTACTAAGGCGGTAGTTCTTAAGATTTTTTATCAAGAGGTAGACTATATCTCCAGGTTTCTAATCAATCTCCCTTTAGTATTGATTTATGGACTTACGCATTTTCTCTTAGGCGCGTTCCATATTGCCTTTTGCTACTTCTTAAGCTGCGTGCATCCTCTCTGCTACTAGCTTAGCTTCTGCCTAGTTCAATTTCTCCTACAGGCTGGACGTTTTCAAAGAGATCCAGTCCCAACTTGTCTAAGGCGCAATTCTATACTTAAGCTAATACAGGGTCATACCGATTAAAGCGTAAGGGAGAGTCGATTGCGCACGATCTATTAATAGAATCAGTTCACTCCAATTATCTTAATAGTAATTAATAAAAGGCCGTAGCCTTAAATTAATATACTTATTCATAATCTCCGTTTGGCCGTCAGTCTCCTTATAGTACGCTATAGAGAGTTTAATCTTAATACTGATAATGCGGCAGAACTCTCTCTAGAATGAGGAGACGAATTGGGGGCCTCGGTCGGAGGTAATTATCTCCAGAGTATAGCCGAATCGATAAATCCACTGAACGAACAGTCGGGCAGTTCCTCGAGCGTTGATATCTTTTTAATAAGGAATCGTAATAGCGCTCTTACTAAGTTGGTCTATAAAAACCAGGATTCGATCAAAGCCGTGCTTATCAGGAGGGAAATCCTTAAAATCTATATATAAGTGCTACATAGGATAGTTAGGAATAGGGAGGGGCTGCAGGAGACCTTGTTATTTAGTTGTCTTCGAATGCGAGAATTGATAAGGTCTGCAGTTCGCGACGAATCTTTTGCAGTCCGAACCCATCCCGACCCAATAGTACTTAGGAGCAAGTAGCTAGTAGGTCTTCAAGCCACTAGGGTGCGCGCTTGAAGGTTGGTCATAAGCTTCCTGAATTAGACGAGTATATAAGGGAGTGTTGCGGCGTACGCAGAGACGCTCCTTAAAGCAAAGCAATCTGTCTTTTAAGGAGTAGTTCTTAAGAAGGTCGGCGCGAATCTCTTGGAAGGATTCGCGGTTGTCTTAATAAAGCTTCTTAATCAAATCAAAGGAATCCTCAGGTCGATTCGGGGTCGAATCGGGATCATCGGTTGACATCGGGGCGAGGGTGCCTTCGGCAGATTCGGCGAGAAATTTGTCGGCCAGTTCGGTATTGATTCGGGTGTCCAACCGGGCAAGGGAAAGCAAAACTTAGGATTGGCTATCTAGCTTCGCTTATTTATAAACCGGCATATCCTGCTCTCGGCGGCTAAGAATATCAGCCTTTTAGTTGTCTTTACTAGGAGTGTATACGATTCGAAAATTGAAGTCAGATAGAAATTCCATTTATCGGTACTGTTTCGCAGTCAGAACCTTAGTAGTCATAAAGTACTTAAGGGAGCGGTAATCTAAGTAAATATCAACTTGCTCCTTAAGTGATATAAGCTCAGGTCTCTATTTATGGCAGGATTCAATAATAGTAAAGAGTTCCTTATTATGTATTTCCCAATTAGGTTTGTGGCCAGAGAGTATATGCGAATAGAAGCTAATTAGGTACTATTGCTTGTCGGAGTGTTATTAAGAAAGTACTCCAGCGACGACGCTATTAGAAGCATCAGTTTCCAGCTTCGTAAGCAAGTCGGGGTCAAAATGGTAAATCCGCTGAATCGAGAGCAACTGCTTGCGAAGCTCTTCAAAAGCGATTCGGCACTCTTCCGTCCAATTCCAGGGCACCGTCGGTCGGGTCAGAACCGAGAGGGGTTTGGCGATTAGCCCGAAGTTGCGAATGAATTGTCGGTAGAACCCGCAAAATCCTAGGTAGGACTTCACTTTAGTAACAGTTTTCGGGTACTTCCAATTGCGCAATGGTTCGACCTTTTCAAGGTCCGGTTCGATCCCGGTCGTCGTTAGAATATAGCCGAGATATCGAGTTCGAGTAATGTGGAACTCGCACTTCTTGATATCTGCTTAGAGGCCAGCCTCCAAGAGTCGTTTCAGCACCCTTTCGACATGGCCCTGGTGCTCCTCAACGTTCTTAGAGTAAATCAAAATGTCGTCCAAATACGCTATATAAAAATCATCTAAGTAATCTAAAAGAACGTCATTCATATACCGCTAGTAAGTACCAGGTCTGTTACAGAGGCCAAATGGGAGAACCTTGCATTTGTAGGATCCGTACCTTATTCGAAAGGTGGTATATTCCTCTGATTCGGGGTCCATTCGTATCCGATTAAAAGCGGCTCGAATATCCAGTTTTGTGAAAATCTTAGCTTTGGATACTCGCCCTAAAAGCTCGTCTATCCTCGGAATCGGGTAAGCGTCTTTCCGAGTTAGTGCGTTTAGCTTCCGGTAGTCTATGCAAAATCGGAGGCTACCGTCGGCCTTCTTTACAAATAGTACTAGCGAAGCAAAGGGGCTAGTACTTGTCTCAATAAAGCCTTTGTCTAAATTCTCGAGTAAGTACTCCTTTATAACCTTAAGCTCCTTGGTAGATTGGCGGTAGAGGGGCGAATAGGCGTCAGGCAGGGGCCCTTCCAGCTGTATCTTATAATCGTAGTACCAATAGGGAGGGAGGGTATCCGCATCCCTTTTTAAGAAGGCTTATCTTAGAGATCAGTACTATTTTAGGAGTCGATCGTTGATTAGCTTTTCGACATCAGGATTCTCAGGCTTGTATCTTTCCTTTAGAATCCTATCCACTTTGTAAATACTGGTTTAAAAGAACTCAGTCTCCTTACGCTTTATATTGTAATGAAAGGCGTTAGCACTGATTTCGCAAATAGGAACTGCGGCTTTAGGGCATTTGCGAATAGGGTCAGAATGTAGTCGATTCGTATTAGGCGGTATTCCTAGATCTGGCTTGGTTAAAGGCAGGGGCGCTGGCCTAGTGATGGCAATAGGGATCTCGCGCCTAGCTAGGACTACCAAATTGATATAGGACTGTCTTCTATTGATCTGTCGAGCTTCGTCCATAGCCATTTCTCGTTCTCTACGATTGACGTCGGCTTGATGATCGGATCGGATCCGAAGTCCTTTAGAAGGGGGAAGACGAATGACGATTTCCTTTGCGAATCGGGGAGATAGGGGGTAATACAAAGGCCATACGAATCGGTTTTCCTTCGGATCAAGTTTGAGTCGGAATCGGCGCATCCATTTGACTCCAATAATAGCGTCGCGCTTGCCTAAGTCGAGAATAACCCAAGGGCAGTTGTAAATACGCCTTCTATTAATTATTAAGTGAAAGTGCATATAGTGCATAGCTTGCGCGCAAACGGTATTCTGAAATCCATAGATAGGAATAGGGGCTGGAAGAGGAAGAATTTTAGAGCCAGTCGCTTTCGAAAGACGTACGGAAAGGGAACGATTTAAAAACAGGTAACTAAAGGCTCTAGTGTCTGCTAAAGCTGATAACGATACTCTAAGTCCATTTATACTAATAGTATAAGAGGTTAGGAATTGCTTCCCTCTTATTAAAGAGTTGAGGTCTAGCTTTGATAAGTTGCACTTTCGCAGGCCTAAGTAGGAGTCTTTTCCTAGGCCTCTTCGTTTTCCTAATCTTCCTCTGTTTCAACCCTGTTCTCAGTTGAGTCCAAAGTCGGATCATCTTCCTCTGCATCTTCTAAGGCATTGATCTTACCTGCGGAAGGACACTCGGTCTTGTAGTGACCAGTTTTGCCATAGGTCTAGCAGGTAGCTTGCTTAAGGGGTAAAGCAGGAGAACTAGCCTTAGCTGGCGTGTCTCGGCGAAAAGGGGTAGTCGGCTTCGGGGCTGGTGTCCTAGAAACTCAGGTGGTACTTCTGGCGCTCGGACCGCGAGCGGTCTTATTAAGGAGCGAACCGGATGTCTTCTGGTATAATACTAGGATCGCCTTGCTTCTAGTCGAAGGGTTGAGAAGTTGATTGCTTCGGCGTTCGGCATCAAGGGCGTTCAATTGGTTGACTATAATAGTATAGTCCTTTCCTTAAGAGGCCTTAGCTAGAGCGCAGGCAGCTCTAAGCTAGGGGGTAATCTTGTTCTATATAAAGAAGAACTACTTAGATCTTGAGACCTCTCCCTAGATCGCGGCAGATTGGAATTGGGCCCGAAACTGAGGGAAAGTTTCTTTGGAATAACCGGCTTCTCCTATATGAAGGTAATGAAAAGTGGATCGAAATAGGTCTACCTCTTAGCTAATCAAAAAGTAACTGCTTAGCAGTTCTACTATTTCTTAACAGTTCCGGAAGGGGTTAGTCTCCGAGAGGTACTAGGGTTTGAGGTACGTTCGGGCTTGTCCTGTGGTGGATCCCCAAATAAGGGCTCGGCAAGCTCGCTCATTCGGATACAGGTCGGCGTTGACTTGCAGTCGGTCTCGGACTGAAGCTAACCACTGCTTATACATTAGGGAGGTCCTATCGTTAAGGGGGGTAATCTTTTCGGTCAGCTGAATTTTTGGCCGTTTCGTATCTGTATCGACTTCCAGAGGAGGCTGGGTATCTCGGGGGTGGGTGGATTCTCGCTCGGTAGTCTGATATATGCGCTAAGCCGTCTCTTGGCTTTGACAAGCTAGGGTCTCTAGGCTAGAGATAGCCTGGGCAATCCTGCTAATCTCGCTTTGCAGTTGTCGATTAGATTGGTCTTAGCGTTGCAAGGATTCCTCTAAACCTAAGACTGTTCCTTATAAGACGTTTAGGTTCGAAAAGTCTCGTTTATCTCGGTTGGCTCGGCTATAGCGTTGTGGTCTCTTGCCCTTGGCGGCAGAGGAAGGTCCGGCCCTAGGGGCTGGGGTAGGGGTACTCCTTGTGGAAGCTGGTTCCTTAAATGATCTGGGCACATTTCGTATCTGCTGACTTCCGGCTAGTAGGGAATTCATTCTACCGATTTTGGTTTCGGTAGGGATTCGGTTAAAAAGGGGTTCTGCAGAAAAAGGGTTCCAGTAGCGTAGTGCTCTCCTAACTTCTACCTATAGCGCTTCTACGAAAGGAGTAGTTGAGAAAATCCGGCTAATGAAAGCGTTCCTCGATTATACTGGTTAACGAGCTACACTTAAGCTCCTAGTTTGTCTAGGAGATCTCTAGGATCTTGACTCTGTCGAAAGTCGAAACAACCGCGAATCGATTTTCAGAAGGGGTAGGATATTATTGAAAGCCGTCCCCGGCGGAGAAGAACTTCTTCGTTTAATGTAATGACATAGAACCGCCGAAGTGCGAGATTAAGTATGGGAGTAAGAAGTGGTGCAAAAGGCGTATTCTATAGGTCTAATACAAAGGAAACGAAGAAGTTAAAGAACCCTCCTTAGGGGAGAGCCCTTCTTCCTTATATATATAGCAGCTAGAAGCTCTGTTGCCTATTCACGTGATATTATATAAGAATATCCTTTTGCCCCTTTAGGGTCGATTCGAGAAAACCCTGCATTGAATCGAGATTGCGAAACCTTAAAACGCCGTACTCCCAGGTAATTGCACTAAGTGGAGGTGCAGCCGTTACAATTCCTACTAAGATCGAAGGGTAGAGATATAGTTATAGAGGTCCTTTAGGCCTTTAAAGTATAGGTGAAACGCTAATATAGGCTTTCTATTTGCAAAATTAGGTAAGATAATGATACTTTAGTAATCTCCTTAAGGGAAGACTCTCTTATAGAGTACTAGAGATAGGTAAAAGAGGAGGGAATCGATTTAAAGCTTACTCCTACCTATATATATTAATCAAATGGAGGCGCGGAGCAAGTAGGAAGGGAGTTGATTAAATGCTTTATTAAAATAAGAATTTACACTAGGCTTTTAGCAAGCCTTTGGCTAGAGGTTATAGAGGCTGCTATATACCTTTATAATATCTTCTTACTCGCTAGGAAGAAGATGATCTTATTAAGTAAGGCTCTCTATAGTTAGTTTAAGTAGTATTTTCGATTCTATAAGCCGCTGCTTATTAAGTAGATAATAGCGAGCTTAAAGCCTGACTAAAGTCGCATTTATATATATAGTGCTTGCGCATACCCTTTAATTAAAGAGAGGGAGGCGGGAAGGGACTGCCGAACCTTTAAAATTGAATTATAAAGGCACTTAAGTTACTTAGTTGGATATATTACCTTTAATATTTATAGAATCTAAGTTCTTATGCTTTAGCGAGTAATAACGACTTATAATATCGAATTTGATAAGTCTCTCTTCTATAGTCTAGAAGCTAAGCGCGCAAACCCTATATTACGCTAGGAACTTAAGACGACCCTCTAATTGATTAAAGAAGGAGAGGGAGCTTAAGACGTTGAGTTCGAAGGCATTTTCAAGGAATCGGAGCTTATTGCAAGGCCGAACGCAATCGCTGCAGAAGAAGCTACTGTATAGGAAGAGCCTGTATTATAAACCGACGCTGCTCTATAGCCTTTAACTAATAATATAAAAGGCCTTAACTTAAATCTAAATTCTTTAAGAGACTTGCTTAGAAACTTAAGGGTAGAAGCAAGCGAATTGGAAGCCACTTCGCTAATCTTTAAGAAGGCAAATAGCGACTAGAGCTTAGGGGTAATAATTCCCTATAGAGGCCTTATTAAAGAAGGAACTATAGACGACTCTAAAGGAGTCTTTAGAGATAAGTTTTATAAAGCGATCGGCAGATCTTTAGCTGCTATTCTGCATAGGAATAGAGATAGCTTAAGGGCTTTAAGACAGAGTCTTCGATTATAAAGGCAGGCCTTAGTAAACTTTAGTAAAAGGCTAAAGGCACTATTGCCAAGATCTAGGAGGAGCTTTAATAGTCTTATAAGAAGCGACCTAGTAAGAGGAGTAGGCCTTAATAATATAATACCTTAAGTTATAATACTAGCTTAAAGACTATAAGCTTAAGAGATAGAGCTACTTAGACTTTTAGAAGAACCTTTAGTAATAATAAAAATAAAGGAGGAGACCTATAGAGAAAAGCGTAAGAAGGAACTCCCTCTTCCTAGGCAAAAGAGGATAAGACGCTTAAGCGTTAAGCAATAGGAGACTTTAAAAGTATATACTACCGCTTTAGAGTATATGCTCTTTTAAAGTAATATTGATCTACCCTACTCCTTATATACATAGGAGTTTGTATTAACCTTTTAAGTGAACGAATAGATAAGGGAGGATAGGAAGGACTATTTAATAGTTTATATAGTTATTAAAGCTGCAATTAATAGTTGGGCAAAGGATGGAGCGCAGTCTTTTAACTGCCTATAGTACTAAGGCTCTTTGCTAAAGCCTTCGAAAGGATGGTAGGACTTAGAGAAGTACCCTTTTAGTAAACGATTTAAGGAAGGAGGGCGCTAGGAGATTAGGAATTTGGAATCTTGAAGTTGCTAGAGAATTGTGCAAAGGGATTACTTGAAAACCCTACTAATACTATTGAAATGGGTTTTTACTTATAAGGTCAATAGCTCTAGCGAGCTTCTAAAGTGCCGATTATAACTAGTTGTATAAGGGGATCTTTAAGACGAAGCTTCAATTTTCTCAACTTATATAGCTACGCTTGTAGTAAGGTCTTTTAGGGTATTAATAGCGCTTGCTGCGTACTTTGATATAGAAGTAAAGCAGTTCGATATTATTAATGCGTTTGTTAATGCTTTTAAAGACCTAAGGAGTGCTTTAGTCATATGCTTCCTATTAGATGGCTTTAAGCGCCTTAGTATAGTAGTAGAACTGGACTGTGCGCTTTATAAGCTGAAAGACTCTTTAGCGCTATAGTATAGGAACTTCGTAGGAACGCTTAAGGGCCTTTAACTTAAGCTATTAGGCGAGGAGCCTTGTATTTTTATAACAAAGGATCGTATAGTCTTTATGGCGTTTTATATTGACGATATTTAAGTATTATATAAGGCCTTTAACCTAGATTAGGCGACTCGTTTGATTAAAGACCTAAAGAGGGTGTATAAGCTTACTATTATAGGAGATATCTCCTAGTTCCTTAAAGTAAGGATTATTTGGGATAGGAAGGTAAAGAGGATCTCCTTAGTTTATGATACCTATATTAAGAAGATCGCTTAAAAGTTCGGAGCTGATATAGGGAGAGTGCTTAGTACTCTACTACTAAAGAAGGAGTTTATTAAGAACTTAAGGCAAGCTTCCTTAGAAAAGGTAAAGGAGTATTAAGAAAAAATAGGCTCTATTCTTTATATAGCGATTATAATATGCTTAGATATTACGTTCGCAGCCTTTTAACTATCTTTCTTCTTAACTAATCTAAGCTTTAAGTACCTTTTAGCTGCGGATTAGACGCTTTGATACTTATATAGTATGCGCTTCTTAGGAATTGCCTATAGCTTTAAGGCTAGGGAATACCAATTGGTTGCGTCTTTAGATGCTTCTTTTAAAGATGATTAAGAGACTTGCAGATCCTCTTAGGAATATGTCTTCTTTCTATTTGAAGGACCGATTATTTGGAAAGCAAATCGCTAAGCGACTGTTACGCTCTCCTCTACTAAAGTAGAACTTTATAGTATGGTTTCTATTGCGAAGGAGATAATAGCTATAAAACGCCTCTTTAAGGAGATTTGCATAAACTTCCTCTTTAAATGGAATATATATTGCGATAACTAATAGACGATTCGGTTAATTGTTATAAAGAACGAGAAGATCAAGACGAGCCTTTGATATGTCGAAATCAGTAATATATAGATCCGCTAGGAGTACTAGAGAGGAAGCTTCCAGATAATCTACCTTTCTACTAGGGAGATGCACGCAGATAGGCTTACTAAGAACCTGGACTACTAGAAGTTTAAGAGCTTCGTTTGTTTATTAAACCTCTAGAGCTTTTAAATAATCGTTTAGCAATTCGCACTCGCTAGCAAGTAGTCACTTATTACTAGGAGACTTATACTTATAAGCTTTTACTCTCTTATAGTTACGTTTATTTGTTTTCTCTTATAAAGCGCATTGCAAAAGCTCTCCTTTTTTAAAAATATAGGATAGGTAATATTCTTAAGCTGCTATTATAGGGCGCGACCCTTTCTTAGATCCTCTTAGCTAGCGCTAGGAGCTGCGAAGCTATAGCTATAAGCTTTGTATAGATCTCTTTTTAAGAGAGGCCTAGAGGCACTCCTTCGGCTAGAGGCCTGCTGGCGAATATATTAGTGACAGCGGGGGCAAAGGCAGGAGGTACAGCGGGGGCGGCGGCGACAGTAGGAGCGGCGATGGCGGGGGCGGGGACGGGGGAGACGAAGGGAGATACTATAGCAGCGGTTGCGATAGCGGCGGCAGACGGGACAGGAGCGGCGGCGGCGACGGCAGGGGCGAATGGGTCTGAGCTAGAGGGCCTAGGAGCAAACGGGAACGGTATGCTAGGAGCAGGGGAGGCAGCGATACCACTACTTGTAAGAGTGGCGGGCCCTTCTAGTACTAGGGTCCGATTGCTCCTATCTTTTAAAATTAGCCTAGAACTTAATAAGACTCGACAAATGTACTATAGAAGCTCTAGAGCGCACCCTTTACTATATTAAGTAGTAGTGCTACCTCCTCCTTAAAGGCGCCGCGGGCGCGGGCTAATACAATAGCCTTTTAAGAGGCAAGGAGAGGTCTGCTAGCCTGCTAGTAGCTATTGCTTAGTACTATATAATAAATGTAACGCGTATCGAAGGTGCTATTAAAGCATTGATAATCGAGATTGCTAGTACTCTTGCGTGCGATGCAACGCACGTACGCGTTATTGCGCTTTATCGTAGGCTTAGGCATATAGCGCGTAGCAGGGGTGGGGCTCTTTAGCGGCGGCGGCAGCAGAGGCGGTAGTAGCAGCAGGGGCAATAGCGGCGGTAGCTTATTGCCTAGTAGGCGCTGGGACGATTGCACTAGGGTTATAGCTCCTAAAGGAGCGCTAGCGACCTAGCGCAAAGTTAGTATAACGTAAGGTATAGGGACTCTAAGGGTCTTACTTTGTGAGGGCGGCCGGGGCTATAATAAGCGGGAGTTCCTTTTATATTTAAAAATTATTAGTATAAAGACGATATTTTTAAATAATAAAAGAGGGTTGTTTTTAAAAGAAGGGAAGGAGAACCTCTGCGATAGAAATACTCTATAGGAAGTCTAATAGAGCACTAGCGTAGAATCGCAAAGATTCTTAAGCGCGCTTATTGCTTATGGCGACCCTTTTTATTTTAAAAGGAACGACCTTTAGAAGGGCGGCACATGAGATAGAGCCTCTTTTCCTTATAACTGCTATTCTTTCTTTTGTTTTATCTATATAGCTAAGCGATTCTAAGAGCATCGCCTAACTAAGGGGTATATTATATAAAATAGGCAAAGTCTCTATTTATTCTAAAGACCCTTTACGTGACTCCTGCTAAGTTATAGACTCTCCCTTTTCTTTCCGAAGTCTCCTTACCAGATATATATTAAAGAATAATACAATCAATCATCTTCTCCTATATCAGCGAGCCTCTTGAGCGACCTAATGAAGGCCCTCCAGCCGACCGCACCACACTTATATAACCTCTAGAACTAATTAATATAGAGACGATATTGTAAAACTTGAATAAAACGGATTTAGAGCTCTTCTATAGGAGACTAGGTCACCTTAACTATACTAAGCTAAAGAAGCTAGTCGACGATAACTATAGCTTAAATATAGAAGCTCGAATCGCTCTTAAAGGAAAGAGAAACTGCGAAAGCTACTTAGTAGGTAGAATAAAGGAGCAATTTAATAAGAAAATAAATATAAAAATAGATAAGATCTATAAAAGACTTTATACTAATATATTAGGAATACTACTACTATCGATTAGGGGGTATTGCTACTTCCTATTAGTAGTAGATAATGCCTATAGATGCTATTAGATAAGGCTACTAAAGAATAAGAGCGCTAATGAGATATAGCTAAAAATCAAAGACCTAAAGAAGCAACTAGAGATAAAGAACTCTACTTTAATAGTATACTAAAGGTCTGATAATAGTATAAGAGAGTTTGGAGGCAGATTCTTACTATAGCTATTAGAAGGAGGTATGACCTTAGAACCTTTACTTACTTATAAGTACAGTTTAAATAGCGTTATTAAACGTTAGATATACAAAATTACGAAAATAGCTCGCTTTTGCATATACAACGCTAAGATAAATAGCTATATATAGTGCTACGCTATAGAATAGGCCTATAGGCTGAAGAATAAGAGGCCTATAAAGGCTCTACCTTTTAAAGAGCTAAAAGGCCTAACTCTATTAGAGGTATACTTAAAACGTACTAAAAATCTCTTAAAAATCAGAGTATTTAGGTCTAGGGCGTTCCTATTAAATAATAGAGGAAATGGCCTAGGTAAGTTTAAGTTAAGAACTATAATAAGAGCTTGGATACTTATAGGTATAATAAGCTTAAAGACGTATAAGCTATTAAATGTCGAGACTTTAAAAGAATTAATATCTACTAATATTAAATTTAATAAATACTTAATATATAACATAAGAGAAGTACAACTATAGGAAAGACCTCAGAATAAGAGGCTAGCATAAGGTGCTATAAGCTTAATAAGACCTATAAGGCCAGTACATATTACTAAAAGACCTTTTATAAGAGTTATAGAAAGGCTAGTATATGAAACTGAGAGAGTATATAGTATTAAAAGACCTGTAATATTAGAGTCATTAGAAAACAGGCAGATTAGCAATAAAGTTAAAGTAAGAGGTACTAAACCTTAAAGGGTAATAGAAAATATCCCTAAAGCGTCTAATTAACGCATTCTAAAGCAAATAGAGACTCCTACCTTATAGTATAGTAGGAAGCTAAAGCTAAAACGAGTATTTAGTAAGGTTAATACGCAAGAGAGTGCATTAACCTCTATAGGAAATCAACTAACTATTCCTATAAAGGTAATATTAGTATATAATGCGCTAAGTCAAAATCCAAAAGAATAGAGAGAAGTAATACTTAGTGAATTCGAAGCTATAAAATTAGTAGGAACCTTTAAAATAATATTAAGTAAACCTCTTATTAAGAGAAAGCTAATAAAATCGAGATTAGTTCTATAAAATAAGATTATAAATAGAGTATTAGTAAGAAGGAAGGCTCGAATCGTATTAAAAGGCTATAAGTAATAGTATAAGGTAGATTACTTCGATACTTTTACTAGCGTTATTAGGCATATAACTCTATAAGTTCTACTCGCCTTTGCAGCCTTAAGAGACCTAGAAATCGAGCAAATCGATATTGATATAGCCTTCTTAAACGCGTACTTAGCTAAAGACATATATATAGTACTATTAAATAACGAATGCGACCTATTCTACAAATTATACCTTCAACTTTAAGGAAAACAAGCCTATATCAAGCTTCTAAGGTCATTATATAGCTTAAAACAAGCACCTTAAGAATGGTAGCTATTAGTTAAAGATAAAATAGAAAAGGCTGGCCTATAAAGCGCTAAAGTAGATCTAAATCTATTTATATAGGAAAATCAAGCTGATAATATAACTACGTATATATTAGTCTTTGTAGATAATATGCTAATTATTAGAAAATAATAAGATTGCGATTACCTTAAAAAGAAGATTCTCAATACTTAGAAAGGAAAAGACCTAGGGCCAATTAGCACCTTTATTAGAATACAAGTTGAACGAGATCGCAAGGTTAGAATGCTACGAATTTACTAAATAGACTATATTAAGAAGATTCTTAATAGATTTGGGATAGCTAATTACAAAGGGAATAACCTACTAGCCTTAGCTAGTATAGTATTAAGGAAATTAAGTATAGATAAAGCTTATACTAATAAGCTATTACAATCTAAAGATATCTCATTTTATTAGTAGATTATAAAAAGCGTTATATACCCTTTGAACCTTATAAGGCTAGATATCTCCTATATTATCGGCCAATTGGCATAGCATATAGCAACCCCTTTATAAGATCACCTTTAAGCTATAAAACCCCTCTTGCAATACTTATAAAAGACCGCCGAAGATAGAATTACATATAGAAAAGGCGAACCAAATCAATTCGACGCTTATACAGATGCCACTTAAGCTATTAAGAATGATAGGAAGTCATTCTAAGGCTAGCTTATTAAGTATAATAGAGGAGTCGTTAGCTAGGCTGCAAATAGGTAAAAATCTACTTCTCTAAGTAGTAAATAAGCTGAGATAATAGCGGCTTCTAATGACTTAAGAGAGGTAGCTTAAATGCTAAAGCTATTCGCCGACCTTAATATATAACTCAATTGATTACCTTATTTATAGCTCGATAATAAAGGAGCAAGATCTCTTACTAAAGAATGAAAATTTTCAGCTAAATCAAAGTATATTAACGTTTGACACTTTTATATAAGAGATAATATAGTAGCTAAAGGTAAGATGATAGTAGCTTATATACTTAGAAATGATAATATGGCAGATTCCTTTATAAAAGCTCTACTAGGACCCGCTTTTGAGAAATATAAGGGTTATATAGGCCTACTAGAGCGAAAATCGATAAAAGAAGGCTATATAAAGGGAGGAAACCTATAAGAAAGCTATATATAAGGAGGAAATCTATAATACGACTATATAAAGGGTGAAAAGCTATAATATAGCTAAGTCAAAGGTACTCTTATACTATAACGCACGGTTTTTATACTGCGGGGCGGCTAAACTCCATATAAGGGAGACGTAGGCGCCATATACTAGAGAGTATATTATAGGAGTTAATAAGGCCTAGACTATATAAAAAAAAAATGTGGGGCTCTTTACTCTGAGTTCTATAGAGCTTTATAGTAGGGGGCATATTAGAAATATACAAGGTACGGAGATTACCGCACGGAGCGGAGGCTAAGGCTTGGTAAGCCAACCTTGTATATATACTACTTCAGCTCTCTAGAACTAGAATCTACACCTTTCGATTCTGTCAGTCGCAACTGGGTATGCTTGCTTGTATCATCCATCACCTCGACAGCGACCATAGTAGAGTGATGCTGGTTGGATGGCGGGTTCCGCCGCCGTGGTAGGGCGCCCAGCAAGTCCTCGCGATCCGTCCTTTCGTCTGAGCGACGAGCCTGTAGAGAAACCCACGATCTCTCGAAAGCTGGATCTCGCCATGCATCTCTCTCTCCGCCGCTGACCTGGTCGAGGCGAGAAATTAGCCGTGCCATGAGGTGTGGAGCATCTTATCTGGCTGTACTGTAGCTTCTTCCAACTTCTCAATTCAGGATCTCCGCTCTAATGCCAGCGTGGGGGGGGGGTGAGAAGAATGACCGCTGCTGCATCGGCGTTGTTGCGTGAAGTTTATCGCCGATGCCCACCTGATGGATGCGTGAGAACGGCCGGCATGGCTCCACGGTGCGCCCCTACACTTGCACTCTCCTCGGATGCTGGCGTGTTGGCTGGAGGCCGCTCCACGTCTTGGTTGTAACTACACGGTTAGAATATACAAGGATTGTGCTCATGGACTCGTACCTTGTATGTACCTCCTACAGCTCCATAGAACTTGGCATCTACACCTTGAGATTCTGTCATACACCACATCTCGGGGCTGGGTCGGCGGGCCAAATCCGCAGGGGGATCGAGGAAAACATAGTCGAGGTATCCAAGCAACGAAGTTCAGAATCAAAAATCCGCTGCTCCCCTGATGGGTGATTTCATGCTGGAGCCAGCCCTTGGCAGCTCGCCAGACCGAGTCGGAATAACACAATTGACGACACGGAGAGAAAAGAGATGCCTTGGCCAGACCCGAATCGACATTTGCTCCTTTCTAGGAGTATTTTCCCCGATGCCGACCAAGAGAGTGGGATGTACAACCCCACGTGAGAGGAATCGGGGAGCCTTCGAAGGACAAGCCCCTCTCTCCTCGCTCGAGTAGTAAGCTGCATCGCGGCGGGACTCACGCCGGCTTACATCTCGTGCTTACATTTGACCGTCACTTGGGAGAGATATCGACCGACGAACCTCCATTGCTCATTGTTGATTCCCCCGGCCCCATCCTTCCAAAGCACCAAAGCACCGTGTCCATGACACTCCCCGGAGAAGTGCAGACCGTCCCAACTCGCTCCGGCGACCCCCGACCAAACCCCATCTCGCCGGATCCCATCCTCGTCCGTCGCAGCCGGCTCTTCGAGGGCCACCATATCGGCCGCATCGCCGCGAAAACCTACTACAACTCCCCTTTGACCGCCTTCCTCTCTCCCCGCCGCGACCAGTACTACGCCGACTACGAGCGGGGGTTCTCCCATCGCGCACAGGCGCGTCTCTTCACGGCGCGCAACGTGACGCTTTTCGCCTACGAGAAGTCCCGGCCCGCGTGGCCGGTCGGGTATGTGCAGTTTGTCCGGCGGGGGGACGACGCCGCGGCGAGGAAGATGGATCGCGACGCGGGCTGCGTGTGGAGAGCGGTGCTGCGGGTGCTGGCGTGGCTGTGGGCGGTTTATGTCTGCTTGGTGGTCGGCGTGGATCGGAGTGCGGATGCGGAGGCCGGCGAGGTGTTTGGGAGGATGCTGGCCGAGGAGGGGAGCTTGCATTGGGAAGACAGGCTGGACAGGAGGAATAGGTGGCATGCGCAGAGGTCAGTCCCCCCTTTTTTCCGTCGAGAAGATGCGTCGCTCTGGGAGGCGGGGAGAGTCCCGTCCTCTTCGCTCCCCGAGACCGAGAGCCTCGTGTGTACTGACCTCCCATCCTAGTGTCGTTGTTCTCGAAGACTTTCAGCGCAGAGGCGTGGGGAGGAAACTCATGGCTGAGATCCTGGAGAGAGCGGACAGCGAGGGTGTTGTTGTGGGACTCGAGGCCAGCGCTGCGGGGGAACCGATGTACCGGCGCCTCGGGTTTGAACTGCTCGCTCGGTTCAGCGGGGAGAATGTTTTTGAGGATAGGGCTGGCGGCGTGATGTTGCGAAAACCTCGGGGGCGGACGGAGGATAGGTGAGGTGAAGGGGCGGACGGAGGATAGGTGAGGTGAAGGGGCGTGGCGTGTTGATATAAAAGATCTCGCTAAACTCCAGAACTGCCTTGGTTCTGGAAGAAGGGGTTCTTCCGACACTGGGTTCTAGGGGCTTCCGGGCACAGCGGACACCGCCGCGAGTATACATTTGAACGGGCATCTAGGTAGCTTACCCCCTTTTCCCGTCGTCGGGCACCAAAGGCGTGGTATAATCCGGACGTAAACAGGTACAAATATAAAGACTTGTGACTGAACCTCTTCTTGTGCGACATTTTTCCTTCTTCAAAGTGTGTTGAAGAGTTATATTGGCTAATGAATACGCTATTCTCTTATATCATCGTTACGTAAAATCAAATAACAATAGAAACTTGTTCAGTTCATACTACAGTTTTGATCAATGTAAATCAATCTTCATTGAAAGAATCTCAAGAAACACCGGTCTCGGTGATGAGAAGAATCACCTCGAGAGAGCGATCTCTCCTACTACGTATAACCCTCGGATTTGTATAGGCATCGCGCTATCACTGGATCTACCCCTCCCCTGATCAAGGCTAATTCGTCGCTTTGGGGTTCTTCCCTCTGATGAACAAGGAAGAGCTGTACGAAAATCTTGAAAGAATACGACGATCTGTGAGAGTAAACTATTCTTTTTCTGAATGATGAGACACGGCTCGCTTATCATTGCTTCTATAAACCTAGCTATAGTACTCGTATAGTGAGAATGCAGGAGCTAAGTGATGCATAGTTAAGCTTGGCTCAAAGCTCATCAGGTGAGACTATGTCTCCTCTGAGTTGTCGCTTGTTGATTGAAAAGCATGCTGATGTACTCGATTACAGATGGATAATAACAACTAATGAGTAGAGACAGATGGATAATAACAACTAATGAGTAGAGTTTGTTGGTTCGAGATGGAATACCAGCTACTATCTACTCTACTCAATTCTTTGATTGGTTAGACTGCTTGCAAATCCGAATGACGAGAAAATAAACTGCACGAGAATCACTGCTGAAATGGATTGCTTAAAGGAATATCCTAATCTTTTCCCCCCATCGCCTCGTGCTGAGACTGACCAGAATCTCATGATATTGAAGTCCAAGTGCGCAGGGATACCCTGTCGAGAGCTCCCAAGACGGAGCCGCGATACCTCTCCACATCGTGGCGAAACGCTCCTCCAAGGTCTAATGGAGAGCGCGAGGAGTCACGGAAACTTTGTTGCACGTCGCATTTCGGCTCGGATTATGCCGGGTCGCAGGTAGGGCCGGATCTCGGTCTCGGAGCTACAGAGCCCGGAGTATCAACTGCGTCTCCGTACTTTGTTTTCTGAAGGGTGTGGAAAGATATGGGCTGGGGACACGCCTGGGCTCTTTGCGGTCAATCAGGTCCTTGGTCTCGTGGAGAATAGAGGGGGTTGATCCAGCGGAGACCAATTCTGTCGCGACGCAGCTGTGAACGTACTTTGGACTGGAATATCGGAACTCTGGGCTTGGATTGCTATCGGTCTTGTAGAGGGCTGAAAACGAAGGGATCTCGTGACAGAAAGTCATGTGATTGGCATGCTGGATGAAGGATAAATACGAGACCTATGATGTACTGTAGAGCACACACGAATAGTAGGAAACACACTTCAGGCAATTGGGATCGACTAGGAAGAGGGACATGTACAGAACAAGGCTTCCGTTTCTCCGAGAAAGTAGATCTCCATCAGCTGCGCAGTTGCCAAACCAAAAACCTCAAACTCCACAGACATCCATTCGAAATGCGTCTCGAGAGCCTCGTCCTCTGCACGGCACTCGCCGGCACTGCCACATCCATCGATGCGTCTCCAGTCCGTCTCAACTCTTCACGTCCGTACATCGAGGCATGTTACTAACGCCCCACTCCAGCTTCCCGTCAGAGGCCTTACACTCCGCCGTGCACTTCCCCGCGCCGAACAAGCCATCTCGACAATGATTTTGGGAACCAGACGAATGGGGGAGACCGTCGATAGCAAGGACGGCAGCTCGAGTGCAAGTAGCTAGAACAGTGCTTACACATCCGAGACGGATCACGATGGTAAATATGACGATGATGTAGGTACAACTATTTCAACTTTTCCGAAGAGTAGTGCGGATGTTTGTGAGGTGCGACAAGAGCATCAACAACGGCAATGAAGGTGGCAAGAAGAAGGACGATAGCCCTCGCTAGGATTTTCCTTGGCCCCAAATATCGGATGACGCCGAGGAAGGAGGTCAGGTGTCAGGTCTCCGACAAGCGAAGGATGAAGCAGCAGGGGAATCAGAGATGAGACGGTGATAATCGGGATCGGGGGAGTGAAATGCTGTCGAGAGAATGACGATGACGATATAGCGTGTACAGCAGGCGAGTGTAGAACGATTGATGACATCTCTCATATTGATCAGATATATTCGAGCACAACGCAAGATTTGTGAGTCAACAACAGTGCCCACAATACTGCTCGCTTAGCGAAGGCTTAGCGAAGGCCCAGCCGAGAGGCCAAGTACATATTGCCTCTCACTCAAATGAATTACCAATGACAGTTCAGGTGGAGGAATGTTGATGGAAGGAAAGCCCCCAGCTCTGACTATGACAACCTACGCTGGTATGAATCAAACCTTTTATCAATGATCGACACTCAGAAACCATCACCGCCGTAGAATTCCACTCCACTCCACTCACATAGCTTGGTATAAAGCTCATCCTTTTCCCAGGGCTTTCATTCTCTCACAACTACGCCAAAGTCCGAAAACCACGGGACCCCGAATCGCTATTGCTCGGCACCGCGTACCAGCTACACAGACTCGATCACAGTGTCGACAGCCTTCAGGTCGAACGCGTCTGGCCCAGCCTTTACTGCCCGAGTCTCTGACATCGTCAGCAGCAACACAGGCAGCCCGGCATTTCAAAAAAGACCTGATCTTAACGGCACGAAAGGATCTGGCTCAGTCATTCCCAGCGCTTCGGGAACCAATGTTACTGCTCACTCATTTGGCATGCCTCAAGCGACCGCCCGCTCCAGTGGCTCTGAAATGCGTATCCTGGTTGAGTACGACCGGCAGCTCCGCCAAATCTCCGCCGAGAGCGGAGAACTCTCGTCGAAGTTCAAACGCGTAGAGGAGGAATTCGTGGCAGAGTGCGCAGAGTCTGGGAGGAGAATGAAGAGCATTGTTACGCTGGACGGGGTGAATGCCATCTGTCGGGAGAAGAACGAAGGACTTCGTCAGGCGAACGCTACTTTGGTGGCTGCTCTGCGAAACATGACGGCCCAAACGAGATCCTCTCCATTCGTCGAGGAGGCAACTCGGAAGTAAGAACAAGAACCACTACAGATCACTATCCCAAAACGTGCCGGCTCGCATTCATCGGATCTGGGGTATGTTTCACATAGCCTAGAGTCCAAGATGTCTGGGCGGCAGATTTTTGCATGATACGGCATGCCCCAGCTCCAGCTCCAGCTGAGTACAGAGTATCAGCAAGTTTTTCCATGAGGCGGCCGAAGAGATGCTGACTGCTTGGGAAGAGTTTCTGATTAGTATTCGGGGAATCGCTTGCCGTGCGGGATTTCGGAATTCTAGCTAGCAGACAGAGTCTCTGCAGATGTTCTGGTTCGATGCCACCGCAGGTACCGGAATGATCGTGCATTTCCGATTTCTTCCCAAGCAACGGAGCGATAACTTGATGTGTGCGAGAAACTCAATGTGTCCGAAGATGCGATGAGAGATTTAGCTTTGTCGTCTGAATTAAGCTCATGACAAGCCTTGGTATAGATAGAGCCTTGTCTGTGCCGCAAGAGCTGAGCTTCAGATTCTTGGCTGCAGCAGACCGCTACCACGATGGCGGCAATCGAGATTCTCGATTGCCGCGCAGTTCTTGCTGCGCCAATTCGCATCCATTCTCATCTCCAGGCGGATCAGGTGGATACTATGCGCAGTCTTGGGTAGCCAGCCAGGGCACCTTTCGGACAGCTTCAGATCAGGCATTCCAGAGATGGAGGCAGCAGGCGAACGATTCTCGAGGTCAAGGTCTCGATCCTCGGACCACAATGAACGTCTTGAGCCTCATCTGCTCCGCGCGGCAGAGAGCAACGACGTCGACAAACTGCGCCAGATAATCGATTGGGCGAAGCAGAAGAATCAACTGAACGAAAACTTCCTTCGAATCGGACTCGTACGGAGCGCAGAGAAAGGAAAGATTGGCGCCACGCAATATCTTCTCGCCGAGGGGGCACGACCGGATGGCGCGAGTGGCAATAGGCTTTCTCCATTGTTCAAGGCTGTAGAGAGGAATCATATTGGCATCGTACACCTGCTTTTGGAGCACGGCGCAAATGCAGAGACGGCAGACAAGAAGGGGCGAACGGCATTGATGACTGCGGCCTGGCAGAACCATTGGCATATCTTGAACTCGTTGATTGTCAAGGGCGCAGATGTCAATGCGAAGGATGAGCGGGGGAGGAACGTGCTGCATAATCTCGGCGCCGACAAGCAATGCAATTGGGGTGATTCGGTGATTGAACTCTTGCTGAAGGAGAACATACACATCGATGGGGAGCAAGGACAGGACAAACTGGGCCGATCACCGTTACATTGGGCTTGTGCGACTGGGAAAACGCATCTCGCAGAGCTTCTCCTCACGCGATCGAGATTACCGCGAGCAAGCGTGCATGCTGCCGAATTCCGAGGGAAGACCAGCCTACATCTTGCTGCCGCGCATGGCTGGGATGACATTGTCGAGCTACTTCTCAGGCACGGTGGAGATATTACCGCCAAGAGTGATGGAGGATGGACCCCTCTGCACAACGCGTGCGAGGTTGGGTGCGAGAACATTGTGCGGATCCTGGTTGGAGCGGGATCTGATATCAACGCCAAACTGCTCAACGGTATGACGCCTCTTCACCTGGCCGCTCAAGGAGGACACTTGGCAGTGGTCAAGTGTCTGCTGGAGAGAAACGACATCAAGCGCGCAGCCAGGGATACCTTTGGGAGCACTCCATTTCTACGAGCCGCCCAGAACCGACACAAAGACATCGTCAATCTACTTGCACCGTTCAATCACATGGAAACTTTGTCCGAGGATGCACTGGGGGCTAGCAATGGGTTCAATGCTACTATTGTGGATTTCGGGAACTTTCACAACGAGAATCGGGTCAAGAGACCTACGGTCTATGGTATGGAAGTCATCTGGAAGAGCGGACTCAAGTGCTGATGTGTGTCTAGAGCTGCTCTATGGCCGTGATCCAGTCAATCCACGAAAACCAAAGATGACCATACTCCCCAATGACGACAAGGCTTCGCATTTTCGGTGGATTCACCTCCCTGCGAACAACATGGCTTGGATCGAGGTTTTACTCACAAAGATGTTCATCGAGGAAGGTTCAAGTGACGTTGAAGGGTTCAAAGCTCTGGAGAGGTCCTTCTCGCACCAGCATCGAGGGCAGCAGAGCCATTCTCACTTCATGCGCCCGCTCTGTCAAAGCTCGACGAGAGCGGCCCGTGTTTCGTCAAGCAATCATGAGACGAGGGATGAGAAGAGTCCTCCCAAGATTACCATCAACGGAGCGCATACTAGAGATTCGCCCAAACCGATGTCTAGAAGCTCAGTGTCTCTCGAGGATAGCAATGATTTCTCCAAGGCCTCTCACGGCAAAGAAAACCACAAAGAGAAGGGAAAGAAGACGCAAGCCAAGGGCAACAAATCTCCCAAGCCGAACGATACGCCTGGCAAAGGTAAAGATACGCCTAGTAAGTGCTTTGCGCATTTACTCGTCAAATACCTCGTGATCTCATTCGAAAATCTGCTGGGCCCAATGAAATCGGGTAGCCTCTGCCAGGCTGAATATTCCCAACTACTTGGATGTCTGAAAATTTCGAGATCCACTCCTTCTGCTTCAGACTCATGATTAGCCCATGGAAACTTGTCCCTGGGCATTTCCTCAGAGACTACGAAGCCACAAAGCTGATCTATGCAGGGAGAACGAACCAGCCTGGTGACGCTCGTGGCCCCAGCACTCCCACTCGCAGAGAGCCCATGCAGCCGAAAGCTAATGTTTTTACCTTCATGCCATATCTTCATTTCGAAAGCACGCGGCGCCGGCAAGAGATGCAGGAAGCTATTGAGCGAGCCGAAGCTATGCGGCTCCCTCTTTGCCAATACCCTGGCAAGTCTGCTACCTACGACGAGATGTTGATCAGGGCCCATCTTGCGACTTCTACCGTATCCCTGCACGTCCGACGCACACTGGACCAGTTTTTCTATCATAATATCGATACCAAGAGCAGAGACCAAGGTTTGCTATGCCCCCGGGAAATGCTAGACTGTTCTCAGGCCGTCGCGGCTGGCCCGGCCTCTGGACTTCTGTCAAGAGAAATACTAACACTGGGCAAGATCAGGTTGTTTATCGATACCAACTGAAAAGCAAAGATCAAGTAGAGTCAGACCTCGATCCAAAGATCGTCATGGTGGATCAGTTGTGGATGTGGGTGTTGGGGAGAGATCTTATAGTTACCAGCTTCCCTCAGCGATGGCAACAACCCAAGAACGACCCTCTTAATGTTCTGGACAGCGTCATCGAAGACATCAACAGCAAGACCCGCGAGCCAGTCAAATCGGTCTACGACCTAGCGATGATTATCACGGGTCGCTGCACCGGCGTGTTTGACAGGCATCGGATGGGCGACGATGAGTATCAGTTCTTGGATATGTTCGAATCGAGTATCGGCAGCGCAACTGACAGAGAGACCGTGCTCTTCAAAGAGTTCAACGAAGCCTCGGCTCAAGCGTCAGTCTGGCTCCAGCACCATCGCAGGCCGCATCGATTCTCCCGGTTTATCGAGCACGGCACGACCGAGGCTGAGATGAAGCACGAGACCGATTACAAGGACTGGGACAAGGAAGAAGAGAAGTTCAGGATGGAAGAGCTCATGCGGAACCCGCCCTTCATCGACAAGCTTCTCGACATCGGCCAGGAAACAAACCTCTTGGCAGAGACGAAGGACATCCGTGACGAGCTGAACATGATCGCTAAAGTGCTCGACGACCAGAAGAATGTGCTGCCGGATCTCCAAGACGCCGTCAGTGAGATCTACGGAGACGAGCACAGATCCCAGCAGGAGGTCAAGAAACGATTCCGAGACCAGCTCAAGACTATCGATGTTCACCTCAAAGACATCGAGCGGATGGATCGCCAGGCCGAACGCATCTACAAGTCCATCACTGACATGCTGGATCTGAAACAAAAACATGCCAATGCTTTCGAGGCGCGCTTTGCCCGAGACCAAGCGGCTGGGACGGCCAGGCAGAGCCAGACCATTATGGTGTTCACCATCGTCACCATCGTATTCCTGCCGCTGTCGTTCATTGCCGCCTTCTTCGCGATCAACATCCGCGAATTCCCGCGCAGCGACGCCGGCCCAAGCTTGCCTCTAGGATATGTCAGCAAATACATGTTCGGCATCGGCTTCGCTGTCTCGATCCCCCTGATCGTTGTCGCCCTCAGCTTAGACGACATTGGGCACCTGTTCCGACGGGCCAGGCGATCCTTCACCCAGAGACGGCTGCGTCGAGAGAGAGCTGCGATCGGGGGGCCCGGGGAGGGCAGTCTGGACATGCTCCACTTCGCACAAGCGCTGAGCGTTGCGAGAAGCACGCGGAAGAGCGTCGAAACCGAGTGGGTACACGAGAGGTTCTCTACCTCCACCCGGCAAGCTCCTGTGGCGAGGCCGGAGGCGAAGCAGAAGGCTACGGGCTTTAGAATGAAGAGGGTCAGTGGGGACTTGGAACGAGGTTGAGAGGTGAGGAAGGCCGGGAAGGCGTGAACTTGGCGTTTGTGGCGAGTCAGATACCCACCTCTTGATGTATACGATGGGGAAAAGGTCCGTGTTGGATATGCAGAATGCCGGAATGGATGATCCATGGAGTAGATGGTAACATACTCAAACAGAATAAACAGTTGCCGTTGCTTATCCTAAAGTACACACACACACATATACTGGCAAAAGAGACGAGTATGACAGTTCCGAGGGCCGAGCTCCAGTCCACTGCTGCGACCTACATGGACCGGGCTAGACACACCCTTTGAAGCTCCTCCCGTCGACTCGAGGTTGTCTTGCCGAAATCTCACCACAGAGAGGCTCGCTGGTCACCATACCTCCTGAGTGATTCCCCAAGGCGACGGTCGCATTCCCACGGAGGGTCGTCACGCACGCATGTATGGCCCGGTCCACCGCCTCGCCCACCTCCCGCGGGAACAGGGGCGCAACGCTCGTCGCGTCCGAGCAAGCCGGCCCCGATCCTGCCAGCGTCATCCGTACCTCTCGACGGCGCACCAGCGCTGTCGACTGGAAAAGGGAGAAGCAGCAGAAGCAGAAGCAGAAGCAGAAGCAGAAGCAAAAGAGAGAAGAGAGAAGAAGACGCTGCCCCTCCCTCTCGCCCTGCTTCAAAGACCAGACCAGACCAACCCTGTCGCCACCCTGCCTTCTCACTCCGCAGCAGGATCGCTCGCACGGCCGAGTGGATTGCCTCGCCGTCGGACACAGCAGCCCTTCGTCGGGCCAGGATGACGGAGCAGCGCCGTGCCTCGCGCCAGACGAGCCGCAACCCACCAGCCGCAACGAACATGACAAACAGGAGCATCGGCTCGCTGAGAGCCTGTATCCACCGAGCGAGCCTCGCGGCCAACACCACCGAGCGGCGCCCGCAGATTCTCTCGAGTGTGGTCTCGGCTGCATCTGCCGCACCTCCCCCCAGCCAGGAGCTAGATACATCACCCCCCTCCCCTGTGCACTCTGTGGTAGAACTTGTCACTGGGTGATGCGATTAGTAGGCCCATCACGCTGTATTGACGTCCAACGTAGAAACGACTGATCCAGTGAGTCTATTCTGCTACTTCGGTCTTCCCAGCTGTGAGACGGCGTGGCCTGGCGCAGTCGTTTCGCCCTAGTCGTTAGCAGAGGTAGGTTCTGAGTATTGCACCTCTCACTCTGATCAATCTCCTCGCCCGGAAATGTGGCGGGTTGTGATGACTCACATCGACTGACCAACAGTGACTATAACCGACGGTGGAGCTCCGGGCCATCATGTCTGGACCAGTCCGTCATTCCCATCTTCACGCTTCACAGTTTACCCGGCGCGGGGAGGGACTGGCTTCTCACTTGGATTGGGAGATGGGGAGATCTTCGCCGTCGATTTGCGCGAGGGCTGCTAGCCTTTTGACAGGAGAAGAGTAAGCAAGGAGGCAAGAACCCGTCAAGGACCAGCTCCCTTCCAGAATGAACCCCTCTGCCGACCTTCGCCCACCAGATGGAATCCCAGCTTTCCAATTCCCTATCCGCTGTGTTGCCTCGTCGCCTCACCCCACCATCTCCCCACGTCACCCCAACTCCAAGCAAGATCTACCACCGTCTCTCCCTCCTCTCGTCATCGCTATCCCGTGACCTCTCCCTCCGTCGCCGCTGCTTCTTCTCCTCGTCACTATCCGAGCTCTCGCGTCGATCTCGGCGCTCGTTCGAGCCATCCCTCGACTTGTGGTGCTTCTTGCGCTCGTGACTCCCGCTTCGCTTCCTCTCGCGGCTGCTGCTGCGTCGGTTGCCTCGCTTGCCCTCGTTGCTCGAGTGCGAACCGCGGCGCTGAGACTGGCCGCCGTACTGTTGGCGAGGTGGCGGCCCATCGCCCCAGGCCTGCCCATATCCTGGCTGCGGCTGTCCATATTCTTGTCGGCCGGGCTGCCCGTAGCCACCGCCCGGTTCTCGGCGAGGGGGCTCGTCGAAGCCACCACGCTGGCCGTATTCCTGCCTGGGAGGCTCGCCGTACCCGCCACCGAATTCCGGGCGGGGGGGTTCGCCATATCCGCCTCTCCCCCCGCCAAACTCAGGCCTGGGAGGCTCGCCGTACCCGCCACCGAATTCCGGGCGAGGGGGCTCGCCATATCCGCCACTTCCCCCGCCAAACTCTGGTCTGGGAGGCTCCTGGTAGCCACCTCCACCGAACCCGCCCGGCGCATTGTATTCCTGACGCTCCGTCTGCGCGTAGCCCCCGCCGTAACCGGGTCGCTCGTCGCTCCGCTGCTCGAAGCGGCTGGCGTGCCCGTCCTCATTCTGCTCGAAGCGCTGGTATTCAGTCCGACGACCTCCGTCCGGGCGCTGGGTCTGCGTGTACTCGGCCTGCGCGTAGTTGTTGCCCGCGCGACCGTACGCGGCCGTGGTGTGCTGGTACTCGCCGGAGGCGTTGTAGCCTTGTTGGGAATACTTGTTGACCTTGGGTTGGCCGTCGTCGTCGTCGTCGTCGTCGCGCCCACCGAATGCCCCGCTGAGGAGAGAGCCGCCGACCCCTCCTGCGAGGGCACCGACCAGCCCACCGAGAGCTCCTCCACCGGCTGCGTCGCTGGCGAAGTCGCTGATCCCTTGGTGGATTCTATCCTGGCCACCCGGTCCCCCCGGAGAGCCCCCCGCCGAGTTCTTGCCGAGGGCGGATTCGAGACCACCGAGCAGCCCTCCGGCCGCGGTCCTGGGCGCACCGCCGGCCGAGCGGGCCATGCCGAGCGGCTGGCAGCATCCGTGCCCGGAGTCGTGAACGCCGGGCTTGTGGTTCTCGCCGTCCTGGACACCTCTGCGGCCGAGCTTGGCGCGAAGCTCCTCTTGCCCGCGACTGCCCTGGGACTGCCACCACTGCTCCACGACCTCGAACATGGCCTGCCGGCCGTCGGCGGCGCCGTCCTCGCCCAGATGGCGCTGAGCCGGGTGGTGGAAGACCCCCGCGATGATGCGGTCGAGGGTTCGGTCGATGTCGGCGCGCTCGTCATCCATACACTGGATGATTTGCGGGACCACCCACCGGAGGACCTGGGACGCGATCTTCCCGGCTGGTTCATTGAGGATCTGACAGGTTAGTGACGATTTCGCCCGGTCGTCGAGAGGGGGACGTACATTGGAGAAATGATCCTTGGAGAGCATCGAATGAGTCGGATCCGAGCAGCGGTCGTCGTTGAACACGATCAACTGTTTTTCCTTGCTGCTCTGTATGATCTCGGAAGAGCCCGTGTTCAGCTCGTTCTTGATCTGGTTGATGATCGGCAGGACGAAGGGGGCGATCAGGGAGAAGACGAACACGTTGACCTGACCCTCCAGCTGTTCGATCAGGTCCGGCAGGATGGGGATCTTCTCGATGGCCTCGGTGATGGACAGCATGATCTCGTCGTGCCATGCCATGATCGGCTTGATCTCGTTGGCGACCTCCTGCATCTGGATGGTGAACTCCTCGGGCTCCCGCGGCGACACGCGGACTTGGTTCATCTGAGCCGCCGTGGCATTGGTCTTGAGCTCATCTGCTCTGCCCGCCTCGTCCTGGTCGCCAAAGATGCCCTTGGGAATCTTGTCGAGCAGATCCTGCAGCAGCGAGGTGTCGCCGTTGGCCTGCTGCTGGATGGTCCCCTCGAGCTCTTGAATCTCGCTCTGGGTTGCCTTGTCGGAGAACTCGCCCATGACGGAGTGCAGGAAGTCCACGCCGCCGAAGGTCCCCGTCACGATGGGATAGACGTCCCCACGAGCCCCGGGCAGGCGGATCTTGGTCTGGCGGCCCACGTGAGGGAAGACGTCTCGCTCGCCCATCTCGATGAGCGCGAGCTCCGTGTAGTTACTGTGAGCCGAGTAATCTTCCAGACAGTGCAGGCCGGTCCCCAGGAGACGGAGGGACTCGTAGAGCTCATCCTTGCGTCGGCTACGGTTGTAGGACCTCCCGAGTTGGATGCATCGGCCAAAGAGTTTCCGGACGTGCAGCGCCGAGGTCATGATGCCGGCCCGCTCATTGGCAATGTAGTTCTTCAACCCGGTCTGGGGATCGACGGCCAGCTCGACCCGCTCGTCGACCGGGCCGCGCAGTCTCCGGTCGTACTGCGTCGCATCTATGTTGTCGGCATAGTCTTTGGGGTTGTCGATGTGGTCCTCCGGGCGGTAGCAGCCCAGCCGCTCGGTGGTGACTTCAAACTCCTTGGTTCCGAAGCCGAAGGTCATGAAGCCCAAGACCCACAGCAGGATCCGGATGGCCTCGGCCGAGACGTACTTGACGGTGCCGACGTCGATCGCCTGGGCTGGATGGAATGCATCAGCTGAGACCCGCACCGCTCTCCCCGGGCGGGGGAGCACTCACAGTAATCCCGGAGCCAATTGCCAAAGTAGACTCGAGCCACGGACATCTTGTCGAATTTCTTCCCACCCGCGCCCCGCGACATGAGCAGGGTGAGGAGGGTGTCTTCGATATCTCCATGGCGCCCTGGGGGGGGGGGGGAAGGGTTAGCAGATGAATGGGTTCCGCGGGCTCTGGGATTCATGGGACGCACAGTTCGACCCCTCAATCTTGGCAACACTGGCGATATTCCCGGCTCCGAAGGCATGGGCTGGTGCGGCGAGGAGCAGCACGAGCGCTGCGGAGAGCAGCAGCGTCGATGGGCTGAGACTCGGCATGTTTGTCTTTGGTGATGATGTGGTCGCGGTGTTGTTGAAGCTCGCAGCAGGGGATGATGGAAGATTCGGAGGTGGGGGGAGATTCTGCCAAGTGTTTTTCGTGCTGGTCCGAGGGCCGCACGGGGCCGTGCCAAGAGATCCGTGACTGCCAAGAGATTCGTGACTGCCAAGAGACCCGTGACCAGCCAGAGGCATGGATGTCGGCGCACGGGTAGAAGAGATACGGTGCGGTCGGGCGAGGGTGGCGCGAGGGCAGATCCACCAACCGCTTTTCAACTTGTTGCAATGCGCTTCGATCGCCGGGCGGCAACGAAGAGTAAGGACTCTTACCCCCCTCTTGTATCGATGCTTCTGTCTTCTCTTGTATTTTGCGCCTGCTCTGGACCGGCTCTGACAGGCTGTCCGCGATCCTGGCTGACCATGGTTTTCGCAAGCTGTGCGCCCAAGCTGTGCGGACCATTCGACGGATCTCGATCGCCTTACCGATTGTCCCTGCCAGCGATGGGCCCATGCGCCGTATGCGCCCTGCCGACGGCGACGGGCAGGGCGGAAGCTCGGGGGGGTTTGGTGAGTGAGCAGGGCATTTGGGGCTTTGCTGCTGGGGGGGAGGAGGGGGGGCGGCGATGCGGATCCCAGGGGAGGTCCGTCGCAGGCGGGGCGGGGGCAGGTCAGGGCAGGGCAGAGCAGAGCAGAGCAGGGCAGAGCAGGTCAAAGCAGGGCAGGGCAGGGCAGGGCAGGGCACAGCGGAAGAGTGAGATTGAGGACTAGGGGAGGGCCCTTTGGAGGGAGTCTCTGGAGGGCAGAGATCGAGGGCTGGGGGAGGGGCCTTTGGAGGGAGGAGGGAGAGGTAGGTCCAGTACTAGCGATCAAGTTTGAATCGCCCTAGCTTTTTATAAGTAGACCCCTATATATATATAAAGATGAATGACAAGACAACAACTTGATTGTTTCTTCTAGTTTGTGAATTCAAACGTTGATCACAAGTATCTCTACTTTCGTAGGAGATGGTATATCTCTTAGTATTTGGTATGCTATCCATCTGCTTGGGAGACTGCTTTTACCCGCTTTGGCCTCCTACCTGCTACTAACATATCCTATCTGGTATAGCTTCTTCAGCTTCTGAAAGTGCTTTTTCGAAGAGTTCTCTTACTTCTCGATTAGATTCTATCTCTACAAGTTCTAGATGTAATTTATAAACCCAATTCTGAGAATTCTGAAGATGCTACTCAAGGTGTTCCATAGGATTCAAATCCGGGCTACAAGGCGGATGATCGACCATTTCTATTCCATTGTGCCTTGACCAATTGGTAACAATCTTAGTAGTTTAGATAGGGACGTCATCGTGTGTAAATTTATAGCCGTCGGGATAGCAAGTAGGCAGCTAGTCTTGGAGATCTCCCAAGTATGACTTCGTCAGCTCAGGTCTGGCAAGCCCCGACTCTCCGCCGCGACATGGACTCGGGGGGCTCGGGGCTCGGGGCTCCCTCCCCTGGGGCCAGTGTCTGGTTGTGGCTGCAGACTCTGGCGGACGGTGGGTGGGGGGGGGGGATGTAGGGAGTCGGGTCTCAGCTCAGGCCTTGACTTTTCGGCATCCAGCGCCCCCCTTTCCAGCCGTCGCGGACCCGGAGCCTGGCTGTCACGGTCACGGCGTCTGCGGGCAGCCCGCAGACGGGGTGCGGCGCGACAAGATGGGCCCTGCTGTCTGGCCTGGCGGCGCCAGGTTAAGAGAGAGAGGGCATGGCAGGCGGACCGACGGCGCTCGCGCGCGAGATGACGGGAGGTGCCATGGTGCAACGCGCGATGGTGGTCGGCGGTGGTGCTGGTGGTCGCAGGCACGTCGTCGATGGTGATGAAGTGGTGGAGAGGTGGTGAGGTGATGAGGTGGTGAGGTAGTGAAGGTGCTGCTGCTGCTGCTGCTGCTGCTGGCTCGCTTGGCTCAGGCGTCTCCAGGCTCTGGTCTGCTGGTCACAAGGCCGCGCTGCCCGGCGCGTGAAAACTCTGCAGCCTGGACTGGACTGCACACTGCGCTACACTCGACCCTTCACCTTCTCCCTTCACCCTCTACCAACACCTCACCACCTCACCACGTCAACTCCTCATCACCTCACCACCACCACCGCCACCTCTCCGCTCCACTCCGGCCATCACCCAGCATGCCGCGCGCCTCGAAGAAGCCCGACGACGAGAGGCCCCGGGAGGGCGCCACGCTGTCCATCGACGTCGACTCCTTTGTCCGCACCAGAGATTCGGTGAGATCCTCCCCTCTCTGCCCTCTCTTCCCTCTCTTCCCCTCGCGCCAGCGCGTCGCCCATCGCGGTCCTCAACCCGCGTCGCATCACACACCTGAGCACCACCCTTCCACCCGCGTCGCAGCAGACGCCAGAGCTCTCCCTTTCCC
>JAENRP010000058.1:166960-193435 GCA_024741835.1 Diplocarpon mali | reverse complement strand
GCTGAGGGCTCCTTATGCGGAGGACCTAGCATGGCTAGCAAGTCGAGCAGAGCAGAGCAGAGCAGAGCTCGAGAGGAACTCGGAAGCGTGAGAGGAGGCCGTGGAGACCGGTCGCACTCGCGATATACTCGTAGCGGGCCAGGTCGGCGCCGGGGGATGTCGTGACCCGATCCCCTCCCGACGGCGAGGAGAGCCGCGTCCCGCCAGCCCGGAGTCGTTGTGTGCTGCGATCCAGCTGACGCGCATGGAGAGAAAGGCAGGAGAGAAAGTCGATCCGCCTGCGTACGGCGCCGGAGCACGGTCACGATGCAGCGTCACCCTCCCCCGTGACGCATCTCGGCAAGCGAAGAGCTTAAACTCGCATCAGACATCCGCGCAGCGTCTGCGATAGAGCGGCCGGGGCCATCCTGGGCCGATCGGGTCGGTATATATAGTAACAGCGTGGCCGAGAGCCCGGAGACCGCACACCGCACATCGTGCCCTGTGCACAGCACCCCCATACACCAGACACCGCAGCCCGGGACACACCCAGGGCGCGTGGTGCGTGGTCGGCCAGCGGATTCCTATATTTAGTCTCGTCACAGAGGGAGCGCAGGCCCGGTGTGTGTCTCGGTCGGCCGGGTTGGGAGTGGCAATCCCTCGGTCGGCCTCGGCAGGAAGAGGAGAGAGGCGGAAGCGAGAAGCGGAAGCGAGAAGCGGAGGAGAGAAGAAGAGGCGAACCAAAAATAGCCGCTCCAGGTCGACGCAGGACCCGGAAGCGAGCACACGGTCCGGCCACAGGACGGCCGCAAGGTCGAGAGTCGGGCTCGACACCGTCCTCAGCACTCGGCCGTGTGGAGGGAGGTCCCTGGGTCACTGGTCCTCAGCCGCGAAATCAAGACAACAACAACAACAACACCACCACCACCACCGGCACGTGACGGGGCGCCCGGAACAACCTCTTCGAAACCCCTCTCCCGAGGCAGCTCGGAGAGAGCCCGGTACCCCCCATCCTAGGGTCATCCTCTCGAGACACATCGCACGGGAGCCGGATACGATGCGTCGGGACCTCGCCCCCGTCTCTGACCGAGGGACTCGGCTATTCTGGCATGCACAGGCGTAGAGGAACGGGAAAGGGGAGGCGGTTCAGAGGTATGTAGGTACGATATCGGCTCTCTGTAGCGAGCGGGAGAATATGATCATCATTTGACTGTCTCATCCTGCTCTACTCCGCTGTGGGGTCTCGATACCGGTCCTGCACCTGCAGTGCACCAACACAGAGAGAGAGAGAAAGAGGACATGTACAAGACTCCCTTTCCCCGCGGGCTGTGGACCTGCGACGAAACCCAGCCGTCGGCTTCCCTATCGCACGGCCTGTCCACCACCGGGAATGCCGATTTGGAAAGCGGCTCTCCAATCCAGAGGCCGAAATCGAGGCTTCATGGCAAACACCCCGCGGCGTTTGGCACAGACAAACTCGGCTATACCTGCAACCCTTCGACGTGTGAGGTAGATGTGCAAAGCGAGCCATCGGCGACGTAGCCCCGGCCTTCCCAACGCAAGACAAGTCACCAAGCGTTGTCGAGGCCGAGCGGGTTCGAGTCAGCTCGCTTTCCAGAATGCGCGTGGAGAATCGCAGCCGCAGCACGACCCCCCTCCCCGGATAAGAAGTACGGCGTGGGCCTGCCGGCCGCGGGGAGAGGAGAGCATCGTCGCGAGCAGAGGGGAGCATCGTCGCGAGAGGAGACACGGCGCGGCGAGGTCATCCGCCAGTGCAGGTGTGTAGCCGGCGTTTGGCGCTCCAGTGCGCGGTCCAGAGGACGGTGCCGGCGCCGTGGCCTGTCGATGGGGGGCGAGACGCTCTGGGCGCGGCTGGTGGGGACGCGAGATCTGCGATGCCGTTTGGCACAGGTGGGTTATGGCGTGGATCTGAAATCGACGTTTGGCCCAGAGTGCTCTCCCCTTTTTTCCTTTTTTTTCTTCTTTCGCCGACGACAACATGAGTGGAGAGCCGTGGCCGACGCCCGGCTGCGGGGCAGGGTGAAGCGCCCGCGAACCCGCGGTTGTCGTTGGACACGGCGTCTCACGGTAGGAATGTAGGGATCGTGGTCACGGGCCGGGGTGCACGTACCAGGTCACGTGTAAGACTTGGCACACACACACCATATACTTTCTCTTCTTCTCCTCTTGTAACTTATCATCAACATTACAACCAAGAACCAAGAACCATTTCAGTGTGCACACCTTGTGTTATCAACACACCTGGTAGAGTTTCCCCCCCCTCAAGAGAATTGACTACCCCGACTGTGTCTTCTTTCGCGTGCGGTGGATCAGAACCAGGGCGGACATCCACTGCAGAGTAGGGGTCGAGCTGTTCAGAGAAGCGCCTGAGCGCCTCCACCCCTGGGAAAATCACGATAGTAGACTGCTTTTCTTGATCGAGTGCGGTACATCACACGTTGCATCGTCTGCCCGCTCTTCGGCTCTCACAACTCGAACATGAGATCTCCAGGTATGCCTGCTCACCGAACGCGATCCATGCGTTTCTCGATCGGCTGCACTCCAAGTTTTATTGTGGGAGAAAAAGAAGACGGGGGGAGAGCCAGAGAGCAACTCCGAAGCTACGAGAGCCTGGATCACGGACTGGTCTCGGGATGAGCCAGCCGGACTCGAGGACTCGAGCTGGCACAAACATGCGCCGAAAAGATGGCTTGAAATATGGCTTGCAAGCTTCCATCGTGACTGTACACGTCGAGTGGTGCTTGACCCCAGTACGCACGATTTTGCCAATTCCGAGCGCGGGGACGAGAACCAGGGTGCCGAGCAGGAATCCCAACCACGTATGGTGGCACGCGAGGCACATCCAAGACCGTGAGACGTGAAGTTGATGCCGGAGCGGGTCGGTTTATGTTGTCTTTTGTCTCGAGTACAGCAGATCCCGTGCCGGACAGGACTCGAGCTTTTCGCCTCTTGGCACCTGTACTCTACACGGCCGTCGCAGCGTTTCCCCGGTCATCGGGTATGACTCGCGAGTTCTGGGATCCCCCGTACCTGGGATGAGAAAGACCGGGAGGAGTGGAGCTGGACAAAGGGGTAAGTCACCCGTGTTGTCTTGGAGGAGGAGAAAGGAGGAACCGTCCGGTCTGCCGCACTGGCTTTGTCGACTTTGTCTGGTGGAACGAGCCTGCGCCGCGCCCACCCCGAGAAACTATTCCGCGGGGGAGTCGACACGCTTCTGCGCTGCCATGTCGTCCCAAGATCTCTCGCCGCCGACTCATGCGCCAGGGATCCAAGGGGCGAGCGGTGCCATGCACGAACCAGACGAAGCCTGGCCGCGCGCAGGGACCTGCGCGGAATCCAACATACAAGTTACATCCAGAGCTCTGGCTGAGTAAAAAGGGGCCGACTGCTCCACCACTTCTCGTTCTGCCGGACTCGCTTGCGATCGCCCTGCCAACCGCGTCTCGCCCACATCTGCGCGCGACGCGGAGCCAGGCTTTGCGGCGGTCCGGCCAAAACGGCACCGCACAACGATGCCGCGCTCTTCGAACGCGCTCCCGGCTTCGCCGTCGCGGAACAGGGGATCGAGTGCGCTCTGATGGTGACTCTACTAGAATGCATGCGTGCTTCTTCGCTTCACCTCCCATCACACGTTCTCCTGGTCTTCAGTCAGGATCGGGGACGCTCTTTCTCCTGAATCCTGGATCAGGATGCAGATGTACCTGAGACTCGATGCAACGAGGACTTAGGCTCGTGAGAATCTCCGCCCACCGGTCATGACCTGATGCCCAAATGCGCTTCGGCTCGGCTCCCCCCACAGATTCCAGACAGCCGGTATCAAGCGCAGTACTGCAGTACTCGTCGTACCCTCGCGTCATGAGAAAGGTGCCCAGTCCCCCCCCTGCCATGCTCCCCACCCGCCGTGCGAGTAATGCGACGGGCATGCTCTGGCCTGCGCGACGCTCACTCTCAGCTGCCCTCTGGTCTCCACGCCCGGCCCAGACCAGCACCACTATATCCAACACCGACCCCCGCAGGTCTCGCCGGGGATATATTCACGAGGCGGCTAGTCGCCCGTGCGATCATCGCGCACACCATCCCCGTAGTCATCGTGGCTCGAGTCGCTGACATCCAGGGCGGTTGGCACGCCCGACGGCTGCCGTTGATCAGGTCTGGCTGGCCATCCTCTACACGGTCGATCTCACCACGGGCGCGGATGCTCTCGCGCCCCTCCTCGTCCCTCACTGATCACGTCCACGACAACTCATTCTCGAACCCCCCGTAGCCCCCCGCCGTACGCTCGCGCACCGTCTCCGCAGCTCTCGGCGGACAGCACACAGGTGCAAGCCCGGGACCCCATCGCTCCGGGCGTGGACAGCAATGACGCCGCGCTGCCTTCCAGACGCGGGAGCCCGAGTCTTGCTGTCGGATCCTATCAGTCACGTGTTCGTATCTTCGTCTACGACGTCTAGGTGAAGCGCTACGCAGCTGAAGACCGTCCGGTATATCCCTGGGCGACTCTTCCGTGCAGGGGGGGATCGGAGTTTGGTCTCCAGGTTCGCGCCTTGGATGTCGAGGAAGACCATGTCAGTTGGGGATCTCGGCCGGTGCAAACGTGCAAGCGAGTCAACAAAGGGGAGGGCGCCACGGTACCAGCGAAGTGCTCAGCGTGGGATAGACCGGTCGCTTCGTTTGCAGGCCATGCCCTACCCTACCCCCCCGCTCCGGCGCTCAGCATTCGAGATGCCGAGAATCCCTTCTCACTGAGCCATCTCCATCCGGCTCCGCTGCTCGCAAGATCCCAACCTCAGCCGCCTGGTGCAGGGAGATACACCCGCGGTATGGATCCGACAAGCCGGAGATCCAGTATTATTGACGATTTCCTCAGTCTCGCCTGCGACATCATCCGGCTCGGGTCGGACGACAGTCACCGAGACGTCGCGCTCGCTGAGATCTTTGCTCGGAATCTTTGCTCGTAATCTTCGCTGGAAAGATGCCGCTGCTCCATCAGCGGCGGCCCCCGTTCCACCCGCCTCTACAGCTGGAGTTCTGCCGCCCGTTCCTCTCTCCTCCTGCTACGCCTCCTTCTGCTTCGTATCAATCTCCATCAGCCACGTCTGCGACTGCTATGAGGCTTAGCTTCCAAACTCTCCCTCTCCTTCTTCTCTTCTTCGAAATCCTCGTCGTGGCCTCTTGCGTGTGCCGCTCGCAACGTTTCCAGATCTGCAAGAGCTTGCGTCGTCGGCTTCGAATGTTCCAGCCAACGACTCGCTCGACAGTATCGTGGAGCACTCGGCGCATGGCTTCAGTCTCTGCTAAGACGTGCCATGGCCTCAGTTCCAGCTTCAGATCAAGTTTTGAGGGTCGCTTCATGCGTTTGCTACCAAGGCCTTTCCTCTCCAGATGCCACCACAGAATGTATGTAGGCAACGGTCGTGGAGCTCTTCCAGGCCCCCACCATCGCCTTGACTGATCTCCTGGAACTCGAACTCGAACGAGACGCCACAGGCGACAGATCTGCTTGTCTGCGACGGCCCGATAGCAGCTGGGAGGGCCTCTTTCGGGCTGAAAGAGAACCCAGTCGAGTGGTTTCGTGCTGCCCAGGAGATGCCGACGGGCCTCCATGCCGGCGCCACTCTTCGGTCCCCGATCACGATGCGAGTGCACTTCAAGCGAGAGTCTCTTATACTTCCTCGGCAGATCCTCAACCGAGATTCCGGCATAGCCGTCGTGTCCGAATGAAGTGCCAGCCTCCATGATCACGCACTTCCTATGCGGCGTTGCTCCAATAGTTTCCACCGTGCATTCCCAACAGATCTAGATATTTGTACTGTGATAGTTCCTCCGCTCCGCGCTCCGCGCAGCTTCGCTCCTCCACGTTCATCCAGGGGCCTACGGTCGGGACTCCGAGGCCTCTCCTGGACGGCCTCCACGGCAGTGGCCCCCGGAGGGCCAGCGGAGCGTCACCCGGCCGCACTCCCTCCCGACCGCAAGCACACGCGAATGCCGCGGCCGGCCGCGGTCACAGCACCTCCCAAACAACAACGCGATCTTCGCAACGCGCTTCGGGAGGGGAGGGGGGGGGGGAGAGCCCTGGTAGGACCTCGGTGAGGGGACGACGAGTGCGGGGATGGGTTTGGGTTTGTGTTTGGGTCTTTGTGGCTGTGGCTTGCGGGTGGATCTGGAGTTGGGTATAGATATAGATATGCTTGTTAGTATTGGCCTTTTTCCGGGACTGCAATATCGTCGGACTGGCCTTGTATCATGCCGCAGGTAAGAGGTCTCAGCTTGCACGGCGTCCGGATCCTTGGTCCTTTCTACGGTATCTCGTCTCATCAAGTCTTTGTGTATCCCATCGCAATCTATCCCATCCCATCCCATCCCATCCCATCCATACCTCTCCGACCCAGATCAGAACACTGTGCAGCCCACCCGGACAACCCCCACCATCAAAGACATAGAGAAGCAGCCACGCTACAGCTTCGCGCCCGCCCGCTCCGCCGCAGGCGTAACCGTGATCGGGACCCTCGGGTGCGTCCCCGTGAGCTGCAGGCCGGTGATGCGCTCCAGCTGGTCGACGGCCTCGAAGGAGCGGCCCAGGGGGACCTTGATGGTGCGGAAGGCGAGGGCTCTCGCCGCCTTGAGGTTCTCCCCGATGTCGTCCAGGAAGACGACGTCATCTGCTCGCACGCCCGAGGCCCAGCCGAGGTCCTGGCCGCGCGGGGAGGAGGCGTTGGAGAGGGCGAAGGCGGAGAGGGCCGATAAGGCGTGGGTGTAGATCTGCGGGTCTGGTTTGCGCAAGCTGAGGGGGGGGGGGAAGTGAGCGGTGTTAGCCGGTGCGTGTCTGGAAGTCTACGGTATCCCCTTGCTCGGGCGGAGACTATCCCCGCTCGGCCTCTCACGTTCGCGAGAGGGGTTCCGGCGAAGTGGAGGGGGAACCCACGCGTAGGGGCTGTGTGAGGGGAAGCAAGACGTACCCCACGTGTGCACTGCTGACGAAAACATCAAACAAGGCCCTGATGTCCTTCTCTGGCGGCGGATTGGCATACGGATGGTCTGGCGGGAAGATGACCGTGTTGGAGAGCGCGGCCAAGATGTACCGACCGGACTCTTTCAGTCTTTGGAGGGCGGGATACATCCACTGGACATCATCAACACCTACGCGACTCGCGGCCCACGACGCACTTGGGGAGTGAAAGTGAACCCTCGGACTAGCACCTGGGTAGCCGAATACTCACTGGGTCGAAATCACGGCTACATCTCATCATTTCCCAGAACAGAAACTCGGCATCTATACTGGGTACCGGCGGGACTTTTTCTGGCAGCCCTGGATTCGCCTTCCGAGCTTTCGTGCGGTAGAAAGAAGTCCAGACCGAGGGGTTGTGGAGATCGGAGGAGAAGCCTTGGAAGAAGGTGCTGTCGAGGGGGAGTTCGCCGCGCTCGAGACGGTGCCAGTGGCCGTGGGGGGAAGCGGCGGAGACTTGGGTATGTGAGTGATGTTTGATTATCGAGCTTAGAAAGGCGAAGGCCATAGATAGATATTTGGTGTAGATATAAATAGACAGAGGGGGGGTGGACAGAAGCTCAGATGTGAGGCAAGAGTTGACGTACGGCTGTGGTTGACCCAACCGGGTGGGATGGAACGTGCGAGTTCGTAGTCGAGGATTGCTTGCATGGGAGAGAGGACCTGTGGGGATGGGGTGTTAGCCAGGTACACAGCAAAGATAGGTAGGAGATACGAGTAGACTATGTCTGTGTAGTACTGTAGAGTACTTGTGTGAATGGCGCAGGTGAGAATGAGTTTGTGAAGCTGTTTTGAAAGAAAATAGAAAGAGTGTGGTTGAGTATTGCGTGCATAACTCTAATGGCCATGCGGAGTGCTCAAGTGCATGAATAATTGACCTCGATTTGCTTTGAGTTCATGTACAGAGTGAACAAATCAGAACTGGCCCAAAAGCACATACAAGCTGGTATGCATCGTTGAGTGAATCTGGTACTGAGCTGAGGGGGGTCAATAAGACGCGGAGCAGAGCTCAACACTTTACAGCTTCTCTTCTAAAACACAGAACATCGGTTGCCAAAAAGACGCAAGGAATAAAACCAAATTTGATTTCGCAAAAAAACTAATAGCAGAGCGGGATATCCCTACACAGACTCCGCCAATATCAAAAAGTCTGGCCCTACTCGTCAGTCGAGGCGTCCAACCTAATCCTACAGCCGGGGAGTCACTTACAAGGCCTTCGGTTGCTTTGAGGTCGTCATGATGGCTTCTCTGCTATCCAAGCCGAGTGGTGCAGGGTGGTCTTCTTGAGAAATGGGCTGGTGTTACAAATGTGAAAAGTGTGAGATGATGATGGATGAGCTCGGCATATAAGCCGAGGCTTGGGAATCGGCATCTCGGCGATTACTGCCCAGGGAATTCTGCCTTCCATCACTTCACCGCTTGAGTAGTCACGTGAGGGATATTATTTGGAAAAAAAAAAAAAAAAAACGCGAGCTCGAATGGAGCTCACTGAATCTTGAGCCGGCCTGGTGTTCCTGTTGCCAGTTGCCAGATTGTTATCGAGCCTAACCCAGCCGGTTACCTTGGCGCAAGTTGACGTCGGTAGCCCGTGCTCGTGCTTATCCCTCGTCGACGACCTTTTCCCTCCACAACTCTGGAGAGGCTGGCGGGGAACTTTTTAACGCTAAGCGATCCCACAAACGATATCCAAAAAATATTCCTCCCAGATCGCTCCCTGTAACAACCTCCGACAACATAGCAGCAGTGCAGTCTCCCTCAAGATGGTAAGTCTACAACTATTGGATTGAAGGTGCACGCACGCAGTGCTCCATCAGATGCTCGCCGTGCTTGCGCTAGAATGCAAAGTTTGTCGAGTAGCAGAAATGCGAAAGAGAACTGAGAGTCCTTGCAGAATGTTCGGACGTTGATCTGAAATGCCAACTGCGGACTCGAGGACATGGGCTAATTGATTTTCTCATAGCCTTTCACCAAGCTGCAGAAGAACTCGGCATACTACAGGTGGGATCCCAATCTGCGAATACCCTCCTCATATTTGCCCTCGATCCGGACTGACATTCTCCAGTCGCTATCAGACCAAGTACAAGCGCCGCCGTGTCGGAAAGACTGATTACTATGCCCGCAAGCGTCTGATCACCCAAGCCAAGAACAAGTACAATGCGCCCAAGTACCGTCTCGTGGTCCGCTTCACCAACCGCGATATTGTCATGCAGATCGTAACCTCCGAGATCACAGGCGACAAGGTCTTCGCCGCCGCGTACTCGCACGAGCTGCGCGCCTACGGTATCGAGCACGGTCTTACCAACTGGGCCGCCGCTTACTGCACCGGTCTCCTGATCGCCCGTCGTGTGCTCAAGAAGCTCGGCATGGATGGAGACTTCGCTGGTGTCGAGGAGGCTGATGGAGAGTACAAGCTCACCGAGGCTGGGGAGGGAGAGGACTCACGCCGTCCTTTCAAGGCATACCTCGATGTTGGTCTTGCTCGTACCTCGACCGGTGCCCGTGTCTTCGGTGCTATGAAGGGTGCTTCTGATGGTGGTATCCTCGTCCCCCACTCTGAGAACCGCTTCCCCGGTTACGATATGGAGACTAAGGAGCTTGACGCCGAGACGCTACGCAAGTATATCTTCGGCGGCCACGTTGCGGAGTACATGGAGACCCTGGCCGACGACGATGAGGAGCGCTACAAGTCCCAATTCCAAGGTTACATCGACGACGAGGTAGAGGCTGACGGTTTGGAGGAGCTGTACCAGGAGGCTCACAAGGCTATCCGCGAGGACCCATTCAAGAAGGTCGATGCGGCCGGCGAGAAGAAGACCAAGGAGGAGTGGAAGAAGGAGGCTCTCAAGTTCAAGGGCCGAAAACTTACCAAGGAGGAGAAGGTCGAGAGAGTCAAAGCCAAGATTGCCGAGCTCAAGGAATAGACAGGCTGCGGCCTGGTATTTTCGACTCCGCGGCTCTGGTGCGTGCCTGGCTTGTTTCTTTTTCTGGGAATGGACTCGGCTCTGGCTTCCTAGGCAAGTTTTCGTTCATGCGGAGATGATCTAGCAGGAATCAAACCTGTAAAAAAAAAAAAAAGACTCAAGTGCTATTTTCTGTGGCTATGTTTTGGGTGAGTGTATGAATGTGAATGTCAATGGGAGCCAATCATTGCTATCCGCATCCAGTCCAAAGCCAAAAGAAACCCAACTCGTAGCATTACGGATCAGATCAGCCTGCGGGGGTATTCAAGCAAGTGGGGAGTAATCTGGACATACGGAGAAGAATGCTCCCCCCGCTATCGGTCCGTCATGATTACTCTCTCATACTGTCCCATCCCTTTACACCGATCCTGCAAGCGTCAAAACCGCATCATAACATGCTCCGTCCTGCGATCCTCGAGGAGCACATCCTCATCATCCAGCAACAGCACCGAACAGCACAGACACGCGATGAATAATAACCTTTGCCAGCTACGACCTTCACGTCACCAGGTCACAAGGGGGCGGGCCATTGGGCAGGGGGTATCTCGCTGTTCTTGTGATCGACAGTCTTTGAGTTCTTCGTCGCGCGTTCCTTTGAATCCTTTCGTCGCCGGGTACGAATAGGGCAAGCCGGCCCCCTGGGTGGGGATCGGCTGGAGAGACTGGTTGTAGAAGCTGTTATTCTATCGATGTCGGCGGAGAGTTCGACGTTCTGGATGCGGTGGGGATGTTCGATGTTGATGGAAGTGCAGCATCGCCCAGTCAGTGGTTGTGCCGTGCGGTTCCGCGCTGTGCCGAACGCATCAAGCCTTGATCTGTTGCTGAGAGGGCTCGGTGGGCATCTGCTGCGGCTCGGGCGTGGGCTCTACAACGCTTGCAACGGCAGAGGACGGAGAGTCATGTCGATCCCGACTCGATGGCCCCCTCGTCTTGAATTCTCAGTCTTGATGTGTCGTTGCAGCAAAATGAGAGCGACGATTCACAGGGCAATTCACACGAGATTCGACGCACAACTCCACGTTATGCCTGGCAGCTTCATCCCTGCCGGTCCGCCCCCGCCATAGCCCCAGTGCGTCAACCAGGTCACGGCAGCTTCCTGACGGTCCTCGCTCTCGACTGCCACGGCTTCTTGGGCTTCTAGTCACATCCACCTTCACAGTCGCAGTCAGTCAGTCTTGCCAACGCTCAACGCGGCACAGGCAAGAATGCTTCGACAGCCGCAGTGAGCTGCTGATCCCAGCCGAGTCGCCGTCCAGCAGCACGATAGCGACAAGAAAGCAACGCCCGGACGATAGATCAGAGATCGACCCGCCGGGCCTCCGTACTCGAGGACAACCCTGGGAAGATACGTGGAGGGCAGGAAAAGGAGACGAGGCGACAATACGCGGAGGCAGGCAAGAGGAGAAGGACCAGACAGCTGCAGATATGGAGAGCGTTCATGGAGTAGACGTGAGCTGGATGAGCAATCATTCGAGCGGCGGCCATTCGAAAGGTACGTGAAGCCGGCATGCAGTGCCACCTGTTTACAGATTTCGGGACGAGCAGAACTGATTTTGACGCTGTCGTCTCAGATGCCCGTCCGCGCGCATCACGCAGCAGCAGCTGTCCGTCCGACGAGAAGAGGCCCTCAGAGAATGGCAACGGACATGCCGCAGAAGCACAACCCGCCGCGCCGAAACCCATTTCCAGACCGCATTTCGCGCGCAGCTCCTCGACCGAAAGGACCGCGACTCCGAACGGCAGCCTCTCGAGATCCGTGTCCCCGTCTTCCAGCCCGTCGAGGAAGAATTCCTGGCTCTTGAGCATCTCGTCCAAATTCTCGTCGTCGCCAGCCGTCCCGAACACCCACAATGCGCCCGCGACGTCCTCGCCCCAGTCCGGGACGGGTTCGGAAGAGCCGATCGTGCCTGCGGGGCCCCAGTCCCCGAAAAATGCCGTCCTGCCGCACGCCGTGAAGCTCGCCGGCGACGTGCCGTACACGCCCGCGCCGCCGAAATCGACGCAGCCGAACTTCCTGCAGAGCGCGCTGAGGCGGCTATCAGGCTCGGGGGGGCAGCTGCAGGCGCCTGGAAAGGGGCCGCAGAATGCGATTTGCGAGCGCAGGGTGCTGAATGTGGATCGCAACCGGGAGAGGTGCCATATCACGGAGCTCGAGCTGGTGAAGTTGCGCCGGGTCGCGTTCTGTGTGGACGTGGAGATTGCGAGTGTGCCGAGGTATTCGGACGAGAAGGAGGGAGCGGAGAAGGGGAAGGAGGAGAATGCAAAGAGGAAGGTGGAGGCAGAGGCTTTGAAGAATCCCGAGCTGGCGGGAGATAGGAAGGAGGCTGACGGGGTTGTTCCGACTACAGGAGATGGGACTGGGGAAGTCATTCCTACGGCGACGAGTCAGGGTTTGAACACGACTACGGAGGGTAGCGAGGACGTTCCCTCTGTGGATAGCAGCCGGAAGAAGGAGAAAAAGAAGCGGAGTGAAGAAGAGAGGAAGGCTAGGAAAGAGAAGAAGCGGAAACTGGCCGAGGCGAATGGGACTGTGCCTGTTGAATTGGTCAGGTATGCTAGTGATAGCTCTGCACCAACGACTCCTACAGGAACAGGAGCCTCAAGAACGCAGGCCTCGCCTACGACGGATCCAGTGCGAATCTACCGACGATGCTGTCAGTTGCGAGAGACCCCGATTCTGAAGAGGATAACGGAGCAGTTGGCAGAGGCAGGGGGAAAGACAGCGTTGCCCGGAGTCGTTGCCAGATTGGACTTGACTGGGTACTGGCTCCAGCTCCCCGACCTCATTACTCTCGGGGATTATTTGGCCGTGGTCCCCGTGAAAGAGCTGATCATGGAGAACTGCGGCCTCACCGATGAGGGGGTTCGGGTAATCCTGGCCGGACTGCTCGCAGCAAAACATCCGGACTGGGAGAGGACAATGCCGAAGAACGGGAAATGGGGAGAAGTTCCCCAAGGCGGGTTTGTCGAGAGCATTGTGTTGAAAGATAATGTCAAGATCGGCAGAGACGGGTGGCGGTACGTATCGACGTTTATCGCCATGTGTCGAACTCTCAAATCGATGGACCTGTCCCAAATCCCTTTTCCCCAACCAACCCCGACCCCGGCCACGCCGTCTGGACCGACACACACGCACGGATTGCATCTCCATCTTACTCGGACGATGAGCGCAACGGCCACGAAAAGCCCAACGGTACCTGATCCCGAGACATCCTGCGTTCTCGGGAAAGCGATTGGTGAGCGGTTGGCAGGCAAGGAATTCGAGCTTCTGAACCTCGCTGAGTGCGGCCTGAGCACCGAACAGCTAGCGAACCTCATTGACGGGGTCATTAAATCCGGGTTACGCCGCTTGGGCATCGCCGGGAACCATATCACGCCTGAAGGTATGCAGCACGTAGCTCGTTTTATCCGCCAAGGCAAATGCGAAGGTCTCGACCTGGGCGGCAACGACCTCAGAGATCAGCTGGGAGTTATAGCGACGGCTCTAGATGAGGACAGCGCGCTCTACGCGCTGAGCATTGCGGAGTGCAATCTCACCCCGGACTCGCTGTGGAGCCTTTTCCCAGCGTTGGTAAAGCTGAAGAATTTTCGGTTCATCGATCTCTCGCAGAATCATGGTTTGTTTGACGCGGAGCCCAGTGCGATTTCGCTGCTACGAAGGTGCGTGATGGCATTTGATATGTTTTTCTTTTCTTTGGCAGCCCTTCTTCGCGCAAGGCGATTGGCCAATCGAATGCGGCTTCCAGGTCAGTTGGTGGCCGAACATGCGGCCCAGCACTATGCCGGCGCTCTGGCTCGTAGAAATGTCGCCTATCTTTTTCCGCCACTCGCCTGTTCACCAGTGTAGCCACTTCCGTGCACTGATAATATTCGTGATGGTGGGCGAAGTCGTGCTGACAGCGTATCAGATATCTGCCCAGGATCCCAACATTGAAGCGTATCCATCTCATTGATGTCTCGATGACCTCAGAACAGGCTATCGCGCTCGCAGAAATCCTGCCGGAGAGCCCAAATCTAGCTCATGTGAATATGAAGGAGAACCGCGGCCTAGCAGCTCTGGCGAATGCAAAGGAGGAAGCCACCCAGGAAGAAGCATGTGCTCTGTATGCATCACTCATGGCCGCTGTCCGAGTCTCGCAAACCATTATTTGCATCGACATCGAGGTTCCGTCACCCGATTCGAGCGACATTGTCAAGGCTCTCGCCAAGCAAGTCGTTGCTTACTGTCTTTGGAATATGGAGCGAGGCCCTGTGGCAGAAGTTAGCGACACTGCTTCCGCCATCACGGAGCCTCATGGTGGCGAGAAAGAGGTAGCTGTGCCTGATGTGCTCTTGCATCTCGTTGGCCATGTCGAAGGAGTGCAGAGCCATGACGAGGACGAGTCGGCACCGGACGAAGATTATGTGATTGGTGGCACGGGCGTGGTGAAGGCACTGGGCATCTGCCTGCGAAACAGGGTCAACGACTCCAGACGCGCATCTGTTGATCCCCTCCTCCACCCAACAGAATGTGGCAGCGGCTCAGTGACCCCGAGGACGCCTGTGCAAGGCGGCAAAGCCAAGGACATGTCCAAGAACCTGCTGGGGAGCGCACGCAAGATCCGGGCACGTCTACAACCTGCGTTGCTCAAGGAGTCTCGGGGCGCCGATCGCCAGAGCTACAGTATGTCATCCCAGGAGTGTCTGTACGAACCCGAAGCTAACCAAACAGTGCGCCTCCTGTTCCTAGACCAAACCCTGGAAGGCATGATCAAACGCTTCGAAGACGAATACCCCGAAACGCGCCTCCCGTCGTCCGTCGCCTCTCCCCCTATTCCTGATCTCGTCCCCGGACTCACCAGCGCGACCCCCAGCATCGGTCGCGCCAGCGGGCCCGAAGCCGACCCGGAAGCCGACCTACCCGAACCATCACAGGCCTCCGACGACGAAAACCCGCTCATCAGGCCCATGCTCTCCCGGCGCAACTCAGACGTCTCGATCGCCAGCCGCGCGCTCGCACAGGAGGAAGGGCGCATGCATCGTTTTGGCCAACAATTCCGACGGGACATTCTCAAGCCGGAGACAGGGGACAAACAAAACGGCACCTCGGGCCTCGGAGAACCACCGAGACATCCTCAGCTGCTGCGAGCGGTGGTCGAGGGCCTGGGAGGCGAGGAGATCCGGAGCCAGATCGTGGAGCGCGGGGACCAGGCCGTGCTGGAGCAGTTGAGAGACGAGGCGAGTGTGCTGAAACACCGCTTGATGGAGCAGGATCCCGAGGCCTGGGAGACCTTCCGCGAGAGCCAGGAGGCGGCCCTGCGGAACCAGAAGCTCGAGGGCGTCGAGAGGGATGACGGTGCGGCTGAATAGGGAAGGGCGAGCTGTTGCCGGTGAGGCGTCGAGTGGTCCTTGGATTTAAAGCACAGCGCGGAGGGGTGCCTGTGCATGTGTGTATACTCGTCTAGCGATACCCCGTCCCGGCCTCTTGGGTTGCGGGTGATGGAAGGTTTCTCCAGCTGCATCTCTCTTGGCGATCGGTTTCTTGTGATGGAAGGGATCTCCGAGGTCTGGCTCGCATATCTGCGAGCCGGGGCCATAACATACTGGAAATGACCTGGTGCAGGGCGAGGTAGTCTGGGTTGGGAGTGAAACGGAGTGGACTAGAGTGGAATGGGATGTGGACAGAAATGCCCGAGCCTCTGTTCCCCTACCCAGGCCTGGTATCCTACTTCTGAACTCGACGTGCCAGGTCATGCGACGCAAGCGCCTCATGAGATATCCAGGCATCCCGAGGTATGCTGGGCGTGTTGTTCATCAGCACGAGAACGAGCGTCGGCTGGGAGATCGCGAGCCCGCACCCGCCCCGGGGACCTGCCGCGACAAGTCTCGCCCGCAGAGGGAGGTTTCCGCGCATCCGAGGCCCTCCTCGTGCTGGGGGTCTGCGAGGGGGGCACTCTGCTCTTGCTGTGTAGGTGTCCCTCGTAGTATATATGTGTGTGTGTGTGTGTGTGTGTGTGTGTGTGTGTGTGTGTGTATCTGTATGTGTACCCAGCCCCGGGTCACGCCTCTACACTCTCCGAGATAGACAGAGGGCCAAGAACTTCTTCCACGTGCCGGGCCTGTGGTCCGAGGAACGCAGCGCTGGGGCGAGACGAGGCCCAGGCCCAGGCCCGGAGCCAGACCAGAGCCTCTCGCCAGCACCTCTTGTGCCTGCGTGCGAGCACAGGCGCGAGCGCGGGCACGCGTCCTACTGCAAGCCGCTGCTCAGGGGCTGCACAATCACACTGCACACCGACCGTACTGGACAATACCACCTGCGGCGTCGTGCGCGACAGCAGCGGTCGCGGGGGCTTCCTCTGTGAGCAGGGCAGTGGGACGGCCGGATTTCTCTGTGCTGGAGCGTCAACTGCTACTGGGGAAATCTGTACGGCCGAGGACTGCAGGATGAATCTGGCCGGTGTCCGGACCAGCCGCCCGCTCGCTTCGCGTGTTGTTGTTGTTGTTGTTGACGAAATGGGGATCCCTGCCGGGCTGAACAGAGGCCGCTAGCGAGACGCTACGACGGGGCCTGCTGGGGCTTTTGTGCGCTAGCCTCGAGCGATTTCGACAACGTATTCTGCGCGCCGTGGGATGTGCGCTAGAGACGCGTAGGTGGCGCCGAACGGGTTCTGTCTCGGGTGGAAACATCTTCGATAGTCATCATGTTCCGGCGAGAGGGGGGACGTAATGCGGGGGGGGGGAGGCGCTTTTCCTTCCCAGAGTCGCCACCGACGGTGACCCTAGACGTATACTTGCAAGACCACCTACCCGCCTGCGCCTCCCACCCGGCGCGAACGGTTCCGTGGTCGCTGTGCTGCGCTGATGTGGATTGAGACCGAACCCCGGATACTGTAAGGGCGGACCGTATCGCTCGATACCCACCTGTAGGATGCCCGTAGAGACCGGCCTGCTCGCGGCTCGCCACGTCTCTCCTCGGCTCTCTTCTGGTCGAACGGGCGCGTCGGATCATGGCTGAGGTCCTTGTCGCTGTCTCTGCGTCTTGTTTGCCCAGTCCGCTACTCCGACCAACGCCCCAGGTCGATCCGAACCCACGCCCGCCCGCCCCGGGGGCGTCGGATCGGAGGCGCTCACGTCGTGCTGCCTCGCGCTGGATCGGGATGTGAGAGCGATCGGCTGGGCCTGGTATTTATACCCAGAAGAATACCACGTCTACCCAGCCAGACCCGCGAAATCATCGCCCTCTTCTCGACTCCGGTCTCCTGGCCTGACCCAGCGACCTCTACACATCCCACCCCCTCGGCCCAGCCAGACCAGCTCGAGAGAGCGTCTGGCATACCTGGCAGCGTAGCACGACACATATACACCCGCCATGCCAGTCCTCGCCGAGCCAGACGCGCTCGTGGTTCGGGGGACGAGCACCCCGCTCGCGTTCCTCCTGCTCGCGGGCGCAGCCATGGGCCTCTGCTCTGTGGTGCTGGGGCGACGACAGGCGCGTGCTGTGTCTTCCCTTCCGCGGCGAGAGCCAGCAGAACCCCCGCCAGAGAAACAGCCAGAGATACTCGGCGTGAAAGGCCAGGACCAGAGCCGCCACCAGCTGCCGAGCCCAAAGCTGACCCAGAACCAAACCCCAGGCACAGTACAAGCGTCCCCGCCCCGGCCGTCTCCAACCGGCCCCCTCGATCAAGACCTCGTCGCCTCCGGAGCGAATGCATACTCCGCCGACGCCTACTCCCTCCCCGCGCCCTTCTCCGGCTCCCCAGTCTCGGCGCCGGGGCGCGGAGGCTTCCCCGTTCGCGGTCCCGAGCCTCCCCGCCGGCGCAGCTACACCCAGAGGACCCCCCGCGGCACGGAAGTCCGGGGCGAGGTCGTGCTGGCCGAGGGCTGGAGACGCCACACACGCGTGTTTGGCGGCGGCGTGTGTCGGTGCTGTGAGGAGCGCGAGCGCAGGGAGACGCTTGCGTGACTGGTCCTGCGATGGCGCTCGGAGATGGGAGGAGAGGAGCGGGGGCTGGGGAGAGGAGAGCCGGACGGAGGTGGCAGCGGGCAGTTGCGGCGGCGGCGGCGGCGGCGGTCAAGACTGGAGTCGAGGGCACGGGGAGTGCATATCTGGGCTTGGGGTTTGCTGCTCACGGCTTGCAACACGTATCCGTCGGCGTTTAGGACTTGCACAGGGTTGCATGAAGGGCAGGCAGGGAACGGAGAGCAAAGGCGCGGCGAGGGATGAGGAGATATATCGCCCTAGTACTGTAAATTGTGATCCGGACTTGGGCGGAGGCCAGGCTTCGGCTTGAGATCGGGACATGAACTGCAAACCCTCAAAAGCAAGAGACTCGAGCCATGGGAAGCAGATCGGTGATCGTGAGTCGGCCGGTTAGATGCAGTATCCACCCATCACAACACCTTGGTCAAGGAGCAGCGAGACTCCATGTTGGATAGTCCTAATCCCTAACCATCAAGAGCTCAGAGCTGTCCGGAGGGGACCCGCGCGCAGGGAGGACAATCTGGAAGCGGGAGAAACCATATCTGTACTTGAGCGCTCCTTGATCTCTCCTGGCTGTCCAGAGCAGTGGTGGACTCTTTCTGAGAGCTATCGAATACCGAGTGTAGGACTGCGGATCCCACGCAAGGCACGGGATGTATTGGCCGTCGATGGTGGGTGAGTTGCAAAGTCGGAGAGATGGACGGAGGTAGGATGTTGGCGTGGCTTTGCAGAGAGAGAGGGGCGACGAGGGGACGAGGGAGGGGAGCGATGCACAAGAGGCAGAAGAACCATAGCGGACATGTGACCGGAGGCGCGACGTGGAGGCGAACGGATGAGGCTATAAGTTGCAGCGTCACGGGGGTGAAGTCAGGTGACGCAGAGTCCATGGCTGGGGTGAGGTGGGCGAGCCATGAAAACGTGACTCGACCTGCGTCTGCGTGCAGGCGAGACGGAGTGGCTTTGGTGGAGGGAAACGGAGAGAGTGCGAGGACGCGCGCCATTCGCGGACGCCACGCAGTCAGCATCGACGTTTTCTATGTCGGTGGAATCTTTGGCCCACGGTCACGTTTCGCCTCAGACTACGAGAGCGAGGTGGGAAACTAGCTTGCGACCGCGCTCTCAGATGTGAAACCCTCCGCGCCCTTTCCACCCTGCTCAGAGATCCGGCTTCACCTGAGTCCCGACCGAGAAGCCCGTCCGTTCATTGCATGGCCAGCTGCGTAGAGACGAAGAAGCGAAACCAGAATCACACAGCCCTTCGAGCACGAAGAAATCGGATCGGATCCGACCCGACCTGACATGACCTGACCTGGACTGGATTGGATTTGAGTTCAGCCGGCACTGAAAAAGCTTTCCCAGCACAGGCCAGAACCTTTCGCCAACGCCTCGACATCGTTCAGGCCATGAATATCGAAGTCGCCGGAGCCGTCGAGGCCGCTGTCACGGTCTCAAGCGAGCGATTCAAGCATCTGGCTCACGCTCAAGTCCGCGTCCGATTCTAAACGCAGGCCGGTTCTGTCGAGGGGGCGGTGCTGGTGACACTGCTACACGCAAATCGACGACGCTATCGCGTTACAAAACTGATGCAAACGGTCCAAGCCCTGGGAGATCCGGCACCACGAGTAACTCTCTTCCTGGTGGCGGCACGGGCGCCGATTCACGGGCACGAAGAGCTCCCCAGAGCTCCCCAGAGCCCCCAATAGCTACGAATAGCTGATACTCGGCACATCTGCTCTTGGCCCGTTGAGCCTACTTTTGGGCTTGCTCCCCGGCCAGTACGTCCAAGCTCCATACATACACACTACACGAAATGCGGCATGTTTGAGACTGAAGCGATCATGGACTGCCTGGCTGTGTGTAGCTCATGGCATTCCGGAGGCAACTGACACAGCCATGTCGGGTGGCCCCTTGCTTTGCCCATCCAAGACCAGATCTCTCCAATCGAATCTTCGCCAGTGGGCCGAGATCTTGTTGTCAGGCCAAGACTCAAACGCGCAGAGCCTCAGCTCCCAGGGTCTCGCACTCCGCCGCAAGATGGATATCCCCTGAGTTCACTCTGAATTTCGTTTGGTCACGGATCATGGCAGACGCGTGGTGCACTCGCGGAACGAGAGCTTCGTCGTGGGTCGTCATCCGTCCTGCGGGCTTCGCCTCGTCCTCGTCGAGTCTGTCCCAGGCCCGTACTATGCCCGCCACCGACCGAGTGTCCAATCTTACAGCTCGAAGTCCGCCATCAGATCTCGAGTCAAGCATCGCCTGCCGGCAAGCAGGAGCGTTGCCAGTTCTCGCCACGACTCGGATGCGTATCACGAAGCCGTGGTAGGACAACCGTTTCCAAACGAGTCGGAGATTTCGCTTCTCCTGCCAGAAATCTCTGGCCGGCTCAGCGATCCCAAGCATCCGCGCCGTGTTGGCATCCGGTCTCTGCATACCAAGCTTTCGCCTGGCGATCTTCGAGACCTGTGGTATAAGTAGGACTCTCGACCCAGCCCAAAGATCTCTTTTTAAATCATCATCAGCATCATCAACTTCTACAGCATCTCCAGCATCTTCTTCTCTTCTCTACTCCTCTTCTATCTTAATAATTACCAGCCAGGCGCCGGTCACCTCGCATCACCCTCCTTCACTAATCATCACTCCTTGTCTTCGAACTTCCACACATCCAACTTCAAAATGCAATACTCATCCGCAATCCTCATCGTGGCCTTCGCTGCCACCAACGTGTTCGCCCACGGTGTCATCGACTCGGTGAAGGGAGCCAACGGGGTAACCATGCCAGCTCTCTCAGGTAAGCATCACTCCTCTCAGCCGGGCAGCGCCGCCTGGTCTAACTCATCCAGTCGCCGACGGCACTCCTCGTGATTGCGCATCTCCCGCCTGCGGCTCTGAGGCCGATACCTCCATCATCCGCGACAAAGAGCTCGGCACTGCCAAGGCCTCCGCCTTGGGCCGCACAGCCAACGGGCCAGTCGACGCCTCCAAGATGGTGGCTCTCTTCATGGGTGACGGCGGAAACTCCACCGACACCGTCGCCGCCCGCGAGATCCACTCCGCCAATGTTCTCCGCCGCTCCCTCGGGGAGCGTGCTGCCAACGGCGGAACCAAGACACCCAAGGGAACCGTCGAGACAGGCGTCAAGGCCGCCACCGGTGCAGGAGCCTCCTCTGGTCTTCCAACCACCGCTGACGACGGGTCTGTCACCATGACCTTCCACCAAGTCAACCAAGATGGCGCCGGCCCCCTGACCGCCATGGTCGATCCCACCTCGGGCGGAACCGACCCCAAGGCCTTCCAGAAGGCCGAGGTCACCACCAACGTCCCCGGCATTGGCATCGGTGGCCTGTCCGCTGCCCAGACCATGGACTTCCCCGTCGTCATGCAGATGCCAGCCGGCATGACCTGCTCCGGCTCGGTCGGCGGCGCCTCCAATGTCTGCGTGGCCAAGCTCCAGAACGCCGCCCTCGCCGGCCCCTTCGGCGGATCCGCCGCCTTCACACAGAGCACCGCTGCCAAGAAGCGGGCGATCGAGTACAACCTCAGCAAGCGCCGCTTCGCCCGTGCCCTCGCCCAGCAGCAGTAGATGCGCCGCTACGACGCAACTCGATCCGCTGAGAATTCGTTCTTCAGCTTGACAGGGCGGCTAATGGTATTGGTGTGAGAGTATACGTAATTAATGGTCGGGTGCTCTGCTCTCCTTGGAAGGGGGCAGCCTCTAGTCGCGAGTGTGGCCCACATCGACGAGATGGCAGGGACTCTGGATTCCTCGGGGAGGGATGATCATAGTTGTCTAGCTTAGTAAAATTGAATTCATCCGTTCCTTCAAAACATGGCCCTCTCGTCTCCTCTTCTCGTGCCTCCCCCCCTTTTGCCGAGGAGCAACAGTTAGCAATCGAAGACCTCAGATTGGGAGCGCGAGGTGTCGGCCCCATCGTTGACCCTGGGCTGACGACGGCAGTGCACAGAGCTATGGACGAGGAGAAGGTGGCAGAAAGTAGGAACAGAAAGGACTCTACGGACCAGGAAGCGAAGTAAGAGCTCAAGCCGGTTGAGAAATGCGATGGAGACGACTACTACTACGAAAGTGATTCACATGGTGTCGGATCTCCCGGGCTCGACGATGCAGACCTTGGCGTTGCAGAGCATGATCGCCGAGGCAGAATAGGCCAGAACCCGGCAACGACAAAGATCATAGCGACGCGGAGACTCTGGTGGAAAATGGCCATGGACGAGCACTAGCTTCGCTACTGGCCAGCAGCCGTAAGAGTACTGATGGGAAGGATCTATTTGAACTTCCAAAAAACAAGCGATGAGTCACCTCGATCAAAGCTCATGGCACACATCAATGAGCCACCAAGTCATCAGCACGACTGCGGAACTAGACAGGATCTCCGAGGGGGGGTTTGCAGATTTTTCTGGATGAACGATCAGAGGTGCCAATACACCAAATATTTGAAGAACATAGGGACCGTAAAAGCGTTGCGAGTCGGAGACCAGGAGCATCTCCTATTGCTTCAATCGCCGACAGTATATATTTGCATTGGTTAGTGGCTCTTCCATGTCGTCCGTTGCAGGCTCTCTCGGTGCAGTCGAGAGATTGGTTGCACTACTTCTCGATGATAGGATAGTGTTTTGAGTCTCTGTGTACCGACGCTCTTGTCACCGTAGACCGGGATCGATTCGAGAGGCACCTCGGCAGACTTCCGAAAGGCTTTGCCATCGGCCTGCGGAAGGAGGCCAAGACCGTGGAAGAGAGACACAATGCTCATTTCGTTCGCATCAGGGCAAGGAACTCGGCATACATAATCCGCTGCAGAATTGGCAGCAAGGGCCCTGCTGCGAGAGATGAGGAGGTAGATGCCGAGTACTTGTCTGACGAGAGCAATGGGGATCGGTCCGACGAAGAAGTGGACGGCCTGCACCAGCTGGAGGAGTCCATCGAGAGATGAAAGGCGTTTGCTGCTCTGCGAAACAGACTGGACGAGTTTGCTCACCCTGTCGCCGATGTGGCGAAGGAAGGATTTCGGAATGCCGGGAAGCGTGACGAGAAACCCACCAATGCGGAGGGATGAGAGCAGCGACCACCCCGGTAGCGAATATCCTGATCGAGCTGGTATGGGTGATGGACGATCGTGAAGATAGCTTTGGAAGAAACACCGCCATCTCGAACACGACGGAGGGCTGAGCCGTGTTAGCGGAGGGCGCGACGGAGCGAAATGATTTCGCGGGAGGCGGACGACCAAAAAGAAGAAATAGGCGACCGATCACCTGACCAAGGCAGATCTGTAGAATGCTACCCCGTCGTGGCCCCGGCCCCCCGCCGCAAAGAACCAGGATCACTCTCCGCTGTCCCTCGAGTCTTTCTGTTGATCTTCCGCCCTGATGCCCTGACCATCGACATACTGGCTCTGTGGGCGAGTGTGGTCCCGTGACCTTTGGGCAAAGCACCACATATCCGAGGAGAACGCCGAGCAGAGAAGAGGCGCAGAGAGAAAGCCGGTACCGTCGTCGAGCGTGTAAGCTTTTCGCTCTAGCCAGCACGCAGAGCCATCTCCAACATCGACGTTAATAGCCCACCGTCTCCTGGCCACATACGTCTCTTTGACGAGCCAATGTTGACGCGCACGGTGTGGATCAGCAGACGATGAACTGCTGCTCAGCACTTACAAGGACAGATCGTATCGCGGGAGGCGTCATGGTGGAATCGTCGTACACGACTGCGGCGGGCCGGTATCTTGGGGAATCTCTCGAGTACTGTACGAGGCAGTGATCGGGCCGAAGAGACTGGCCGGGAGAGGTGGCGATCGAGGGGCGCAAGGGCGGAGATGATGAGACGAGACAGCTGGTTGCCACGCGCAAAAGGATGTTTGTGGTCTTGATCGACGAGCAGAGGGGCGCGTCTGGGTCTGGAGAGGCTGGAGAGCATTATCGCGGTCGACTGGCATTCCTCGGTCGCCGATGTCCAGTCGACGCGCCTGTTGGACGCAGAATCCAAGTCACACGTGACATGGCATCTCACCGACCGCCCGACCGCCCGACATACCTGTGTTTTCTGGTCGTGATCGGGCCGCCATGTTTCGGCGGCAGAAACGAGGCTCTGCGCCGGGCAAGACGGATAACGTCGTCGCCATCTGCCACCAGTCATCCGGAGAGCCTCGGATTGACGGTGACCGGCTGATTGCTGACCGGTGTGGCTGGATGGGATTCGTACATACATTATACATATCTCCGACGCATGCAGCCCGCGCAGTCACACAGCCACACGGCCACACGGCCACACGGCTTCCCCTTGCAGCCCTCGCTGACGACTCCGCCTCGCCTCGTGTCACCAGCGGCTTCTTGGTCACGTGACCCCCTCTCCTCCATATAATGTCGTGCATTCCTCCGTTCAGCTCCGTCCCTGCCCCGACCCAACCTCCTCATCGGCCACTCACTACTTGACGGACGTCGCCTCGTTCGATCTCCGTCTCCATCTTCCTCTTCCTCCTCTTCCTCCCCTCCCCTACTGTCGTTCCAAGCCCAACCCCTTTTGTAAACACTCGTCTCAAGGTAAACACGCCTCGAGGTAAACACGACTCTCACATACCAGCAATATGGTCCACTCGCCCATGCTGCTTGCCGCCCTGGCCACTGTCGTCGGTGCCCAGGTCACATAGTCAGTACTCCTCCGCATGGTCCCACCCGCCGTGGTAACGTGCCTCGAGGAATGAAGACTGATTATCATATCCTGCAGCGATCCGACCTCGGGCAAGTTCGTCTGCCCGGCCGAGAATCCCAACGGAGCCTTCTGCGCCGGGGATTCTCTGAGCACGAACATCATCATCCGCTGCCAGGATGGTGTCGGGCAGCCCGGCAACTGCAACGACAACCTGGCCGGATACTTCCCCTACGGCGTCCAGTTCGCTCCGTGCTGGCAGTCATCGCCTACCAGCGGTATTGCAGCCTGCTCGAAGAACTGCATTGTCCGAGGAGGATCGGGCACATACAATGGCACACTGACTCTCCCTAATTGCACACCCATTCCTCAGTCTTCGTCGACAGCAAGCCCGACGACCGTGACCTACGTCCAACCCTCGGATACGCCGGCGTCGAATACAACCCAGAGCTCTGGTGCAAGCGCGTCAAAGTTCCCAGTGCATGCCGACTCTAGCCCGGACAACGGCACAACTACCATCACGTCTACCGGTACGCTTACAACCACCTATGTGACGGATGGAACGACGACAACCAGCACTAGTACCTTCACTACAACCTACTGCTCTGGTAAGTCACCAGAACACATGGCCGCGCGGCAAAACTGATCAGTTGGTAGAAGTAGCTCTCCCATCCGGGGCAGTCGGAACCGGATCTATTGCTCCATCTGGCAGTGGCTACGTACAGAGTAGCAATGGGACAGTTGCACCGAGTGACTCTCATTCCCCTGCAACAGCCACCCCAGTTGGGCCAACCACAGCGCCTCCAGCAAGCACTGGTGCGGAAGTCAGCAATGGGGCGACGGCCAACTCTGCCACAGCCGGAGTGTGCCTCGTCGCTCTCGGAACCTTTGCCGCGTACTTTTTATAAGTCCTTCCGACTCCTGGTATCATGTTATGTGATCTCTTCCCTGTGCTCAGCGACGGCGTATCCGGTTGGTAGCTCTGGCTGCAAGTTTCTCCCACGACACCACTGCCATACAATACCTAATCCATGACTACAACACTGCACAGTACAGCCTGCAATGGCGTTTTTGACACGACGAGGTGATGATGCAGCGCACACACATCTGTGCACCCTTCTGGATAATAGTTGCATTTCTGCGCTTGGGTTATCGAAGAGAGATGACGGCGCTTGGGGTTTTAATACTGGTAACCGTGCTTATTGGCTTGCCTTGATGGTAGCTTGTAGATGTTATACTGCACGGGTTTTAGGATGGTGGCTTGACAGATAGTTTCTAAAAGAATGGTAACCACAATCAGATATCGCTCCCCCGAAAAATGATAGTGCGAGGGGGAGAAGTACAACTTGAATATTTCCTCGTTGATATTGGACCCTCCCTTGGGGCAAGTACTTGCGAGAATTACGTATTCCGGACACGAAAAAAGAGCCACCTCGGCTTGTCAACGTCTAATCAACATGCCCGTGGGATGCTTTCACTCTGTCAGATCTAGTAAGAGCGTTTTCGGGTGTGGAAACAAACTTACCGACTGCTATGTACGGTATTCAGATTCGAGTCTCGGCCAAAGCCATACTTCTATTTTCCCCTCGAAACAAGCACCCCACCACCTTCCATGTAATTGGTCTGCAGCACTTGTACGATTCTCCACGAGTGGATTCGACAAATTACAGGGCGTATTCTGAAGCACATGACCAACATCCCCATCCACGTAGATAGGCCTTGGCTCTTTGATGGAAACGAAGATAGCTTGTAGGAGGGTGGCCAGAGAGGGGCACGCCATCTCGGGCGAGAAAGATCCTGGCGTGACATTGTGAAGGACGACGAGAGAGAGGTAGGAAGTGCCGCCTGACGTCTGGTCGCGAGGCTCAGTGCAGCGGAGGGTGTTTACCAAGCGATTCTC